>CAKAOJ020000134.1:1655000-2171466 GCA_916701645.2 Sebastolobus alascanus | reverse complement strand
TTTTTTTTTCATGAAAAAAGTCATGTCAAAAATATTCGTAAAAAAATGTCATAGTAGAGAATGTCGAAAATTTTAATGAAAAAAGGCATAGTAAAGTCTGTCGATTCATTTGGTGGAAAAAAAACTCAGTTTAAAATTTCGAAACTTTCATGAAAAAAGTTATACGATAGCATGTCGAAAATATTCGTAAAAAAATGTCATAGTATAGAATGTCGAAAATTTTAATGAAAAAAGGCATAGTATAGTCTGTCGATTCATTTGGTGGAAAAAAAACTCAGTTTAAAATTTCGACATTTTCATGAAAAAAGTAATACTATAGTATGACTTTTCATGAAAATTGACGAAAATTTAAACTGAGTTTTTTTTCCACCAAATTAATCGACAGACTATACTATGCCTGTTTTCATGAAAATTTTCGACATTCTATACTATGACCTTTTTTTACGAATATTTTCGAAAATTTTCATGAAAAAAGTCATGTCAAAAATATTCGTAAAAAAATGTCATACTATAGAATGTCGAAAATTTTAATGAAAAAAGGCATAGTAGTCTGTCGATTCATTTGGTGGAAAAAAAACTCAGTTTAAAATTTCGACATTTTCATGAAAAAAGTCATACCATAGTATGACTTTTCATGAAAATTGACGAAAACTTAAACTGTTTTTTTTTTTCCACCAAATTAATCCACAGACTATACTATGCCTGTTTTCATGAAAATGTTCGACATTCTATACTATGACCTTTTTTAACGAATATTTTCGAAAATTTTCATGAAAAAAGTGATGTCAAAAATATTCGTAAAAAAATGTCATAGTATAGAATGTCGAAAATGTTCATGAAAAAAGGCATAGTATAGTCTGTCGATTAATTTGGTGGAAAAGAAACTCAGTTTAAAATTTCGAAATTTTCATGAAAAAAGACATACTATAGTATGACTTTTCATGAAAATTGACGAAAATTTTAACTTTCATGAAAAAAGTTATACTATAGCATGTCGAAAATATTCGTAAAAAAATGTCATAGTATAGAATGTCGAAAATTTTAATGAAAAAAGGCATAGTATAGTCTGTCGATTCATTTGGTGGAAAAAAAACTCAGTTTAAAATTTCGACATTTTCATGAAAAAAGTCATAGTATAGTATGACTTTTCGTGAAAATTCACGAAAATTTAAACTGAGTTTTTTTTCCACCAAATGAATCGACAGACTATACTATGCCTGTTTTCATGAAAATTTTCGACATTCTATACTATGACCTTTTTTTACGAATATTTTCGAAAATTTTCATGAAAAAAGTGATGTCAAAAATATTCGTAAAAAAATGTCATAGTATAGAATGTCGAAAATGTTCATGAAAAAAGGCATAGTATAGTCTGTCGATTAATTTGGTGGAAAAGAAACTCAGTTTAAAATTTCGAAATTTTCATGAAAAAAGACATACTATAGTATGACTTTTCATGAAAATTGACGAAAATTTTAACTTTCATGAAAAAAGTTATACTATAGCATGTCGAAAATATTCGTAAAAAAATGTCATAGTATAGAATGTCGAAAATTTTAATGAAAAAAGGCATAGTATAGTCTGTCAATTCATTTGGTGGAAAAAAAACTCAGTTTAAAATTTCGACATTTTCATGAAAAAAGTCATACTATAGTATGACTTTTCATGAAAATTGACGAAAATTTAAACTGAGTTTTTTTTCCACCAAATTAATCGACAGACTATACTATGCCTGTTTTCATGAAAATTTTCGACATTCTATACTATGACCTTTTTTTATGAATATTTTCGAAAATTTTCATGAAAAAAGTCATGTCAAAAATATTCGTAAAAAAATGTCATAGTATAGAATGTCGAAAATTTTTATGAAAAAAGGCATAGTATAGTCTGTCGATTCATTTGGTGGAAAAAAAACTCAGTTTAAAATTTCGACATTTTCATGAAAAAAGTCATACTATAGTATGACTTTTCATGGAAATTGACGAAAATTTAAACTGTCGATTCATTTTGTGGAAAAAAAACTCAGACTATACTATGCCTGTTTTCATGAAAATTTTCGACATTCTATACTATGACATTTTTTTACGAATATTTTCGAAAATTTTCATGAAAAAAGTCATGTCAAAAATATTCGTAAAAAAATGTCATAGTATAGAATGTCGAAAATGTTCATGAAAAAAGGCATAGTATAGTCAGTCGATTCATTTGGTGGAAAAAAAACTCAGTTTAAAATTTCGACATTTTCATGAAAAAAGTCATACTATAGTATGACTTTTCATGAAAATTGACGAAAATTTAAACTGAGTTTTTTTTCCACCAAATTAATCGACAGACTATACTATGCCTGTTTTCATGAAAATTTTCGACATTCTATACTATGACCTTTTTTTACGAATATTTTCGAAAATTTTCATGAAAAAAGTCATGTCAAAAATATTCGTAAAAAAATGTCATAGTATAGAATGTCGAAAATTTTAATGAAAAAAGGCATAGTATAGTCTGTCGATTCATTTGGTGGAAAAAAAACTCAGTTTAAAATTTCGACATTTTCATGAAAAAAGTCATACTATAGTATGACTTTTCATGAAAATTGACGAAATTTTAAACTGTCGATTAATTTGGTGGAAAAAAAACTCAGACTATACTATGCCTGTTTTCATGAAAATTTTCGACATTCTATACTATGACATTTTTTTACGAATATTTTCGAAAATTTTCATGAAAAAAGTCATGTCAAAAATATTCGTAAAAAAATGTCATAGTATAGAATGTCGAAAATGTTCATGAAAAAAGGCATAGTATAGTCTGTCGATTCATTTGGTGGAAAAAAAACTCAGTTTAAAATTTCGACATTTTCATGAAAAAAGTCATACTATAGTATGACTTTTCATGAAAATTGACGAAAATTTAAACTGAGTTTTTTTCCCACCAAATTAATCGACAGACTATACTATGCCTGTTTTCATGAAAATTTTCGACATTCTATACTATGACCTTTTTTTACGAATATTTTCGAAAATTTTCATGAAAAAAGTCATGTCGAAAATATTCGTAAAAAAATGTCATAGTATAGAATGTCGAAAATTTTAATGAAAAAAGGCATAGTATAGTCTGTCGATTAATTTGGTGGAAAAAAAACTCAGTTTAAAATTTCGAAATTTTCATGAAAAAAGTCATACTATAGTATGACTTTTCATGAAAATTGACGAAAATTTAAACTTTCATGAAAAAAGTTATACTATAGCATGTCGAAAATATTCGTAAAAAAATGTCATAGTATAGAATGTCGAAAATTTTCATGAAAAAAGGCATAGTATAGTCTGTCAATTCATTTGGTGGAAAAAAAACTCAGTTTAAAATTTCGACATTTTCATGAAAAAAGTCATACTATAGTATGACTTTTCATGAAAATTGACGAAATTTTAAACTGAGTTTTTTTTCCACCAAATGAATCGACAGACTATACTATGCCTGTTTTCATTAAAATTTTCGACATTCTATACTATGACATTTTTTTACGAATATTTTAGAATATTTTCATGAAAAAAGTCATGTCGAAAATATTCGTAAAAAAATGTCATACTATAGAATGTCGAAAATTTTTATGAAAAAAGGCATAGTATAGTCTGTCGATTCATTTGGTGGAAAAAAAACTCAGTTTAAAATTTCGAAACTTTCATGAAAAAAGTTATACGATAGCATGTCGAAAATATTCGTAAAAAAATGTCATAGTATAGAATGTCGAAAATTTTAATGAAAAAAGGCATAGTATAGTCTGTCGATTCATTTGGTGGAAAAAAAACTCAGTTTAAAATTTCGACATTTTCATGAAAAAAGTCATACTATAGTATGACTTTTCATGAAAATTGCCGAAAATTTAAACTGAGTTTTTTTGCCACCAAATTAATCGACAGACTATACTATGCCTGTTTTCATGAAAATTTTCGACATTCTATACTATGACATTTTTTTACGAATATTTTTGACATGACTTTTTTCATGAAAATATTCGAAAATATTCGTAAAAAAATGTCATAGTATAGAATGTCGAAAATTTTCATGAAAACAGGCATAGTATAGTCTGTCGTCAAAATTTCGACATTTTCATGAAAAAAGTCATACTATAGTATGACTTTTCATGAAAATTGACGAAAATTTAAACTGAGTTTTTTTTCCACCAAATTAATCGACAGACTATACTATGCCTGTTTTCATGAAAATTTTCGACATTCTATACTATGACATTTTTTTACGAATATTTTCGAATATTTTCATGAAAAAAGTCATGTCGAAAATATTCGTAAAAAAATGTCATAGTATAGAATGTCGATTCATTTGGTGGAAAAAAAACTCAGTTTAAAATTTCGAAACTTTCATGAAAAAAGTTATAGGATAGCATGTCGAAAATATTCGTAAAAAAATGTCATAGTATAGAATGTCGAAAATTTTAATGAAAAAAGGCATAGTATAGTCTGTCGATTCATTTGGTGGAAAAAAAACTCAGTTTAAAATTTCGAAACTTTCATGAAAAAAGTTGTACGATAGCATGTCGAAAATATTCGTAAAAAAATGTCATAGTATAGAATGTCGAAAATTTTAATGAAAAAAGGCATAGTATAGTCTGTCGATTCATTTGGTGGAAAAAAAAACTCAGTTTAAAATTTCGACATTTTCATGAAAAAAGTCATACTATAGTATGACTTTTCATGAAAATTGACGAAAATTTAAACTGAGTTTTTTTTCCACCAAATTAATCGATAGACTATACTATGCCTGTTTTCATGAAAATTTTCGACATTCTATACTATGACCTTTTTTTACGAATATTTTCGAAAATTTTCATGAAAAAAGTCATGTCAAAAATATTCGTAAAAAAATGTCATAGTATAGAATGTCGAAAATTTTAATGAAAAAAGGCATAGTATAGTCTGTCGATTCATTTGGTGGAAAAAAAACTCAGTTTAAAATTTCGACATTTTCATGAAAAAAGTCATACTATAGTATGACTTTTCATGAAAATTGACGAAAATTTAAACTGAGTTTTTTTTCCACCAAATTAATCGACAGACTATACTATGCCTGTTTTCATGAAAATTTTCGACATTCTATACTATGACATTTTTTTACGAATATTTTTGACATGCCTTCTTTCATGAAAATATTCGAAAATATTCGTAAAAAAATGTCATAGTATAGAATGTCGAAAATTTTCATGAAAACAGGCATAGTATAGTCTGTCGTCAAAATTTCGACATTTTCATGAAAAAAGTCATACTATAGTATGACTTTTCATGAAAATTGACGAAAATTTAAACTGAGTTTTTTTTCCACCAAATTAATCGACAGACTATACTATGCCTGTTTTCATGAAAATTTTCGACATTCTATACTATGACATTTTTTTACGAATATTTTCGAATATTTTCATAAAAAAAGTCATGTCGAAAATATTCGTAAAAAAATGTCATAGTATAGAATGTCGAAAATTTTAATGAAAAAAGGCATAGTATAGTCTGTCGATTCATTTGGTGGAAAAAAAACTCAGTTTAAAATTTCGAAACTTTCATGAAAAAAGTTATACGATAGCATGTCGAAAATATTCGTAAAAAAATGTCATAGTATAGAATGTCGAAAATTTTAATGAAAAAAGGCATAGTATAGTCTGTCGATTCATTTGGTGGAAAAAAAACTCAGTTTAAAATTTCGACATTTTCATGAAAAAAGTCATACTATAGTATGACTTTTCATGAAAATTGACGAAAATTTAAACTGAGTTTTTTTTCCACCAAATTAATCGACAGACTATACTATGCCTGTTTTCATGAAAATTTTCGACATTCTATACTATGACATTTTTTTACGAATATTTTCGAATATTTTCATGAAAAAAGTCATGTCAAAAATATTCGTAAAAAAATGTCATAGTAGAGAATGTCGAAAATTTTAATGAAAAAAGGCATAGTATAGTCTGTCGATTCATTTGGTGGAAAAAAAACTCAGTTTAAAATTTCGAAACTTTCATGAAAAAAGTTATACGATAGCATGTCGAAAATATTCGTAAAAAAATGTCATAGTATAGAATGTCGAAAATTTTAATGAAAAAAGGCATAGTATAGTCTGTCGATTCATTTGGTGGAAAAAAAACTCAGTTTAAAATTTCGACATTTTCATAAAAGTCATACTATAGCATGTCTTTTCATGAAAATTGACGAAAATTTAAACTGAGTTTTTTTTCCACCAAATTAATCGATAGACTATACTATGCCTTTTTTCATGAAAATTTTCGACATTCTATACTATGACCTTTTTTTACGAATATTTTCGAAAATTTTCATGAAAAAAGTCATGTCGAAAATATTCGTAAAAAAATGTCATAGTATAGAATGTCGAAAATTTTAATGAAAAAAGGCATAGTATAGTATGTCGATTCATTTGGTGGAAAAAAAACTCAGTTTAAAATTTCGACATTTTCATGAAAAAAGTCATACTATAGTATGACTTTTCATGAAAATTGACGAAAATTTAAACTGAGTTTTTTTTCCACCAAATTAATCGATAGACTATACTATGCCTGTTTTCATGAAAATTTTCGACATTCTATACTATGACCTTTTTTTACGAATATTTTCGAAAATTTTCATGAAAAAAGTCATGTCAAAATATTCGTAAAAAAATGTCATAGTATAGAATGTCGAAAATTTTAATGAAAAAAGGCATAGTATAGTCTGTCGATTCATTTGGTGGAAAAAAAACTCAGTTTAAAATTTCGACATTTTCATGAAAAAAGTCATACTATAGTATGACTTTTCATGAAAATTGACGAAAATTTAAACTGAGTTTTTTTCCACCAAATTAATCGACAGACTATACTATGCCTGTTTTCATGAAAATTTTCGACATTCTATACTATGACATTTTTTTACGAATATTTTCGAATATTTTCATGAAAAAAGTCATGTCGAAAATATTCGTAAAAAAATGTCATAGTATAGAATGTCGAAAACTTGAATGAAAAAAGGCATAGTATAGTCTGTCGATTCATTTGGTGGAAAAAAAACTCAGTTTAAAATTTCGACATTTTCATGAAAAAAGTCATACTATAGTATGACTTTTCATGAAAATTGACGAAAATTTAAACTGAGTTTTTTTTCCACCAAATTAATCGACAGACTATACTATGCCTGTTTTCATGAAAATTTTCGACATTCTATACTATGACATTTTTTTACGAATATTTTCGAATATTTTCATGAAAAAAGTCATGTCAAAAATATTCGTAAAAAAATGTCATAGTAGAGAATGTCGAAAATTTTAATGAAAAAAGGCATAGTATAGTCTGTCGATTCATTTGGTGGAAAAAAAACTCAGTTTAAAATTTCGAAACTTTCATGAAAAAAGTTATACGATAGCATGTCGAAAATATTCGTAAAAAAATGTCATAGTATAGAATGTCGAAAATTTTAATGAAAAAAGGCATAGTATAGTCTGTCGATTCATTTGGTGGAAAAAAACTCAGTTTAAAATTTCGAAACTTTCATGAAAAAAGTTATACGATAGCATGTCGAAAATATTCGTAAAAAAATGTCATAGTATAGAATGTCGAAAATTTTAATGAAAAAAGGCATAGTATAGTCTGTCGATTCATTTGGTGGAAAAAAAACTCAGTTTAAAATTTCGACATTTTCATGAAAAAAGTCATACTATAGTATGACTTTTCATGAAAATTGACGAAAATTTAAACTGTCGATTAATTTGGTCGACCAAATAAACTCAGACTATACTATGCCTGTTTTCATTAAAATTTTCGACATTCTATACTATGACATTTTTTTACGAATATTTTCGAAAATTTTCATGAAAAAAGTCATGTCAAAAATATTCGTAAAAAAATGTCATAGTATAGAATGTCGAAAATGTTCATGAAAAAAGGCATAGTATAGTCTGTCGATTCATTTGGTGGAAAAAAAACTCAGTTTAAAATTTCGACATTTTCATGAAAAAAGTCATACTATAGTATGACTTTTCATGAAAATTGACGAAAATTTACATAGTATAGAATGTCGAAAATTTTAATGAAAAAAGGCATAGTATAGTCTGTCGATTCATTTGGTGGGTAAAAAACTCAGTTTAAAATTTCGAAACTTTCATGAAAAAAGTTATACGATAGCATGTCGAAAATATTCGTAAAAAAATGTCATAGTATAGAATGTCGAAAATTTTAATGAAAAAAGGCATAGTATAGTCTGTCGATTCATTTGGTGGAAAAAAAACTCAGTTTAAAATTTCGACATTTTTTTAAAAAGTCATACTATAGTATGACTTTTCATGAAAATTGACGAAAATTTAACCTGAGTTTTTTTTCCACCAAATGAATCGACAGACTATACTATGCCTGTTTTCATTAAAATTTTCGACATTCTATACTATGACATTTTTTTACGAATATTTTCGAAAATTTTCATGAAAAAAGTCGTCAAAATATTCGTAAAAAAATGTCATACTATAGAATGTCGAAAATTTTAATGAAAAAAGGCATAGTATAGTCTGTCGATTCATTTGGTGGAAAAAAAACTCAGTTTAAAATTTCGACATTTTCATGAAAAAAGTCATACTATAGTATGACTTTTCATGAAAATTGACGAAAATTTAACCTGAGTTTTTTTTCCACCAAATGAATCGACAGACTATACTATGCCTGTTTTCATGAAAATTTTCGACATTCTATACTATGACATTTTTTTACGAATATTTTCGAAAATTTTCATGAAAAAAGTCTGTCAAAAATATTCGTAAAAAAATGTCATACTATAGAATGTCGAAAATTTTAATGAAAAAAGGCATAGTATAGTCTGTCGATTCATTTGGTGGAAAAAAAACTCAGTTTAAAATTTCGACATTTTCATGAAAAAAGTCATAGTATAGTATGACTTTTCATGAAAATTGACGAAAATTTAAACTGAGTTTTTTTCCCACCAAATTAATCGACAGACTATACTATGCCTGTTTTCATGAAAATTTTCGACATTCTATACTATGACCTTTTTTTACGAATATTTTAGAATATTTTCATGAAAAAAGTCATGTCGAAAATATTCGTAAAAAAATGTCATACTATAGAATGTCGAAACTTTTTATGAAAAAAGCCATAGTATAGTCTGTCGATTCATTTGGTGGAAAAAAAACTCAGTTTAAAATTTCGACATTTTCATGAAAAAAGTCATACTATAGTATGACTTTTCATGGAAATTGACGAAAATTTAAACTGTCGATTAATTTGGTGGAAAAAAAACTCAGACTATACTATGCCTGTTTTCATGAAAATTTTCGACATTCTATACTATGACATTTTTTTACGAATATTTTCGAAAATTTTCATGAAAAAAGTCATGTCAAAAATATTCGTAAAAAAATGTCATAGTATAGAATGTCGAAAATTTTAATGAAAAAAGGCATAGTATAGTCAGTCGATTCATTTGGTGGAAAAAAAACTCAGTTTAAAATTTCGACATTTTCATGAAAAAAGTCATACTATAGTATGACTTTTCATGAAAATTGACGAAAATTTAAACTGAGTTTTTTTCCCACCAAATTAATCGACAGACTATACTATGCCTGTTTTCATGAAAATTTTCGACATTCTATACTATGACTTTTTTTTACGAATATTTTCGAAAATTTTCATGAAAAAAGTCATGTCAAAAATATTCGTAAAAAAATGTCATAGTATAGAATGTCGAAAATTTTCATGAAAACAGGCATAGTATAGTCTGTCGTCAAAATTTCGACATTTTCATGAAAAAAGTCATACTATAGTATGACTTTTCATGAAAATTGACGAAAATTTAAACTGAGTTTTTTTTCCACCAAATTAATCGACAGACTATACTATGCCTGTTTTCATGAAAATTTTCGACATTCTATACTATGACATTTTTTTACGAATATTTTCGAATATTTTCATGAAAAAAGTCATGTCGAAAATATTCGTAAAAAAATGTCATAGTATAGAATGTCGAAAATTTTAATGAAAAAAGGCATAGTATAGTCTGTCGATTCATTTGGTGGAAAAAAAACTCAGTTTAAAATTTCGAAACTTTCATGAAAAAAGTTATACTATAGCATGTCGAAAATATTCGTAAAAAAATGTCATAGTATAGAATGTCGAAAATTTTAATGAAAAAAGGCATAGTATAGTCTGTCGATTCATTTGGTGGAAAAAAAACTCAGTTTAAAATTTAGAAACTTTCATGAAAAAAGTTATACGATAGCATGTCGAAAATATTCGTAAAAAAATGTCATAGTATAGAATGTCGAAAATTTTAATGAAAAAAGGCATAGTATAGTCTGTCGATTCATTTGGTGGAAAAAAAACTCAGTTTAAAATTTCGACATTTTCATGAAAAAAGTCATACTATAGTATGACTTTTCATGAAAATTGACGAAAATTTAAACTGAGTTTTTTTCCCACCAAATTAATCGACAGACTATACTATGCCTGTTTTCATGAAAATTTTCGACATTCTATACTATGACCTTTTTTTACGAATATTTTAGAATATTTTCATGAAAAAAGTCATGTCAAAAATATTCGTAAAAAAATGTCATAGTAGAGAATGTCGAAAATTCGAAAATTTAATGAAAAACGCATAGTATAGTCTGTCGATTCATTTGGTGGAAAAAAAACTCAGTTTAAAATTTCGACATTTTCATGAAAAAAGTCATACTATAGTATGACTTTTCATGAAAATTGACGAAAATTTAAACTGAGTTTTTTTTCCACCAAATTAATCGACAGACTATACTATGCCTGTTTTCATGAAAATTTTCGACATTCTATACTATGACCTTTTTTTATGAATATTTTCGAAAATTTTCATGAAAAAAGTCATGTCAAAAATATTCGTAAAAAAATGTCATAGTAGAGAATGTCGAAAATTTTAATGAAAAAACGCATAGTATAGTCTTTCGATTCATTTGGTGGAAAAAAAACTCAGTTTAAAATTTCGAAACTTTCATGAAAAAAGTTATACGATAGCATGTCGAAAATATTCGTAAAAAAATGTCATAGTATAGAATGTCGAAAATTTTAATGAAAAAAGGCATAGTATAGTCTGTCGATTCATTTGGTGGGTAAAAAACTCAGTTTAAAATTTCGAAACTTTCATGAAAAAAGTTATACGATAGCATGTCGAAAATATTCGTAAAAAAATGTCATAGTATAGAATGTCGAAAATTTTAATGAAAAAAGGCATAGTATAGTCTGTCGATTCATTTGGTGGAAAAAAAACTCAGTTTAAAATTTCGACATTTTCATGAAAAAAGTCATACTATAGTATGACTTTTCATGAAAATTGACGAAAATTTAACCTGAGTTTTTTTTCCACCAAATTAATCGACAGACTATACTATGCCTGTTTTCATGAAAATTTTCGACATTCTATACTATGACCTTTTTTTACGAATATTTTCGAAAATTTTCATGAAAAAAGTCGTCAAAAATATTCGTAAAAAAATGTCATACTATAGAATGTCGAAAATTTTAATGAAAAAAGGCATAGTATAGTCTGTCGATTCATTTGGTGGAAAAAAAACTCAGTTTAAAATTTCGACATTTTCATGAAAAAAGTCATACTATAGTATGACTTTTCATGAAAATTGACGAAAATTTAAACTGAGTTTTTTTCCCACCAAATTAATCGACAGACTATACTATGCCTGTTTTCATGAAAATTTTCGACATTCTATACTATGACCTTTTTTTACGAATATTTTAGAATATTTTCATGAAAAAAGTCATGTCGAAAATATTCGTAAAAAAATGTCATACTATAGAATGTCGAAACTTTTTATGAAAAAAGCCATAGTATAGTCTGTCGATTCATTTGGTGGAAAAAAAACTCAGTTTAAAATTTCGACATTTTCATGAAAAAAGTCATACTATAGTATGACTTTTCATGGAAATTGACGAAAATTTAAACTGTCGATTAATTTGGTGGAAAAAAAACTCAGACTATACTATGCATGTTTTCATGAAAATTTTCGACATTCTATACTATGACATTTTTTTACGAATATTTTCGAAAATTTTCATGAAAAAAGTCATGTCGAAAATATTCGTAAAAAAATGTCATAGTATAGAATGTCGAAAATTTTAATGAAAAAAGGCATAGTATAGTCAGTCGATTCATTTGGTGGAAAAAAAAATCAGTTTAAAATTTCGACATTTTCATGAAAAAAGTCATACTATAGTATGACTTTTCATGAAAATTGACGAAAATTTAAACTGAGTTTTTTTCCCACCAAATTAATCGACAGACTATACTATGCCTGTTTTCATGAAAATTTTCGACATTCTATACTATGACATTTTTTTACGAATATTTTCGAAAATTTTCATGAAAAAAGTCATGTCAAAAATATTCGTAAAAAAATGTCATAGTATAGAATGTCGAAAATTTTAATGAAAAAAGGCATAGTATAGTCTGTCGATTCATTTGGTGGAAAAAAAACTCAGTTTAAAATTTCGACATTTTCATGAAAAAAGTCATACTATAGTATGACTTTTCATGAAAATTGACGAAAATTTAAACTGTCGATTAATTTGGTGGAAAAAAAACTCAGACTATACTATGCCTGTTTTCATGAAAATTTTCGACATTCTATACTATGACCTTTTTTTACGAATATTTTCGAAAATTTTCATGAAAAAAGTCATGTCAAAAATATTCGTAAAAAAATGTCATAGTATAGAATGTCGAAAATGTTCATGGAAAAAGGCATAGTATAGTCTGTCGATTAATTTGGTGGAAAAGAAACTCAGTTTAAAATTTCGAAATTTTCATGAAAAAAGACATACTATAGTATGACTTTTCATGAAAATTGACGAAAATTTAAACTTTCATGAAAAAAGTTATACTATAGCATGTCGAAAATATTCGTAAAAAAATGTCATAGTATAGAATGTCGAAAATTTTAATGAAAAAAGGCATAGTATAGTCTGTCAATTCATTTGGTGGAAAAAAAAACTCAGTTTAAAATTTCGACATTTTCATGAAAAAAGTCATACTATAGTATGACTTTTCATGAAAATTGACGAAAATTTAAACTGAGTTTTTTTTCCACCAAATTAATCGACAGACTATACTATGCCTGTTTTCATGAAAATTTTCGACATTCTATACTATGACATTTTTTTACGAATATTTTAGAATATTTTCATGAAAAAAGTCATGTCGAAAATATTCGTAAAAAAATGTCATACTATAGAATGTCGAAAATTTTTATGAAAAAAGGCATAGTATAGTCTGTCGATTCATTTGGTGGAAAAAAAACTCAGTTTAAAATTTCGAAACTTTCATGAAAAAAGTTATACGATAGCATGTCGAAAATATTCGTAAAAAAATGTCATAGTATAGAATGTCGAAAATTTTAATGAAAAAAGGCATAGTATAGTCTGTCGATTCATTTGGTGGAAAAAAAACTCAGTTTAAAATTTCGACATTTTCATGAAAAAAGTCATACTATAGTATGACTTTTCATGAAAATTGACGAAAATTTAAACTGAGTTTTTTTGCCACCAAATTAATCGACAGACTATACTATGCCTGTTTTCATGAAAATTTTCGACATTCTATACTATGACATTTTTTTTAGAATATTTTTGACATGACTTTTTTCATGAAAATATTCGAAAATATTCGTAAAAAAATGTCATAGTATAGAATGTCGAAAATTTTCATGAAAACAGGCATAGTATAGTCTGTCGTCAAAATTTCGACATTTTCATGAAAAAAGTCATACTATAGTATGACTTTTCATGAAAATTGACGAAAATTTAAACTGAGTTTTTTTTCCACCAAATTAATCGACAGACTATACTATGCCTGTTTTCATGAAAATTTTCGACATTCTATACTATGACATTTTTTTACGAATATTTTCGAATATTTTCATGAAAAAAGTCATGTCGAAAATATTCGTAAAAAAATGTCATAGTATAGAATGTCGAAAATTTTAATGAAAAAAGGCATAGTATAGTCTGTCGATTCATTTGGTGGAAAAAAAACTCAGTTTAAAATTTCGAAACTTTCATGAAAAAAGTTATACGATAGCATGTCGAAAATATTCGTAAAAAAATGTCATAGTAGAGAATGTCGAAAATTTTAATGAAAAAAGGCATAGTATAGTCTGTCGATTCATTTGGTGGAAAAAAAACTCAGTTTAAAATTTCGAAACTTTCATGAAAAAAGTTATACGATAGCATGTCGAAAATATTCGTAAAAAAATGTCATAGTATAGAATGTCGAAAATTTTAATGAAAAAAGGCATAGTATAGTCTGTCGATTCATTTGGTGGAAAAAAAACTCAGTTTAAAATTTCGACATTTTCATGAAAAAAGTCATACTATAGTATGACTTTTCATGAAAATTGCGAAAAATTAAACTGAGTTTTTTTTCCACCAAATTAATCGATAGACTATACTATGCCTGTTTTCATGAAAATTTTCGACATTCTATACTATGACCTTTTTTTACGAATATTTTCGAAAATTTTCATGAAAAAAGTCATGTCAAAAATATTCGTAAAAAAATGTCATAGTATAGAATGTCGAAAATTTTAATGAAAAAAGGCATAGTATAGTCTGTCGATTCATTTGGTGGAAAAAAAACTCAGTTTAAAATTTCGACATTTTCATGAAAAAAGTCATACTATAGTATGACTTTTCATGAAAATTGACGAAAATTTAAACTGAGTTTTTTTTCCACCAAATTAATCGACAGACTATACTATGCCTGTTTTCATGAAAATTTTCGACATTCTATACTATGACATTTTTTTACGAATATTTTCGAATATTTTCATGAAAAAAGTCATGTCGAAAATATTCGTAAAAAAATGTCATAGTATAGAATGTCGAAAATTTTAATGAAAAAAGGCATAGTATAGTCTGTCGATTCATTTGGTGGAAAAAAAACTCAGTTTAAAATTTCGAAACTTTCATGAAAAAAGTTATACGATAGCATGTCGAAAATATTCGTAAAAAAATGTCATAGTATAGAATGTCGAAAATTTTAATGAAAAAAGGCATAGTATAGTCTGTCGATTCATTTGGTGGAAAAAAAACTCAGTTTAAAATTTCGACATTTTCATGAAAAAAGTCATACTATAGTATGACTTTTCATGAAAATTGACGAAAATTTAAACTGAGTTTTTTTTCCACCAAATTAATCGACAGACTATACTATGCCTGTTTTCATGAAAATTTTCGACATTCTATACTATGACATTTTTTTACGAATATTTTCGAATATTTTCATGAAAAAAGTCATGTCAAAAATATTCGTAAAAAAATGTCATAGTAGAGAATGTCGAAAATTTTAATGAAAAAAGGCATAGTATAGTCTGTCGATTCATTTGGTGGAAAAAAAACTCAGTTTAAAATTTCGAAACTTTCATGAAAAAAGTTATACGATAGCATGTCGAAAATATTCGTAAAAAAATGTCATAGTATAGAATGCCAAAAATTTTAATGAAAAAAGGCATAGTATAGTCTGTCGATTCATTTGGTGGAAAAAAAACTCAGTTTAAAATTTCGACATTTTCATGAAAAAAGTCATACTATAGTATGACTTTTCATGAAAATTGACGAAAATTTAAACTGAGTTTTTTTTCCACCAAATTAATCGATAGACTATACTATGCCTGTTTTCATGAAAATTTTCGACATTCTATACTATGACCTTTTTTTACGAATATTTTCGAAAATTTTCATGAAAAAAGTCATGTCAAAAATATTCGTAAAAAAATGTCATAGTATAGAATGTCGAAAATTTTAATGAAAAAAGGCATAGTAGTCTGTCGATTCATTTGGTGGAAAAAAAACTCAGTTTAAAATTTCGAAACTTTCATGAAAAAAGTTATACGATAGCATGTCGAAAATATTCGTAAAAAAATGTCATAGTATAGAATGTCGAAAATTTTAATGAAAAAAGGCATAGTATAGTCTGTCGATTCATTTGGTGGAAAAAAAACTCAGTTTAAAATTTCGACATTTTCATGAAAAAAGTCATACTATAGTATGACTTTTCATGAAAATTGACGAAAATTTAAACTGAGTTTTTTTTCCACCAAATTAATCGATAGACTATACTATGCCTGTTTTCATGAAAATTTTCGACATTCTATACTATGACCTTTTTTTACGAATATTTTCGAAAATTTTCATGAAAAAAGTCATGTCAAAAATATTCGTAAAAAAATGTCATAGTATAGAATGTCGAAAATTTTAATGAAAAAAGGCATAGTATAGTCTGTCGATTCATTTGGTGGAAAAAAAACTCAGTTTAAAATTTCGACATTTTCATGAAAAAAGTCATACTATAGTATGACTTTTCATGAAAATTGACGAAAATTTAAACTGAGTTTTTTTTCCACCAAATTAATCGACAGACTATACTATGCCTGTTTTCATGAAAATTTTCGACATTCTATACTATGACATTTTTTTACGAATATTTTCGAAAATTTTCATGAAAAAAGTCATGTCAAAAATATTCGTAAAAAAATGTCATAGTAGAGAATGTCGAAAATTTTAATGAAAAAAGGCATAGTATAGTCTGTCGATTCATTTGGTGGAAAAAAAACTCAGTTTAAAATTTCGAAACTTTCATGAAAAAGTTATACGATAGCATGTCGAAAATATTCGTAAAAAAATGTCATAGTATAGAATGTCGAAAATTTTAATGAAAAAAGGCATAGTATAGTCTGTCGATTCATTTGGTGGAAAAAAAACTCAGTTTAAAATTTCGACATTTTCATGAAAAAAGTCATACTATAGTATGACTTTTCATGAAAATTGACGAAAATTTAAACTGAGTTTTTTTTCCACCAAATTAATCGACAGACTATACTATGCCTGTTTTCATGAAAATTTTCGACATTCTATACTATGACCTTTTTTTACGAATATTTTCGAAAATTTTCATGAAAAAAGTCATGTCGAAAATATTCGTAAAAAAATGTCATAGTATAGAATGTCGAAAATTTTAATGAAAAAAGGCATAGTATAGTCTGTCAATTCATTTGGTGGAAAAAAAACTCAGTTTAAAATTTCGACATTTTCATGAAAAAAGTCATACTATAGTATGACTTTTCATGAAAATTGACGAAAATTTAAACTGAGTTTTTTTCCCACCAAATTAATCGACAGACTATACTATGCCTTTTTTCATTAAAATTTTCGACATTCTATACTATGACATTTTTTTACGAATATTTTTGACATGACTTTTTTCATGAAAATATTCGAAAATATTCGTAAAAAAATGTCATAGTATAGAATGTCGAAAATTTTCATGAAAACAGGCATAGTATAGTCTGTCGTCAAAATTTCGACATTTATATGAAAAAAGTCATACTATAGTATGACTTTTCATGAAAATTGACGAAAATTTAAACTGAGTTTTTTTTCCACGAAATTAATCGACAGACTATACTATGCCTGTTTTCATGAAAATTTTCGACATTCTATACTATGACATTTTTTTACGAATATTTTCGAATATTTTCATGAAAAAAGTCATGTCGAAAATATTCGTAAAAAAATGTCATAGTATAGAATGTCGAAAATTTTCATGAAAAAAGGCATACTATAGTATGACTTTTTTCATGAAAATTGACAAAAATTGTCGAAAATATTCGTAAAAAAATGTCATAGTATAGAATGTTGAAAATTTTCATGAAAAAAGGCATAGTATAGACTGTCGATTAATTTGGTGAAAAAAAAACATAGTTTAAAATTTCGAAAATTTTCATGAAAAAAGTCTACTATAGCATGTCGAAAATATTCGTAAAAAAATGTCATAGTATAGAATGTTGAAAATGTTCATGAAAAAAGGCATAGTATAGTCTGTCGATTAATTTGGTGGAAAAAAACTCAGTTTAAAATTTCGAAAATTTTCATGAAAAAAGTCATAGTATAGTATGTCGAAAATGTTATGAAAAAAAGAGTCACAGTAGAGTATGCCGAACATTTTTTGGAAAAAAAGTCATAGTATAGCATGTCGAAAATTTTATGAAAAAAAAGTCATAGTATAGTATGTAGAAAATGTTATGGAAAAAAAAGTCATACTATAGTATGTCGAAAATTTTTTGTTTACGAAATTTTTGACATACTATTCTATGACTTTTTTTCCACAAAATTTTCGACATGCGATGTATGACTTTTTTTTTCCATAACATTTTCGACATACTATCCTATCACTTTTTTTTCATAAAATTTTCGACATACTATACTATGACTTTTTTCTATAAAATTTTCGACATGCGATGTTGTATGAATTTTTTTCCATAAAATTTTCGACATACTATACTATGACTTTTTTTTCATAAAGTTTTTAACATACTATATATAGTATGACTTTTTTTCCTATATTTTTCGACACACTATAGTACCACTTTTTTTCATAAAATTTTCGACATACTATATATAGTATGACTCTTTTTTTCCATAACATTTTCGACACACTATAGTACCACTTTTTTTGTATAAAATTTTCGACATACTATACTATGACTTTTTTCACTAAATTTTTCGACATACGATACTAGGACTTTTTAGCATTTCGACATAATATTACAAATACGACATATACTACGACTGTTTTTCATGAAATTTTGCGACATACTATACTATGACTTTTTTTTGTTGAATTTTTATGCATGGTGTACTATGACACTTGTTTCATACAATTTTCGAGATACTATACTAGGACTTTTTTTTAATGAAATTTTTTTCGACGTACTATACTATGACTGTTTTCACAAAAATTTTCAACATACTATACTGACTTTTTTTTTTACAAAATTTTCGACATACTGTACTATGACTTTATCATAAAATTTCGAGATACTATACTGACTTTTTTTTCAAGAAAATAATTCAATGACTTGAATTATTATTTATCAAGGAAAATTGCCAAACATTCAGTTTCCAGCTTATTAGATGTAAGGATTAGTTACTCTTCTGTGTGATTGTAAATGGAATAGCTTTGGGATTTGGACAAAATAAGCACTTTGAAGTCACCTTGGGCTCCTGGAAATTACCTTGGTCTTTTTTTTTTTTTTACTATTTTCTGAGAATTTATAGACTAAACGAAAAATTGTAAAACTAATTGACAGATTAATCTGTAATCAATCATCATTAGTTGCAGCCCGTATCACAGGGCATTTGTTTTTCTTGATGTTACAATTAAAACTTTATTCCCTCCAATATCACCCTGTGTTGCAGGATACGGATCTATCCAGAAACATGCCAGGAAAAGTTAAAGTGTCTGCTCCAAACCTCCTGGCTGCAAAGAAGAAATAAGAGTCGGGTGAACGCAGAGCTGCGAGACTCTGCCGACTTCATCTACGTTTAAAGCACGAGCGTTACAAGATCTGAGGCCTATACTATGAAGTGAGTTCAGCATACCCAGGGTATCCTCTCGTTATCTGGCTTAATTTATCTGGCCCTAACAACCGTGATCCCGCTAAACGGTCCTACGACGGTGGTTAACAACTCGGTAAATCAACCCAGGGTTTCTCAATCTGGCTATGAGCGCGTTCACATAAAAGGGGCGGTGTTTGCAGCATATGACCGATCACAAACACAGACAAGTCTACTGTCAGCAGAGCGGCACATTTTACAAACCAAGAGCAAACTATACTATTAGACAAATAGGAAGAAGTTAAACACATAATCCAGACTAAAAGTAACACAGTTGAAGCTGCCAAATGCAGGAAGGATAGCTGGCAAAAGAAAAAAAACTGCCCATGTGTGAATGCGTAAATTAACAGATTTATTAATTTAACAGAATACTCAAAAGTCAGATATAGTCGGCTAGATGAGGCAGTGATATTATAAAAAGCTTTCAGATTATAATGGATGAATGGATTACACTTCATTATGACCTTTGACAAGGATGTGGCGTTTAGGACTGTTTCAGCCTTCTAACAGCTGCGTCCCCGACTCCGGCGGTGTGAAACGGACTTGAGAGCAAGTAAAAAAAATTATATATGAAAACATAATTCAAAGCGGTAAGCACCCACAGAACACAGCCAGCTGTCCTTCCTGCATTTGTCAGTTTAAACGGTGCTGCTTTTAGCCTGGATTATGATTGTAACTTCTTAGTATTTGTGTAATATTATCATACGATCCATGCACCGAGCTTTGACTGTGCTTTGATTGCACAGTAGGCGGTGCTTTTATATGAGTTGATCTCTTATCTGGAACATAATAGGCTCTGGAGCAGGTTAGGTGTTCAGCATAAAGTTACCGTGGCGATCTACCCCGATAAGAAGTGAACCACCGTCAACCCCAAATCCTGCTTCATAGTAAAGGCCTCCGATCATCGCAGTGCAGTTCCCCTGTTTGGATATCAATAATATTAAATATTGATTGTATTTGTTGACCAACAATTTGTTTGAAATAAAATGTGTAAATTAACAAAGCTGAACGGAACAAAACTTATGGTATGTATTTATTCTCCGAGTACGAAGTATATGTATTCTACGATAAAAAACACCAAGGGAACATTGTGCAAACCAGGCAAATACAAACAAAGCCCTACTGACATTAGGCATTTCAGTGCAACGTGGCTCAACATCCAATTCACTCGCCTCATTTAAAGGTGCTAAATACGGGATTGGGAGCATTTCTATTGCCTTTCAACAGCTCTCATCACGGCGACGACGAGCCGGTGGCTCGCAGCTAACAGCGCTAACGGTAGAAACAACGGCGAAAGTGCTGACATAGCAAACAGTGTTTACCTGAGGGGTAACCCGGAGGGTGGGTGCTATGCTTCCGCGACGCCGCCGTCTGTCGGGACGGCATTAGCTGTACCCGCCGTATGAGAGCAGTGCGGCGCAGCAACCGTGAGCTAGCCAGTGGGGCACGCTCACATGCACTAACGTGTACTAAAAGCACGTATGGCCGGCCCGGCTATGTCAATAAAGCACAGAGAAACTTGGATTACAACACACACAGAGGGAGAGTGACTTCATTCTCTGCTCAGGTAGACATTACTCTACAATATATTTACATAGACAATAGTTGTTTGCTGCTTTATTAATGCTCTGGATATCGAATTTAGCACCTTTAAGTTATTGATTAAATAAAATTAAAATGCTACAGGAGCCACTCATGACAATTAAAGGCTTTAAAAGCCTCTTTCAGAATAAAGAACCCACACATTTCCTCACAAATATATAAATACCTATATATATATATAAATAAAAATTAACATTTCTGTGGCTTCAGAGGAGATAGTCTTGCGTAACAAAGCACTAGTTTTAGGTCTGTGAGATCTTAAATTATCCAAGATTTAGCAAATTTAAGCAACAGGCTCCCTAAAAAAAATCTGCTCTGCACCTGTTTCAGCCTTGCACCACTGTGTTTAGTGTTAAGACATTAGACTCATATTTTATGTTAGGTCAATTTCTGAGGCAGACCAGTGAAAACCACAATTTCAACGAGCAACTGGTGTATGTTTGTTTTAAAGGACCAGAACACTTCCCCTGACTCTTGCCCATACCTACAGGATGTGCTATAAAGAAAGGGAAGTCCTGCCCCCTTTCCCACAATTTCCCTCTATAACACAATGCATTTTCTCACAGGGTTTCTTTCAGTGGTCTTCCTGAAAAGCAGATTATGAGAGTGGGGTTTTCTGTACTACTCTACTACACCGGCTAGCACCGTATTAACACCTTGTTTTAACAAAGTTAAAATAAAGTTGTTTTTTTGTGAGCATTAAACAACAAAACCTCCCTGGCACTGGCATAGCTTCACTGTACTTGCGGTTACTGAAGGTGACAAAAATAACTGTTTTAGCTTCATCAAGTTTTCTTATCCAGTACAGATGTAGCAATCAATTTATCTTAGAACACGGATATAAAAACCACGCTAATATATTTAAGCTTTTCAGAAGGAGCAATGAAAGAAGTCCTCCTGAAAATGATTATTATTATGCTTCGCAAAGAAATCGGAACAAGTAGTGCAGGACTTCTGCTCTCTCTTATACGCTGTGCATCACCAGCACTGCTACTCCACTAAAGGTTCTACTGGCTTTGCAAGAGTTCAACGCCTATATAAAATAATATACAGAAAAGGTAATAAATCGCTTTGAGGATCGCCTGTGAACCTTAGCGTGCCAGTCAGGACCCATTTCCAACAGTTCCACAGCTGTTCACTATTGCTTAGGGAATTTTTTGTCCACACACATTAAACTAATGCTCCAATAGGACTACCTGCTTTGAGAGTAAC
The DNA here is from genome assembly GCA_916701645.2 of Sebastolobus alascanus. Classification (NCBI taxonomy): domain Eukaryota; kingdom Metazoa; phylum Chordata; class Actinopteri; order Perciformes; family Sebastidae; genus Sebastolobus; species Sebastolobus alascanus. The sequence goes on along the minus strand of CAKAOJ020000134.1, from coordinate 2,149,166 downwards.
ACTCATCTCATCCATACATACATACATATTCTCCTGTAATCCTCTGGACTGGATTGACGGCTTCCTTTTAGCCTAGGAGCCCAGTGTGTTGACGCGTGCCATTCGCAGTTTGAGGCTGTGCAGGAGGTGTTTAGGCAAGCAGTCCCAGTAACTGGACAAACGCTCCCGGTGCTGCAGAACGGCCTCCATACAGAACCTGGAGAGTGTGGACAGGAAAATATGAGCACAAAATAATAAAAAGGAGAACATCTCAGCTAGAGCTGTAACGATTAACTGATAAGTTGTCAACCATTAAATTAACCGCCAACTATTTTGATAATCGATTAATCGTTTTGAGTCATTTTTTAAAGAAAAAAAAAAGTCAAAATTATCTTATTCCAGTTTTTGAAATGTAAATATTTTCTGGTTTCTTTACTCCTCTATGACAGTAAACTGAATATCTTTGAGTTGTGGACAAAACAAGACATTTGAGGATGTCATCTTGGACTTTGGGAAACACTTCTACAACAACATTTTTCACCATTTTCTGACTTTTTATAGACCAAACAATCGGTTAATCGAGAAAATTGACAGATTAATCAACAATGAAAATAATCGTTAGTTGCAGCCAGATGTAAAATAAATCTCACTCACCGAACTAGTGATTTGGGCTGAACGTTGAAAACCAGTAATTCGTTGCTGTGAGCCTGTCGAGTAAAAAGAAAAAAGGAGTTCAATTCAGTAGAAAAACATTTAAAAGTATGTAAAAAAAAAAAAAAGTATGTTATATTAAGATATGACTTGCAGCTTACAGCTCTGTGATGAGACAACAGGTTGTTGGCACACCCTCCAAACACAAACACCTCTCCATCGGGACCGGAGCATGCTGTGTGCCACAGCCTGAAATACACACACCCAAATGAGTGGTCATCCCCCAGAGTCATTTATCTGAAACTTAATCTGAACACTAATGTTTGTGAGCTTGTAGATTAAGATGAGAGGATTACCTCGGGCTCTCTGTGTGACTGTGTTTGAAAGGCTGCCATTCATTTTTGCTCACATAGTACAGCCAAGCATCACCTGAAAAAACAGATAACTCTGTGAGACCAGCGATCATTTTGAGGCGGCGAGGGATTATTTGCTACTCCAGAACAAGTCTGACTCACTCAGTGTCTCTCTGTCTGTGGTGAAACCTCCAAATAAGAAGATGTGGTCTGGTGACACGGGGCTGAAGGAGTGCCAAGACCGGCCCACAGGGCCGTGCTGGGGAACGCTCCTACAACAGAAGGGACACATTATAGCAAGAAAAACACAACCGAGAGAATGCTCAAAGGTGAGCATGCTCCAAAGGAAAAAAGTGGAAGAAAGATGCATAACTTTTGAGGCACGTTAGATTCACACATTCACAGAAGATCACCGGATATTAAAATGGTTTTAAAGTGTCGTCTTCCCAGATTATTCTGTGGTGGGGACCTACGTAAATGAAAAGAACACCACTTACATTTCATGCCACGCCCACGTGTCCAGGTCAATGTAGTACAGGTCATTTAGTCTGTAATTCTGTGGACCAAAGGAGATGGAGACTGGAGTTGGAATTAATGTTATAGTGAACAGGTAAGTAATATCAACTATATGACAAGAATTCACAACAAAGAGGCTTAAGACAATCACATGTTGAATTCCTTACCTTGTATCGTCCCCCAAACACATAGCCTCTGTTACCAACTGTGGCACAAGCATGAGCTGCTCTGGGTGATGGGGTGTTCCCCTACATCAGGCCATACCAACAGAGAGAGAATGGATGTCAAATATTTGTCAGTGTTTATTCTAATATTCCTCAAGAGTCACAGTAAAAAAAAACAACTCTGATTATGACAAGGACAATGGATGAGAAATGGAGAGACTGTTTAAATAGGATGAGGCGTTTGTTTGCTATTGAGCAGTGAGTTGGCTCTCAACACGTAGCATGCATGCGAGTGTGTGATGAAGTTGTGTGAGGTGAAACTGGTAGTGTCTGTGCATGTGTTTACCGTAGTGTTGGGCTGGCTCCATGTGGATGTCTCCAGGTCCAGGATGTGGATGTGGTTGTTCCAACCTCGTCCAGGGCTGTCCCACTGCAGCAGCACCAAAAATACAAATGTTATAAAAACAGGAAAAATACAGGAAAAATACACTCCAGCTTTTTTGTATAACTTTCCATAAAATATATTGCTTTAAACTAATACAATTTTGAAACAAACACTGATAAAAAGATGCAACACTTGAAGTCAGCGTTTATCGTGTCAAGAGGATTTTTGTTTACAGACCACAAGTGAAGATGATTCATCATATTCAAAAGTCCCTTGATGAGCTCCTTGTGCAGAGTAGCCGTAGCCCCCAAAGAATATAAGTCTGTGGAAACAATTTCAGACAAAACTCACTTAAAATATCTCCCCCAAGATAACAATCTGTGATCACTCACTGTGAATTTACTATTTTGTATTAACCACCCATACTATGGTTAATGTGATCACATGGCTGAAACTTGATGGCCACATTAACACGTTCTGAAGTGTGCCATTTGTTTAACATTAAAGGTCTTATTGATAACATTTTTATGTAGGCAAATACATTTAAAAAAATAATACATCCAAAGACCTTTTAGAAAGGTGCTGAATAAAAAAAAAATAAAAAATATGATTGTGAATTTATCATTTTAAAAAATTTGACTGGTCCAAAATGAATGTTTTGTTTATCTTTGTGGAAGATAGCAGACGTCTGGTTCTCACTCCACTCGACCATAAACTATGCAGGTTGTACAACAGACTGGCAACAACTTGTTGTGAAGTGCAATGGAACGGAGGAGGGAGAGTGCAACATCTAGTGGCTGAATGTTATCAATGTTATCAATAGCACCTTTAATGTTTACTCAACATCACAACCCAGGAAAAAAAAAAAAGGGTATTCATCCCTCACCTGTTCTTCTGAACCCAGCACCCGAGCTTGTCCTTGCAGGATGGAGGGAGTCCTTTAAGATCCCTCATTTCCTCCCAAACAAGGCTGGGAGCTCTAAGGGCCAGACGGTAGATCTGCAAAGCACAAAATACAGGAGTTCTGAAATATGAACAACATGCTGACCTGCTTCAAGGTCTTATGATAAAACACGAGGCAATAATTCGAAAATAACAGAGGATGTTAAGAAATTTGCTTAATGTAACACACAAACTGTACCCTGTTTGTGTTTCCCCTGGCGTGATGACCTCCAAACAAGTAGAGGGCTCCATCAACACACACCCCACAGCTGCCCGACATGGATGTGTGCAGGTTACCTCCGGCTACATGCTTTGTCCTGTGAACATTCAGGTTTTTTTTATTAGTCTACTTTGTCTGCAAATGACATAAAGTTAGTGCTGATGACGATGGTATCAATATGCAACTTAGGGTGTTTTCACACTTGGTCCCTTTCAGCCCTCCAAACGAACTCAGAGCAATTAGTTAGCATTTTTTGCGCATATATGAACTCAGACCCCTCCGAAACGAACCGAACTCAGACCTCCTCGGGAGGTGGTCAGAGTACGGTTCACTTCAAGTCCGCGTTGCAGTTCGCTTAACTTGTACATTGTGAGCACAAAGCGCTCCAGGTTCGCTTTAGGGATGTCACGTGAACCGATACTTCGGTACCAATTTGATGCAAAAATTCTGAAGCGGTGACGGTACTCGTTTTTCTATGGTACCGCAGGTACGGTATGTACCGTAGAGGCTCGAGACTAATAGCGTCCCATCCAAAAGAAAATGTGTTTGGATTTTGGCGGGAAACTTGAATAGATACAGTTGTTTGAAGGAGATGTTTTACATTTTTTACAATATAAAAAAGAGACACTATGCATGTACATTTTATGACCTTTCTGCCTGTATCAGTCCTGCTCCCAAATGCTCGTTATGATTGTAATAACTGACAAAACACATTCATTACTGCACAGGCAGGACATCCTAAAACACCGCAAAACACCGGTGGCAGCAACTTGATGAAAGTGCTGCATTTTCCATTTACACCACTCAGATGTTTATGGGCTTAATGAATTTATTTAACTTGTCGCGTCCAAGTAAAAAAAACTATGTGGGTCTGAGCTCCAGAGAAACTATAGTGTGAACAGGAAGAGGACTGAGCCCCTTTTTATGTTGGTCCACTTTAAGAGGACTGCGTTTGGTTCGTTTAAAAAAGGACTATATGTGAAAACACCCTTAAATGTAACAGCTATTACCAGACTCCTGACTCCATGTTGTACGTCCAGATCTCATTTCTCGGCAGATACAAGTCAAAGAATCCGTGGTTTTGGGCATTCTTGTACAAAGGGAGAATAAAATGTAATTTAAATAAATATGCAGACAAAAAGGGTAAAAAGAAATGTAGGATATTCATCTAATAAACTCCTTACCTTGTATCCTCCCCAAACATACATGATGTTTCCATCAATCACTGCTATATGACCACTGCGCTCAGCTGGGGTGTCCAACTCAAACGATTCAGATGCTTCAGTGTCCAAGGGCTGTTCATCCTCCACCTCTTCCTCCTCCTCCTCTTCCTCGTCCTCATCCATATCGTCATTCACCATCCAAGCAAACAGTCTCTCGTCTTCATCTCTGTCTGAGTCATTGTCATCCTCTCCGGCTGGCACATCTCCGATGTCTTCCTCCATCTCTGCTATTCTCTCTGCCATGTCAATTTCTATCTGTCTCCTGTCAGGGCAAGACGTGAGAAAGAGAAATCATCCTAGGTTAGTACTGATAGGATTATTCAGCCCACCTATGGTCCAGTTACAGCAAAGCAAGAATGAAAAAGCTCCAGGTGGCATTTAATGATGCTTTCAGAATCTTGCTCAAGCTCCGAAGATGGACAAGTGCAAGTCATATGTTTGTAACTAGTAATGTTCCCACCTTCCATGCGGTGTTAAGGAATTTTATGTACAAATGTATGTGTCGATTAATTGATTCGAACAATGTAATCATAATGGCCTTAACTGAGCCCACACAAAGTGACACAAGGTACTCCTCTTGTTTTTGGAAACATTGGAACAAATGCCTCTATACAGTATGTTCTAATCACTGATTTGCAATCTTTATATATATATATATATATATATTAAGTTTATTATATCAGGATAACCCCTTGAGATGCATCATCTCGTTTTCAAGGGGGTCCTAAACAAGCACAAGACAGAGACCGAACAGACAACAAAACAAACTGATAAAAAACACAAGAGAAAAACAACAAAACAACACAACAGAAAATAATAAAAAATAAATAAAAAAAATAAAATAAAACAGAAACAAAAATAAATAAGTAAAGATGACAATAAAATAAAATAATAATAAATATATATATATATATATATATCTCTGTGTTGTTGTCCTTGTATTGTATTGTATTTTATACTGATATGGACCTTATGGGTCTGAAATAAAGTGATTAAAAGTTAGCTAGTTTTTTCTCCAATAACATAATTCAAACAGAAAAAGACCCACATTCAAAACACCGGATGTCAGAATCAGTCACACAACAACAGAGACAACATGGGGCCTGTTAATCTCTGTGTACATAGAAAATAATAGTTTCCAATACCATTAAATACACACATTTTTACCCACTTTTATAACGAGAATGAAGCTAAATCAGGGCAACAAACGAGGTTAGCTAGCTGTTAGCACGATTACTGCTGACCTACTTTGCTATCTTAACTATTCAGGTTACAATGTTAGCTGTTAGCTTAGCCTTTGTGTTAGAGGGAAGACTAATAAAGAGCCCCAGGTTAAAAAAATATAAACCTTATTTGATTAAAATACCATAAAACTACTTGGCTGGTCAACAAGATAGCTAGCATGCTAACTAGCCTAGCATGCTAACAGCTGTTGGTCAGTTAACAGCCGTTAGCTTCTTTGAAAACTCTTAAACACAAAAACACTCTAAGAAAAGATCTTAAATTATATTCCTCAAGCTGATGTCGAAGCTAATCATCATGTTAATGCAGTTAAAGGTATACAACATTACTCCCGTCGTTACCTTGTGTTGTCAAATGTTTGTTTTCTCCTGCAAAAAATTTCAAAAGCAGAACGCCATGAAGCTGAGGTCATGACGAGCATTCTGGGGGCACGACCGGAAGTTGTCGTCTTCTAAAATCCGCCATCTTGGTGAGGTCGGAATAAAATTCCAAGATTGTGTAAAACTAATCATGATATTGAAACTAAAAGTAAATATGTCCTTTCATATTTTGAACATGATAAAGATAACTTATTTTAATACATTGTTAACTTACTCTTTATGCATGGCAAATTGTTCATACACAAATGCCAAAACTACCCCCAATTTCACTGTTTTTATTTAAATATGAATTTAAAGAATATATTAAAAGTCTCAAACGTATATCCACTAAAAGAGCAATAAAACTTGCGTAATATATAGTGAACTCTTTAAAGAAGAATAATGTATTTTTTCCCCTTATTTTTTACTGAACCTTATTTATTTTAATTGTCATTATGATTTCTGTTTTTCTTATATCCAAAGTCATAGTCCTGACTGTACATTTATGTTGAGTACATGTCTGCAATATTTGTATATTGTATATTTTTACAATAAAGTTTTGGAAAAAAAAATAAGGTCGGCATAAAACAAAGTAGACCATCACCTCGGCACATACCTATTTTTATTTTCGACCTGGTGGTTTTAAACACCTGCCAGGATGTCGGCTCTCGTATAAAAATAAACATCCATGAAGAGTCCCCAAAAAATCTAACTTCAGACAACATTGCTTGGAAATGTGAACAATCAAAGTGAGTGGAATTAAATAAAAAAAAAATAAAAAACTTTAGTCTACCTTGAAGACATCCAAGGTAGACTATATCATTTTTGAAATTATAATAAAATATGGCTGATCATTGTGAATACACAAAGATTCCAGGATGTTTAGTACAAAGAATAAAATCTTTATTGACAGAACATACATAGAAAATAAAAGACTACAGCGATTTAATTACCAATCCATTTGAAGCATACACAAGCAATGTACAAAACAATTAAAACGGATCCACTTCCAAATCCCTGATTTTTTCTTTAGAGTCCTTGAAGTTTGCTGTGAACACACAAGAACACAAATGATTAGTATGAGCATTAGTGATGGTTGAAACTAGTTATCTCTAGTGAACGACATGGAGAGAAAAGTTAAACCTCAAGAACAGATCCCACCTGTCCTCAACAGTTCTGTTGGATGGGTAGTACACCTTAAATGTGAAGCCACTTTTTGGGAATGAGCCCTGCAGAAATAAATTATTGACAAATTATATTAGGCGACAAATACAACATGCGTCCATATTGAGACAAGACCAAAGAAAAACATTGTTTATCATTTTTAGACTCATCACTTAGGTTTCTGTTTCTTACCGGGTTGACACAAAGGCAGTCTGTGTTTTTGATGCTGAATGGGTCGTATTTGTCTGCGAAGATGATGACATCAGGGACTGGGTAGACACGCAGTGAGTAGTCGTACGCCCAGAATACAGGACTGACATACAGAGGCAGTGGAGTCAAGTGACCCTGGGATAGGATGGTCTTAACAAACTGGGGAGAGGAGGAGAACAATTCAAATTGTGTTTGAGTCCAAGTAGTTTACCAATATCTTTGCATTGCTTAAGGAGCACTTAGAATTGATGGCAAAAACTTAAAATACTGCGTATAAAAGGCAAATAAAACCTCTGACGACACAACTAACAATACTGTGTAATGAGAGGAATTTCATTCAGTACGTGGTTTGGTATGTCAAGATTGTTATTGGGTAACCGGACGCAGTTCCTGCACATCTTGTTGACCAGGTCTTCCCTGATAATGACGATCTCCTGGCTGCAGTACTGGATCCTGACAGGAAAAACAAATCAGGTCACTTTTAGATTCTAACCCTGATCACTCTGCATAACAAATATATTGACATTAAATAAACGCCTCATGTGTTTCACCTGCATGGGTTAGTAGTGAACACGGAAAATGGCACCCTCTGTTTGAACTCCTCCGTGATGTGATCTGCCAAAGGAGGCCTAAGGAAAACATAATTTATCCACATTTGTCCAAACTGAACAAAACTTGCATGATGATGTCAAAAAGCAGACGTCTGTTAATGTTTACCGTGGCAGGATGGTGCCTGGACCAGGGTCTTCAGGGCCAGGAACAAACACAAAGCGAGAACTGCAGGGTACGGGGGAACAAATTTAAGTCAAACCCATTGAAACTTGAATAGTAAAAGGTACCCCGTGGAGTTTTCTTATAAACACACAAATGTTATGTTTACATTCAGTGTTGCTCACCAAAATGCAATGTGTGTATCCTTAAGCTCTAACAAACATGTTGAATGTATTTCCTTCCTAGCAAGGATTTTACAAGTATTTTAAATCCAGAATTGTTTACATCCATGTCTACTAGCTTGCAGTTTTCTTCTTCTTTGCCTTTGTTTGTGCATTGAAGCATATCTTGGTGAGTTACTGCCCCCTGTACATCAGTGGAATAGTGTGAAACCATTAGCAGGAGTGTATTGTGTCACTTGCATGTGTTCTCACGCATGTGCACAAGATCAACAAAACAGGGACCCACTCATAGAAAAACAGCTCCATCGCGCTACTAGAGGTCAAAAACTCCACAGGGAACCTTTAAGAATAGACCGGTGCAGACCAGACTAACAACTCTATCAGATCCTACCTGCTTTGAATGCTGGGGTATGAACATATAGCATCAGCAAGAGCCTTCAATGACTCTAAAAAAGAGAAAAATGTATTAGTTTCTGACATGCTGTCTATTTATCCCTTTATTACACACAGAGATCTCAAACTCTACAGTATGTTATACTGATGAGGACCTAAAAGTCTCACCTTTGAGTGATTTGATCTGCGTTTTTCCATACGGGGCAGAAGAGAAGTTGCCACACAAAATGAAACAGGTGGGAGGCATCGAAGCATAGCCTGTAAGAAAAAAAAGAAAGTGAAGCTAAATGTGATTAGTGTCTCATAAAGTGCATATTCTGGACCTGTGATGTCTAAGACTATGATTCAATACCAGACCTGAGAACATAATGTTGAGCTTTTCCATCACTTCAACGCTGTCCAGCCACACATCAGAAACAATCACAAACATGGCGTCCTCATTCTCCTCCTCCAGCTGCTTCAGCTTGGCTGAAGCCTTCACAGAAGTTGTGGATGGACCACCGAAGAAGTTCAGATTGCCGTAGTATGCCCTGGTAATAAAGCAAGGATTGTCAGTGAAGGTAAGAAAAAGGTTTTATTTAGATTAGACACAAAAACTTAGACACAAAAAAATGGGAAATAGGGTCCAGGTTGAAAATGACCAAAGTTACCCGTTAAACTTGAAATACATATTTTTAAATGAATATATAATATTTTAATTGAAGACTCGATTCTTACCTTGTGCCTGACGATGACTCTGTTGGTGGAAACCCGAAGCCATTGACGTGGAAAACCGAATCCTCGTACCAACCTACAGGACAAAGGGCAAAATGTCACTTCTAATAATGCATGTAATAATACTTAATTTTTTTAATCTTACTGCATCTTTTTTCATTTACTAGTTGTAATAGTAGTAGTTATCTTACCCTCTGCCAGTACAAAGCAGGATTCTGTGTACAGGCCATTATGAAACTGGTGAAAACCTCCTTAAGGAATACATCCACTTTAAAAACAGCAAAATAACATATTATATAAAGTAGTTTTTGTTGCCCAGCTCCCAAACATATGAAAGGATATTGCTTTGGACATTTCGAGCTGTACTGTTCCACTTGGGTCCTCCAGGTAAAATTTACCCTGAAACAAAGATTCAGAAATGTTTCAGAAACTACATGGAAATATACATTGTATTGGAAAAACAGACAGGAGAACTTCACTAATTCACCTCTTTCAGTTGTGTGACCATCCCGAGTACAATCACCTCTCCCAGTTTAGATGTGCTACCAAGCAGTGCTTCAATTGTCTTGAGCTAGAAAAAACAAATCACAAAAATCAAACAACAAAAAAACCCAATGTTAGTCAAATGCAAAACAGTAAGATGAGTTTTGTTTTATCTTTTAGTGTTTTACCTGAAATTTGTTTTGACCCTCTTCAACAGCAGCTCCTATTGCAGGTGGGGTGAAGAGCTGGTGCCGATGTATACGCTACAAAAAATATATCTGTATAAATACAACATGCAAACACATACTGGAAATAGCCCCAAAGGGAGTGGGTTAGTTCCCCAGTCTGGAAATGAAATAATGACCAGAGCTTACTGACCTGTTGTAAGATGGTGTAGCGCTCCCTGAAGAGCTCAGCTTTGTCTTTGGACAAACCACACAGACTGGGTGCTGAGTGGCTCGTCATACTAAGGCTGAATGAAAAAGCCAAAACAAAAAAGTGTATAACACCAACAGCAAAAACATAGCAATTCTAAATTGAGATATTTTTGGGTTTAATTCACACAAATGAGAAAGAAACGGTCCCTTTACTCACGGTACAAATTTCTTCCGCTCCAAACTGTAAATGTATCTGGGCACATCAAAGGCTCCAATGATGTTGAAAACATTATCTCTGGAAGAAAGTTAAACAACATTTAAAGCTAATTCAACCTGGCAAAATGTAGTTTAGTAGTGTAATTGTTGCATTATGATTGGTTAATCAAAAAGAAAAACACTTACATGTTTTCATCACAAGACTGAGTGCAATCCTGAACAGCAATCTCCACCACAGACAGCTCTATCATACTAGAGGACACTGTTGGAAAACACAAGCTGTGGTCACAACCTGCAAATACACTTCAGGAAAGCTGCATACAGTAGATTGTGCACTAAACACACAGTGATCTGCAGGGTTGGAAATTAACTTTTTTGTGCATCTGCAAAAAAGCCCCCAAAAAATGGTATTCGGGACAGCCCTACACTTGAATATTTTACCAGCATTTGGCTGCTGCCAGTTTCCAACCCTGGTGATCCTTAGAGACACATAGGGCTGTACTTACATGGTTGCTTTTCCACTGCATCCAGGACCTTTTCAATAACATCATCCAGTTCAGCAGCATTGACAGACTCCAGGACCTCCACAAGGTATCTGCTGGCTTCACTGGAGCACAAAACAAGAAAACATGCATGTGTTTCTTCATTTTGACTGCTGATATAGAGCTAGAAAAAAAGCTAAATTTCCTCCAGACAATGTGTGTGTGCTTGCTTCACTTAAAACAGAAATCACTGGGAACATTTAACACTTCTAAAAAAAAATTTCCCCCCACTTTAGAACCAATATTAACAGGCTGAAATGTTTTATAGTGTTCTTTGTTTGCTTTTTAGATATTATACATCAGCATTTAAGGATAAGGAAGTGTAAACATTGAAAGGAGTTGAGGTGCAAATTAAAGTGTATTTGAAAGCAGTTGAGGTTCATCTCTGCAACCAATTGTTGAAATTGGTTATAGTTAGTTGAAGATGAATCACTGTGAGACTAAAAGCAGTTGAAATACCAGTTAAAAGTAGCTAAAGTAAGCTTTTATGTATTTTATGATTTTGATTTATTTTATGTTTTTAATGTATTGTATGTGTTTTTGATATATTTTATGGTTTATGTATCTTTATGTATTTCATGTTTTTGATGTATTTTATATTGTTGATGTTTTTATCTGTGGCTGTTTTATTTTGTACAAAATTCCACCTGTTTGGATTAATTCTACATTGATGTGGCACAGGTTGTCCCACATCAACACATCTCCGCCCCCCCAGCCCCATGACACACTTTATATTAGGAAGGGGGTATTTTTACTGTATTTATTTGTGATAATGCTGCTTGACTGAAGTCTGTCATATTTATTATTGTGTTATATGTATTTATTGTATTTTGGATTGTACTTGAAACTGTGATGTTATATTGTGATCCTGTTGTGATGTTATGTAGTGTGTCTATTTTGTCTATTTTGCCTATTGTGTCTGTGTTTAGGACTACAGATGGAAATTAGCTTCCCTGCTAAATCTGGTGCACCCATCTTTTTGTTTCTATGTAAACAATTAATGTCTGTGCACACAGTCCTTTTAAACCAATAAAATAAAATAAATAAATAAATTGTCAGTTCAAGTGTAACATTAAGCTTGTAGAGGTGCCACAGTGCACCTCCTGGCTTCAGTGGAGTACAAAACAATGAAGAAAACATGCAAACCTACATAAAAACCACAGTCTGCATCATGTTACCAGCTTTAAATTGCTTATTTCCTGTTGTCACTATCATAAAATGAAGCAGAAAGTATGGACCGCGTCCAGACTATCGCTGCCTCGGAGGAGACATTATTGTTTTAGCTCTCTTGCTAACTAATAAAACGTTACAACATTACCAAAAACATTATAACAACGGTTAACTATTATTAAAGTACATACGGTCGTAGTATAAGTCCTCGCATCTTGAAGCCAGAGGAGACTTTTGTCTTTATTTTGCGAGCAACATCCATGGTTGTTGTTGTTGTCGGACTCAAGATTTGGCGCTAAATGTCAACTTCCGCATATGTTTCGTCACTTCCGTCTTCTTCTTCTTCGTTGGAGTTTTATGGCGGTTGGCAAACAACTTTATGGTGCACTACCGCCGCCGACTGGTCTGGAGTGTGGATCAGGATTCTAACTACTCACTAGTTTTACTGCTTAAGAAAATGAAAATAAAAATTGTCCGAAAATTGTCAAAAAAAAAAAAAATTCTGAAAAAACTCCCAAAAATCTAAATTAAAAAAAAAAAAAAAAAAAGTTTGAAAAATGTAAAAAAAAAAAAAAAATTCTGACAAATGTCCAAAAGTGTCTGAAAAATGTCCGACAACTGTAAAAAAAAAAAAAAAAAAAGTTGGAATAATATCGAAAAAAATTTAAAAATGTCCGAAAATTGTCAAAAAACAAAAACATTCTGAAAAATGTCCAAAAAATCTAAAAAAAAAAAAAAAAGTCTGATAAATGTCAAAAAATTTCAAAAAAATGTCTGAAAAATGTCCGACAAAAGTAAAAAAAAAACTCGTTGAAGTTTTATGGCGGTTGGCAAACAACTTTATGGTGCACTACCGCCACCAACTGGTCTGGTTAATCGCAAATTAATCACACATTGTTTATCTGTTCAAAATGTACCTTAGAGGGAGATTTGCTAGAAATTGCTATTTTCCACCTGTAGTCACTGGGCAAGTAAGAATAATAAAATGGCATCATATGAAACTAGAAAACCTAAGGAATCCATTAGTACTAACCATGTAGGAGGCTAAATAACGCTCGTAATTTAAGCTAAATTTTGGCAAGGGAAAAAATGGCATAGCCATTTTCAAAGGGGTCCCTTGAACTCTGACCTCAGGATATGTGAATGAAAATGATTTTAAGAATAATAAAATAGTTGGAAAAATTGGACATTAAAGGAAGATTAGACATTAAAAGGGCACAAAATACATCCCCCTCCATCCCACACAAGACTAGACATTAAAATAGTACAAAATACACCCCCCAACACACACAAGATAGATAGATAGATAGATACTTTATTGATCCCGAAGGAAATTTAGGCATCCAGTAGCATAGACAACAAGTCCCAACACCAATACACCTTAAAAAAGATACAATCAAATAGAATAAAGTGAAATAAAAATAAAAATAAAAATAAGATAACATAAGTAAGCACAGCAGTGAAGTGACAGTGTGCCAATGGTGCAAATAGTGCAAATAGTAGTGCAAATATGAAGAGTAAGTCAGTTAAACCCTCCTGTGCTGTGAGGAGTTAAACAGCCGTATGGCTCGGGGGACAAAGGAGTTCCTCAGTCTGTCCGTAGAGCAGGACTGAGACAGCAGCCTGCCACTGAAGGTGCTCCTCTGCCGAGTGAGTGTGTTGTGAAGGGGGTGGTGGGTATTGTCCATGATGGATAACAGTCTGCTTAGGGTCCTCCTCTCCGCCACTGACACCAGGGAGTCCAGTTCCATACCCACCCAGGGAGTCCAGTTCCATACCCATCACAGATATGACATTAAAAGAGTATCAAATACAGTACTAAGGTAGTCAATAAAAGCATACAGACAGAACATGGCAAAAGTCCCGCTGCGTAGCCAGCGTCAAATATTTTACTTAATACCGATGGGATCTGGTGCGGGTCAAGGCACGATCAAAGACCAGGAATGTTGTGAATTTAGGATTGCAACCTACGCTGACTTCACACATCCAACAATACTGTGGAAGACTTATACTATATATACAGATATACTACAAAGATGAGATGGGAGCATTCAAAATGCAAAGGACCAAGTATACAGCAGGTATACTGTAAAGTCTGTCCAGTGTACCATCCCCTCACGGGAAGCGAAACAGTTTGAGTGGGATCGAACCCTCGACCGCTACGGTATGAAGGGTACACACTGGGCGCCCGCTCTACCAGGTGAGCTAACGAAGCTCGACAAAAAATGTCCCAAAAAGTGTCTAAAAAATGTCCGACAAATGTAAAAAAAAAAAAAAAGTTGGAATAATATCGAAAAAAACTGAAAAATGTCCAAAAATTGTCAAAAAAAAAAATTCTGAAAAATGTCCAAAAAATCTAAAAATTAAAAAAAAAAAAAAAAAAGTTTGAAAAATGTTAAAAAAAAAAAAAGTCTGACAAATGTCAAAAAATGTCCCAAAAAGTGTCTGAAAAATGTCCGACAAATGTAAAAAAAAAAAGCCATGGGAGCTGCTGATTTGTTCAAACATATTTTTTTCATGAAACTACTGAATAAATACAGTAAATGTTATTTCCCTTATAGAGTGTTAGGGAATTTTCTTTTTTTTCATTTTAACATTTTCTTTTCCGGAAATTGCTGTATCCCATCTGCAGATAAACAATAATGTATTGGTCATGGGAGGTACAGGATTCAAACACAAAAGTAATCACACACCTCAACTCAACATCAGAACGAATTGAGGCATCAAGCTTTTATTTTGACAAGTCAAAAAAAAGCACCGGAAGTTGTATTTTAACAGGGAGTGGATCGAGACATTTTTTTTTTTGCTCAGCTGTGTTTTGTTGTTAACATGAGAAAAAAACTACACAACTAAAAGAGTAGGTTACTGCGACACGTGAGTGTGTTCATACGTGTTTTTGTGGAGAAAACTGTTTAAAAATATGTCTGTATTGTTGATACTGTCAGCTGTTTTAGCTGTGTAATGTTTGCCCTCCGGACATAATAGCTTCCAATATATAATACAAACACCACAGCCTTTAATTTACTAATGTTTACTTTAAACCGATTAACAACACGTGGAGCCTGTTTTGCTATTCTGTTGCTTTTCTTACTTAATAACTGCTGATAATGAAATATAGGTGACATTTTTAGATTTTTTTTTTCCTACAATTTTAGGCTCAAACACACGTCTTGTCTTGTCTCTCTATTAATAGCAACCAGTCATGGATTCCTTGTTTGAGAGGCACTGCTCGGAGCTGGTGGCCCGGGAGAGGAGCGGACACACGGCTGTGGTGGAGGAAAACCTGCTGTATGTGTGGGGCGGATACATGGTGAGGCCAAACTAACATTACCATACCAGCTGTTTAACTTGTTTACAGGCCAGTTTCTGCTTCATATAGCCCACAATCTAAGGGAAATAAGTACATTTACTCAAGCAGTGTACTGGCTACTCTATCTATACTAACATGTCACTACCTTTCAGGTGGAAATATTGCACTTTTTATTCCACCTCATTTCAGGTGGAAATATTGCACTTTTTATTCCACTACATTTCAGGTAGAAATATTGCACTTTTTATTCCACTACATTTCAGGTGGAAATATTGCACTTTTTATTCCACTGCATTTCAGGTGGAAATATAGCACTTTTTATTCCACTACATTTCAGGTGGAAATATTGCGCTTTTTATTCCACTACATTTCAGGTGGAAATATTGCACTTTTTATTCCACTACATTTCAGGTGGAAATATTGCACTTTTTATTCCACTACATTTCAGGTGGAAATATTGCACTTTTTATTCCACTACATTTCAGGTGGGAATATTGCACTTTTTATTCCACTAGAATTACCTGTTTGTTTGTACTTTGTACTTTTCCGACCAAAGTTTGTGAGATATGATCAATGGTTACAGATAAAACTACAGCAACAACATTAAGATGCTGCTTACATGTTGGTGCATTATTAATAATACATCAATAATAATCCAGTAATGGCATATGATAATAATATAACACTCTGAGCCATTGTGCATAACAATATTTTTGATACTTTAAGTACATTCAGCAGATAATGTCTTTTACTTCTTTTACATTTTAAATAGAACTTTTGTCACAGTATTTTTTTTACAGCGTTGTATTATTACTTTTACTTTGGTAAAACGACCTGACTACTTCCTCCCCCACCGGTTACGCAGTACCCTTACATACACACTAGGGGTGTTGCGATATTTAAAAATGAAATATTGATCTCATGTTAATAATACACATATGACAATATTGTGTAAATAATTCAGTGCCTTTTTAAAGTCACACTTTTGTACAGTTATGGTTGCAGACTCTCTCTCCACACTCGTATTTTGAGTGTAATCCATTTGCACAGTTAAAGATGAATTTGACTGATAATAATAATCATATTATTATTATTCAAATTTTCTATAGATATCACAATAATATCGTTATTGTGAACTCTTTTGGCCACGATAATCGTGTAGTTAAAATCTGATATCATGACACGTACACAAACACGTACTCTAAACCTGTTTCAGAATTTTACTTGCCTGCTTTTTGCATTGGTCATAATTGTTTTCTTTCTATATTAATGATTTATTTCCATAGCAAATGACAGACTCAAGACTTATTGCTGCTAAACTTATATTTCATAATAATAATCATAATAAAGTTGTTTTCTCTACAGTCAATTGCTGATGATGAAGTTTTCCTTCCCAACGATGAAATCTGGCGGTATGACTTAGAACGAGGTGTATGGTAAGAATATTAAATATATTCCTAATATAGCAGATTTTTGGTCAAAACAAAGAAAAGTAATGCACGTTTTCCCATAATATTTACACATTATGTCTTAATTTCTCTCCCGCTTTCTCAGATTTTCATAGTTTTATTTTACCCAGCCCAGTTATTAATAAGCACTTGTCTGGAGCTTTCTCCCGTCTAGTCGTTGTTGTAAAAATGTGTCATGACATAAGTGAATGTGAGTAGTTTATCCACATTATTTTTACTTTTTTTTTTGAAGGGAAGTGTTTCACATGTCAGGAGAAGTCCCTCCCTCTATGTCGGGGACCTGCGGCTGCTCTCTGAATGGACACTTGTACATATTTGGAGGTTGTGATGACAACGGACAGACCAATCAGGTGAGGCTGATGCTCCACACACACCTTAATCATGGATTACTTCATATAAACTATGTTTTTTTTTTATTTGTTTTTGTGTGGTTAAATAATAACTATGAACATCAAAGTATGTGTAAAATCTCCTGTTAGGAGTCTGACACAATGAAACAATGTAAACACACCTAAAGGTCACATCTTAGACTGAGCAGAGTTGATCAGTGATCAGTGTTTGACTTCAAACAGATCTATTGTGTCAACCTGACAGACGGTAAATACACGTGGAGGAAGATCATGCATGAGATCGGTTCTGCTCCCTCACCTCGAGACAAACTGTCCTGCTGGGTTTACAATGAAAGGTAGGCATCATGAAAATGTAGATTTTTAACTTACCGCCATTTCCAGCACTTTTCTTACTGCATAATTCACTATGGGGCAAGTTGTAACTACTGCTTCATTATTACTGGTCAAAACACACATTTATAGGGTTGGACACACTCCATGGTTTTTATAGTTGAATATTGATTGTTTTCATGCTTGGGTTTATTTTGATAAAAGAAAAGGAGAGGCTGTCCGCACACTGACACTTAAAGCAGTTTGCCAGACGAAGACCTTGTAGCTCAAAACGTTGCATCAATAAAAAAACATGGGAGCTTGAAAATTTCAGTGTGCGGAAGCCTCTCCTTTCCCCCTGTTGCTGTTCTTGTCAGGGGTTGGATTTGCACACCATTGGGTTTATTTTGATATAATATATTCTACATTCAGTAAATGTATAAGACATAATCAATTTCTCATATTCTTCTTTCCTTTAATTTGTTCTTTTTCCATTTGAAGCTGCAATGACTAAAAATCCACATGGTATTTTGTAGGTTTTGAAGGGCAACTATTATGCTTTTCCCTTTCCTTTGGTATGTTATATAGTTTGTAAAAGGGCAGCAAAGTCCAAAGTCCACGTCCAAGGGAGTTACTCTCCCCCGCAGAAACACTGCTCCTGGACTGCCTGAAACACCTCGCTTGAAGTCCCGCCATTCCTTCCGTAATGTGGTGATGTCACCAAGTGACATACTTTGCCTATAGCGGCTAGTTCAGTTAACCGATCGCAGCAGTGGGCCAGCTGACCAATCAGAGCAGACTGGGCTTTTCGGAAGGGCGGGGCAGGAGGTCAAACAGAGCGTTTTTTGAACATTAAAGCATGTTAACATGTTGTGGTAGAAACCTACAAGTATGCACATGAAAAATAAGCATAATACGTCCTCTTTAACCTTCTTTTTTTTAGCTTATCTTGTGTTAAAAATCCACATGCAAACAAAAACACAACCTATCTTGAATTCCTACAACCATTAGGCTTTATATCTGTTTAAGGGTATACATGTCTAATGGTGAAATGGAAATAAGAGCTAATTATTTGGGATTTGATCACTCCATTACCAACTGAAGCCATAATCTGCGCTTGCATTACAGTAATTGTGATCATCTGTGTTTAATGTTCTCCAGGATCATCTACTTTGGAGGATATGGCCACAAACTGCTGAATAGTGTCGATAGCAGGAACAGAAGCTTCATTGTAGATGAAGCATCATGGGTAATGTTTTTTTATTGACTATAAATCTGTCACAGGTTTCCGTACACATTTGCTATCCCAACAGTGCAACGTAGACATTGAAGATATTTTAAAAAAAGATATCAATGACACATGTTTTCTAAAATGTGTCAGGTCAGAAAGTGAAAAATGTCAGCATCTGTTAAACTGTTAAATCACTGGTACTGACCAAGAATAAAAAAGTCTACATATAAATGAGAATAATTTTATGTTAAAAATGTGTTTTCAGGTGGAAGATGTCTTCTGGGGATGGAACAACGAGGTTCATATATTTGACCCCATGCAAGCCAGTTGGAGTGAACCACAAACCCATGTGAGCCACTGTGATTCATACGTTTAAGATTTAAGAGATAAGGGCAGTTTAGCAGTATTGGAAATATGTTAAGACAATTTAAATAAAATGCTAATACAGTGTCTGTGTGCAGGGCCGTGCTCCAGCCCCCAGAGCCGCCCACGCCAGCGCCACAATCGGCGGTAGAGGATACGTTTGTGGAGGCAGAGTCATGGTGAGAGCTCTACGTGTTACTTCAGTACTTCTCGTATATTCATAACAACAAGAAGTCATCGGTAGCGGCAAGAAGATAAAAGCACAGAAAATCAAATCAAAGTCGGCCATTAGTAACTTGTGCTCCTCTACTTTTAAATGCAGGAAACCAGGACGAGTGACATTCACTGCTTAGACTTTCAATCGTGGACGTGGTCAGAAATGTTCGTATGACAAACACAAGCGCGCCCAAATTACTTATATTTCAACATTAATATTTAAAGAAACCTAAGCTGTTGGCTGCATTGTGCAAAATGTGTTTCCCAGAGTCCCGGTGTCCAACACTCCAGTGGGCAGGTCGTGGCACACGCTCACAGCGGTATCAGACGGCACCGTGTTCCTGTTCGGAGGTCTCAGTGTAGACTGCAAACCAATGAGTAAGAAAATGTACCCACTTCTTCACTTTTATTTTCCTTTCGTTATTTTACGTTCTTTGATTTATTTTCAATAACATATATTTTTCTCAATCAGGTGACGGGTGGTTGCTTGATGTGGAAACAAAGAAATGGAGAGAGGTCGCGCATCCCTTTAAGAATAAGCCAAGGTAGCAATTTATGAATGTTTCCAAATTGTTACAGAGTGTTGCTGTAAACTGTGAGCAGATATTAAATAGCATCTTTTCTCCTCTTTCAAGGTTGTGGCACACGGCGAGTCCAGGCAAAGACTCTGATGTGATTGTGTTTGGTGGAAGTTGTGACTACATCCTCCTTGTTGACACCGTAAGTAGCACAGAGACACTTTAGAAGCTGAATAAGAGACCCGAAATCATCACATGACAAACTAAATCCCTAAAAGCCTCCCGAATTCACATTAATACAGGGGGAACTCTGAAACTATGTGGAGAGACCATTACAAACGTTCGTTATTTAATTAACTCTCAACAGCTATTGTACTGAATGACACATCAGAGAAAACCTGCATGATATTCAACAGCATTTCCCTTTCCCCATAAATAACTTTTTTATAAAATCAACAGTATATTGCACATACAAATCTACCCTGTAGTACGTCTATGTATACCACAGGTGATACTTTAATCAAAACACTGAGCAAAAAGGAACATAGGATGCACTTCTTTGAGAGAAAGTACTAGTTTGTACTGAATAACGTTGCATATTTCTTTTCAGGGTCACTGCAATGATGCACTTGTTTTCCAGACGCAGCCATATCCTCTATTCAGGTAAGAAAAAAAAAGAATAATTTTATAGCAGAAATAGACCTTTACACAACAGACACTCTGACCTCTCAGACATAGTTGGAATTAATAACATTAACAATGGCTGCATTACATTTAGGTGTGTTAGTTCCACTGCGTGCTAAAAATATCTGCTGTTTTTTTTTTTAGATGTATCGTCTCCTTTTCAAGGGTTGTATTTACTTTGAGTATGTAATCTTTTTCCCAAAATAGAAATGGCTTTTTTTCTTCTGACAGGATTTGTGAGGATTACATCGCAAAGACTGTGAGGAACTATGAGACGCTCAGAAATCAGCTTCCTCTCCTGCCTCCCAAGCTACTGAAGGCAGTGCAGAGGAGGATGTCTTTCTACAGGCCTTCAAAGAAGCAACAGCATTAGTTCAAACAATGTCTTAAATTGCCAAAAAACAATGCAATATCATGCAATTTCTTATTCATGAAGAGTACAGTACTTATTCAAGTACTGTACTCCCTTCAGTGTGAACATCTCATTCACACTGCGGGGCAGTGTTTTTATTTTTTAAATATATTGTGCAAAATATTTTATGGTGTTATATTTAATTGTTTTAGAGATGCACATTTTATTTTGTACAGTCTGCCTGCTGAAATACTGAAATACTCTAACAAACTGTTCCTGTGATGATTAAATGGCACATCAAACTGTTTTTGCCTGATGTGGATTATTAAACTAGACGGGTATTTTAAGTATTAGTCAACACACACACACACACACACACACACACACACACACACACACACACACACACAGATTCTCCCAAAAACTTCACACATGATCAAAAACACAGCAATAATCAATTTTTATTTGCAATATAAAACAAAATTACAAAACTCTTCCTCTACATATCTGGTTGAAATCAAACCTTTCGTTAGACAGTGACAAATGCAGTTTGTTGACACATGCAGTAGGGGTGTGACGATACATCGATGTAGATCGATATATCGATTCAATGATCAACGATCCAATATCATCGTTGCAAAGTGAAAATATCGATACATATCTTTAAGATATGCCTTTATTTTGAAATTCCCACTTTATGTTGATTATTTTTATTAAAAAGAATAGATTGTCTTTCATTTAAATGACTGGAAGAGCCCAGTAATAAAATTGTCAAATTATGTTTTAGTTAATTTTTGGGAGTTGATATAAATCTCACAGATTGTGTTAAATATATATGAAATATGATATCGTCTCATATCGATCGCAGCCCCCTGAATTGAATCAAATCGTATCGTGGCAGAATTTGTGTTATCAGCGATTATCGTATCGTTGTCCAAAGAATCAATATAATATTGTATCATGATGGAACTTGTCATTTACATCCCTAACATGCAGTATTCACATCAATGGTGAAGTATGTGTTCGTGCACTACTGTATTCCACCACTGAGTGGCATCAGCAGGCCTTCATGTGTGAATGTGGCTGAGAGCAGCTGGGTCAAACTGAGTCTGACTGAACGTCTCTGTTGCTACACATTCCTTCTTCATAAGGGTGGAAAAGTGCAGGAACTGTGGTCAGGAAGGAAACCTTAAATAAACAGTCCTGGCTCATACCTTTTCAGGGCTGCCACTTATGAAAAACTATACACTGGGCTGCACGCACAGAACTGATGGTGGAAAATGTTATTTTTGCATATAGCACAGGCCACAAGAATGTGCCTTAACTGCTAGATTTCAGTTTCAGCAACCAGAGAAATATCTGTGCTCTCTCCTTTACCTATTAACGGACAAGTTAAAGTAGAGTAAGTAATAGGTAACGAATAAGTAGTGCTCTGTGGGAGCCCGGCGGCGTTGAGGGGGGGACAGTGACACCGCCGCAGATAACAAACCGAGGAGGCTTCTGTCAGACTTGAACCTCCTGGCACCTGTTCAAGTTGGTGTTATAACTCTGCGATTACACTGCTTCATGTTGTTAAATAAGACTTGGGTAAATGCAAAGGCCTGGAGTGCAGCAGTTTAACACAAACAATGTTAAATGTATCCTGGAAATCCTGCTTAAATATAGTGAATGTATAGCCTTCCTTAGTGGCAGGAAATTGTCAAAAAAAGAAACCCTGCTTCCCTTTCGCTTTTTAAAATGTATTTTGCAAACTGCTGTATGACACGAGGACGGCTGAAAAGGACAGCAGCTTTGCCGCAGCTGGGGGTCAACTAAAGTCTTTCTCAATAGTGTCCATCAGCTCTTCTTCTGATCCATCGTACAGGATGACCGGCGTGGTGAGAGAGGAGCTATGGCAGCTGCCAAAAGTCCTGGGGAGAGTGGAGGAACATGTCAACAACATGGTAACCAAAACAGGAAATATAAGTGATATACTTTATATTTTGATGTGTTATTGTCACACTTTTTAATAAATCAACCCACAACAACATCAAACAATAAACTGATGAATTTCCAATGAATGTGATGCACTTAAGGGCCATCAAGGGAGGTATGGAATATATTCTAGTTGAGCTTCCGGTCTTCACACTCACCTCAAACAAAGCAGCAACAACAGACACTTGTTTGTTTCTGTCCTGCTTGCAGATGTCTGACTAATCTGATCTGCCCTGAAAATAATGGGTTGGTATTTCGATCCCTTTAAGGTGAATTTGATCTGGCCCCTGCTGGGCTTTTACTACTGCACTGAGCTCGCAAATCCATTATTTATTAGAGCTGTCTACTTACGATTGTTTTTCTGATGTGGGAACAGCTTCCAACAAAGCCCCTCTTGTCAAAAAGCCCTGAGAAAGAGAGGAAATAAGGGATGTCATGTGTTTTCATCTTATCACTGAAGAATTCTTCACACTCATTACTTAAAAAGCATCCTGCTGTTATGATCTATAATAAACTGTTAAACAACAATCATGTGTTATTCAGTAATAATGATCAAATAGTAGAGAAATAAAAAGTCCTTACACTGTGCTGGCTGGAGCACGCAGGTGTGTGTTTCTTAGAGTGTGTGAAAGCATCGTTGCTCCTCTTGTTTACATCTCTTGCTCCACCGTGAGAGCCACGTGGCTCCTCAGAGCTGGACTCCTCGTCTTCCTCCTGACTAAAATGACACAGTCCGTATGTTTTGGATCTGATGACCGTCTTCTTGGGAGGACTTTTCTTCACGGAGGCTCTCCCTCGCTCCTCGTATTCCGCCAGAACCGTGTCCATGTCTCCATCGATGTCTTCGTCCTCCCTGGAGAAGTCGGAGTCGTGTCCCTCGCTGTGGCAGTCCGGTTGCGCACGGTTACGCGCGTTGCGTAAAATCTCGTGGATTTTGCGCGGCTTGAACGCACGGCTGTCCTGTTCGGGTGAAGTGACACCGGCAGATGTTTTGGTCCCGTTCACCTCGCTGACAGACGCAGGTGCGACTCTCTTCCCTCGGCTTGTCCCGCTGCCCATGTCCCGTCCCGTCCGGCCGTCTGGCTGCTTGCAAGAGCTAAACGCAAAGTCCCATTTCCAAACTCCTCCAAGTGCTTCCAGAGTTGAACATTAACCAACAAAGATTCTTGGCAGCGTTTAAGGTCAGTTTTCAATTAAGTTTACGGCTGTAAGACAGTTCTTTGGCTGAAAGAAAAATCAGCTCTAAAAGGCAAATCTTCTTAAAAGTGATCCGATGTGCAGCCGCACCGAAAGATCTCCATGTTCACAGAGCCGCTTGCCTGTAAACTTTCCAGTAACTCCACATCAGGATGAGAAGCAGTGCATCAGTTACATAACACCAGTTTGGCTCCGGACCCCAGGGAGAAAACTCCTCCTTCTTATAGAGGGGAACACACACCCTTTATGTTTCCATTATTTGTACTGGACAAAAATAACTCCCACTTTTCCCTTTCGAACATCTGCCTCTGCATGTATTTTCTTATTTATCATAGAATTTAAACAATTTCTACATTTAAATATTCAGCCATTCCCTGGATTGAGAAAGAGATTACATAAGGATTTAGACAGTATGTCCATGAAAGGGCCAACAGGGGCCAATTAGTTTGATTTATCTGTATCACATCAGCAACAATGACCAGCCTTTTGCCCCTCTGTGTTCAGCTAATAGATTTTATTGAGGCAAGTGAGGTCAGCGAGTGAGTGAGTTCCTGTCGGCCCGCCGGGTCCAGGAGGCCCCCCCCAGCTCAGCTAGCCCCTCCGCTGACTGAATAAGACTCGAGCCACAAGAGAAGAGGGGGCATTCCTTTCCGACAGCCTGGGCTTCCCAGAGATTCCTCAATAAGCTTTTGTTTGATCCACTTGCACATACAAAAGACGCAGCAGGAGCATCTCCCTGCCAGAGCTGTCGGACGAGAACCCAGAGTTCACCCCCGAGTAAAGGAGTTGTTTGCTATCTTTCATTAAGTGTCTCTTTCTCTCTTGTGTGTGCACATATGTGTGTGCCAGACAGCTGTGCAACCTGCTCTCTCTGGAGGATGACCAAGTCAAAGACACCTGCCGCTTGAACAACTGGCATTTTCCAAACTGTGAATGTGAGAGGAAGGGGGGGGGGGGACAAATCAGCCTGCAAGTCCCAGATGTCTCATCGAGGAAATTCCTGCTTTACTTTTTGATTTATTTTTTATGAGACATGCATTGTTCCTTCACTTAAATGTTACTGAAAGAGGATGCTAAAGCTGAAAACATGTAAAAGTAGCTCTTCTGAAGACGTCTCTCAGTTATAGTCTTCATGAAAGGCCCAGTGTGGCATCCTGATTATAACCATTTCAATATATCTCTAACCAATCTCGACATTTCAGTGATGTCCAAATATCATCTTTTCTTTATAAGAAAGTTTCCTCACAGATTGCTTTAAGCCGGTCTCAGACTACAGTGAGTTTTGGGGTGATTTATCCCAGATTCACCCCTCCCAACAATCGGAAGGGGAAATCCGGTACAGACCTCGGTCGGCACCAATGTTCATCCCAGATTATCTGTTAATGTGAGGGATTTACATCAGCCTTAAACCTCCTGAACTTTCGCAGTTGCTTCAGAACAAAACTGGAACATCCTCCAGATTGTGCAATACATGTATCTATAGATTGTGCAATAACTGCATAAATGTGTACTATAGTTCTTGCCTCTCCAAAAGTCCAATAAAGTCTACTTAAGTGAAAGTCCTGCTCTTAGACTGTTATAAGAGTAAAAGTTCACAAACAAGCTTACTTTCCACTCCTGCTTCTCATGGAGTCTTGTTTGTGTTTTGTGTTTTTTCGACCCCCATTTCTGTTACGCTCTCAGTGTATCATTAAAAAGATCGGGCGGCCACATCTGGAAGAGAACTCAACAGCTTCCAGACGAGGGGGAGGATCTGCCGCAAGACCGAGGCCACAGCCCAGCTCGCTGCATAACTGTGGCTTTTCTGACTTCTCCCAGATTCAAGAGTATTCCTCCTCCTCCCGTGGACGGCGACATGGAAGACAAAAAAGGGGATTCTGCGTGGCTTTGTGTGTCAAATCCTCCAAAACTGTGTGAATTGAGATGACTTTGGGACCGCGATTAGACAATGCGTGAGCTGCTTTTGCAACTGTAACGGACACAAGTGCCTATTGTTCCATCCCAACAGCAGGGAATTTTAATTATCATGACTCAGCTGCTCCATTTGAAGGGCAACAAATTACACTATTGTTGTCATGTTTGAGTCAAAGACACATTTCTGCCATATGTCTTGAGAAACCAAATCTCTGGAGAGTATTTAACAAGCCAGCTGCCTGCTGATAGGCATTCCAGTAAAACTGTGGTCTGGGCCTCTTGCCCCGCCAGGTACACAAACATGAACATGACAGGGTCAAGAAGAACTACACACCAACATAAACACCACATCCTGTAGTAATATTTTTCTGAGGGTCTCCTGTTTACTAGCACATCATTAGGCTCCAACTTTAAGGATTCCTCGATAATTTCAGCCAAAATGTCCTCTCTTCTTTACAGACTTTTATGTTCTTTCTTTGCACTTACATACATGAGACATTTCCTACCGAGGACAACACTAAAGCTTCCTCCACCCATCCAGACACTGCACAGACGTAATCAAGTGAACAGATGAGCGAAGCTGAGACAGGGTCATATTGTATCTCTGACACGGTGACATAAGGTTGTCGGGGCAACCGTCAGCGCAGCCAGGAAGAGTTCAACTGTAGTAAAAGAAGCGGGGGCAGCCCTGTTTAACTTTGAGCTATCCCTCTTAATCTGCTGGATCACTTCGTGTAAATTAAGGCTTTTGCAGTTGTGTTGACGTTTAAAGTACGTCACAGGGATGAACTTTTGACCTCTGTCTGCAGGAAACTTTTTCAGCGCTCACTGCAAACACATTAAGTCAACACATTTACAATGACGCACCCAGTGTAATTCTCATTGCTGTAAGAGATGAGGCATAAACATTTGTTCTGACTTCATGATTTTTTTAGTTCATGTTGCCAAAGCAGCACATGGTGAGAGGAAGCTTACAACCAGCAGATGGAGCCAGTATTCAAGAAACCACACAGCATCTCCTCTGTTGATTCCCGCCAGTAAAGACACTGAAGGGTCCTTGAACAGGACAATGGTAGCTCGCACGGCATCTGCAAGGACAACTTTGCTCTCAAGGTTTAATATGTTTGGGAGGTTCTGCTAAACTCACTGGAGGGCCTTTTAGTTTTAATCTAAATAAGTGAACGAAACTGTAAACAAAGAGCTCCTTGTACGAGGGTTCGTTTGAGCCAAAATATGCTGTATTGATATTGTTTTTTTGTCAGTGTTTTGAACACTAATGTAAAAGAAACATTGTACAGTATGTTAAATATTTTTCTTTTTTACCATGACTTGGAAAAAGCAATGGACTAATTCATGAAAACAATGAACAAATAGGAAGCACACTGTAACCATTAACAGCCACTGAGGACTGGCAATCAAGACAAGGAGCAAAATGTGAAAATAGACACAAAAAACAAAGCACTATTCACATTGAAGTGAGACTATATAACTTTTGCTGAATGGCAGCCATTAGTGATGCGCGGGTCGACCCAGAACCCACGGGTCCCGCGGGTTGACCCGGGGATCGGGCGGGTTCGGGCGGGCGGGTGACAAATTGACAAAGCAGCTTTCCGAGTAAGTTATTAATAACTTACAGAAACAGTGCGTGCAATAGTTCACCTTCTCTTCCCTTCTCTCTATCTCTCTCTCAAACACAAAAACACACAATGCATAAAGTCGATCAGAGGTTGATTAACGCATATTTTTACGGGTCGGGCGGTGCGGATTGGCTCTCATAACCGGTCGGGTGGGCTGGGTTATAAAAAACATTGACCTGCGCATCACTAGCAGCCTGCATGGCCCAAAGTAACAATTACAGGAAAAAATGTAGTGTAACAGGAACACAAGTGAAGAGTCATAAAGTCATATAGTAAGTAATGTCTATTACAGTATAGTGCAGTATCTATCTAAAGTTTGTTATCCCTAGCTAAAATTTGCCACAAAAGCTACTGGTCACACCAGAACAAGTAAGGCTGTAGCAGCAAAAAAACCTGATTGTATTAATTGAGCAAGGGTGTGTTTTATTTATAATTAATTCAACTTTAAATTTGCAAGTGGAAGAATGGTATTTTCCATTTTTTTTTTACATAAGGAAAGTGAACCAAAGCGGTTAAGTTGTGGGCCGGACAGCTAAACAATGAACTCAAACTCACAACGAAGATCTGTGAAGCCGAGGGGAGCTGTAGATTCAGGTGATAATTATCTGTAGGTTCATCACTACGAGCGATACCTTTTTATATTGTTTTCACATTGTCATTTTCAAAATATCCATTACAGTTAAAAATATTTTTAGCACACATGTACATATGTTGTAAATAAATGGTCTCAGCTTTTTTGGTCGGATTTCCACTCACATGCTTCTGTGCTTGTTGCAACACCGTGTGCTGGAAGGTCTTCTCTGCCCAGTAGTCTGGTCACTACTGCAGTGACCCATTTTCTGTCAAAAGGCCATGTAATCAACAGAAAACAATTACTGCCTCTCTCAGGCGCTCAAAGCACTCAATACCAGCATCTGCTCACTTCCTAATTACCTACTATGTGTGAGGCTTCATTTGGAGAGGACCACACAGCAATCAATCCTTGCATTATACTTGGCTTGTTTGTCAGCATCCTAATGTGTCAGATTGGAAGTGGCAGGTCTGTTCACTTCAATTACATTTGATTAACTTTACTTACATGCCTTTTTTATATTTAATTTTGTTGCATTTATAATCCGCTGTAAACTTGTGACCTGAAAGTATATCCTGGTTTTACTCATTAGGCTCATTTCATCCGTTTGCTCCCAGGCTAGTGCTAACCTGGTTCTGCCTACACAACCAAGCGTTTTAAATGCCTCTCCTTTGTTTAGGGATGTTTTTTGAAATTATTTTTCCCTAGCTATTTGAGATACCTCCTCTGGCAGACAGTGTGTCATGTCGATTAGAGCAAGTTGCAGTGAAGCATTGGCTAAGTCAAGTCCTGGCTCCAATGTTGACGTGGAAAGAATACACCAAGGTAAAACTGCATACAGCTGTTTCTCAGAAATCCCTCGTGTTCTCATTGGCTGCATTGTGTGTCTTTGTGCATTTGTGATGGTGGGTTGGAAGCAGTTTGGAAAACCAAACCTTTAAAGGTGGATATGAAGAGTTAAAGTCTTAAAAAGTCTACACTGAGAAGAGAAATATATTATGTATTTGTAATTTTTGCTTGCTTTTAGCAAAGCCAGCAGTATTGGTCTGTTCCACCACTTTGGTCCAGACTGAAGTATCTCAACACCTGTTGGATGGATTGCCATGAAGTTTTGTGCAGACGTACTGTACATCCTACTGAGTATTTAGCAAATGTTAGCATGCTAAAATGCTAAACTAAGATGATGAACAAAACATCAACATGTTAGCACTGTTATTGTGTGCATGCTGTCATGCTGAGGCAGACGTAAGTGCGTAATGTCTGCACTAAAGTTAAATCAAATCAAATCTCAACTGCATCAGAACATCAGAAAGTATCTGATATTAAGCACAGCCCAGCTCTACATGCATGCAATGATATTCTCACACCTGTCATACTGCATCACTAAGGGGGAGAGCTGGTACGACAGTAACACAGGAAGAGAGTCATGTGGTGATTTTCTCCGAGCCCATACGAGTGATATGCCTAAATACGTCAGCGCGTACAGCACGCAACACATACCAGAACTGTGAAAAATCGCGTGGATATGTCATACTGTCACAATGTTTTACCCGGAAAGCAGTTTTGGACCACGTAAAGTAAATTCACTCAAGGGGTCATTTTTTTTTTGAATGACAAATTATGTTTAATGTTTCATGAAGTTTGAAATGTCAGTCAGTTGTCTGAATCTGAATCACTGCTATACTGTTACATTTTCTTTAACAGTTATACTGTTCTATTGTAAAACATTCAATGAAATTGAAAGTGAAATTTTATATTCGTTTTATTGAGATAAAGGACATATATTTGCAATCAATGGTTCTTTTCTTTTGCTATTTTAACTCTTTTTTTTTTTTTAAAGGCCTCCAGTTGAAATTAGTGTTTCACTAGAATCACTTAACACAGTGCATCTAGTCCTTGTATATTACAAGTCTAATGCTACTGTGATGTCCGTATTAAATAAACTAAACTTAACTTTTTGCTGAGCAATAATTTTGATTGGGTTGATGTCTGTATCTGCTGGTGCTCAAAGCAATTCAGCTGTCAGTAAACTCTCTCAACACTGGAATAATAGAGTTGGAATAACTTCCTAAACACATCTGTTTTGTTTTATCCTTCACGGCTACAGTAGACTTCTCCCAGAAGAAGCATGGCAAATTGAAATCAAAAGGGAGCTTTTAATAACTGTAAAAAAAAAATCTACAATCCTGATTGGCTAGACTATAAATCTAACCGTTTAAAGAATATAAAAAACAAGCAATTCCACAAAAATTTGGCGAAGTAAGAAGTTATGCTGCTAAGATCCGGTTTCCTCTGTGACAAAAACAGCTGCTGAACAGCACCTCAAACAGCGTTTGTCAGTGATTTCCTGTCCTTTCTCCTTTACTCTCTTTCAGAACAACACAGAGAATATGAAACTTGATCTGATTCCTTCCCTTTGTATCTCTGTTTCAAAAACATTTTGAAGGAAAAGGAAAAATACGGAGGGACCGAAAGAGGAAGCAAAACCAGTTTGATGCTGTCCATGGTGCTGACAGGCCAATGATGGCACTGAACTGACAGCTGTACTAAAAACCTTACTATTTAATTGATTAAGTCCCGGGGAGGAATGTCAGGGATTTCGTGCAGACCCTCCAAAAATCCCCAAGTCCTTTAAAATGTATGTGGATTACAATAACCTTATACAGGTGGCTAAACAATAAAGTAACATCCACGTTTGTTTTTGCTGCAGAGTTGCCAGACAACAGAGCATGTGATGGGTTGTAGAAAGTGTACTTTTCCCTACAAACACAAGTATAGATGCACTGCATGACATACAGAAATGCAGCTCAGAGTTTACTGTGTGTGTGAATGCTTGTACCTGCCTGCCAGATATGGGAATAAGTATAGTGTGCAGTTGAAAAAAGTGCCATGCATGTGCATACCCCCCCCCCCCCCCCCCTCCATGTTATATAATGGGACTGTTGATGGCTGGCATCATTATCGGCCCTGTCTATGCCAGTCTAAAAATAAGGTTCAGGACTCCAACAGTATGTGGCATTTATGTAACTGAAGAGAACAGGAGAGGGGTTTGGATCACAAGCTGTTTCTATGACAGTCCAGAGCCAATGTGACAGAGAGGGCGGGCGAGGAGGAAAGATCCAGACTCGAGTAAAAAGAGAGCAGGAGGGAGTTGTGTGTGTGTGTGTGTGTGTGTGTGTGTGGGGGGGGGGGATGTTGAGGGAGTAGTGGCAGAGGTGCGGAGGAGGTGGAGGTACCTCAGCTCCATTATCATGCACATTTTAGATATCCCTACAAGGGCCACCTGCAAAGAAACCTTCACTCGTCTGCAGGATATTTCTTCAAACTGTGGTTCATCATCTGCTAATGCAACAGTATGTTACATAAACAGCCTTCTGATGTTTAATTTTACTAGTGCAGTGCCCGTTCAATACGGGCCGATTGCTTCTCGAGAACCGCTCATACAAACAACATAACTGCGCTTCCTGGGCAATACACCTGCCATGACATATAGCTGTATCCCCTAGGAATAGTATACGAGTCATTCTGGTGCAAAAGCTCACACGAACATCGAGAGCGACGGAGAGCGAGCTGTACCCAGCATGCCGTACGGCAGTGTAACAGTTAATAAGTGGTTCCCAACCTTTTTCCTTAAAGTACCCCCTTTTCTATCATTGAGTAAACTGACGACCCCTGACTAAGTGACATATTTTATGGATATTTCATATTATATTCAATGCATAACAATAACAGTACAGAACAACTGATAAACTGTACAATTAACCCAAAGAGTGAACGCAAGAACTGCATGAAGTTTGTGTAAAACGAGTGATTTGGATGAATTTTCAGCAAATCATTTCCCAGTTTTTCCGTTCTTTTATAGTTAGATATCATGTAAGTAGCATCACACGTTACAGGGATCTCCTTTAAAACGACTCAACATGAATAAGTCGGTTGGAGACAGCTAGCAATACTTCATTTCAGGTGATAAAATTATGGTTGTTGGCAAGGAATGAAAAGCCTGCTTTTGTGAGAGGCCTGCTAAAAAAAAAAAAATTAAAAAAAAAAAAGAAGTTTGAAAGTAGAAAGGACAACAGACTTGGTGAACAGTCAGTTAATAATACCTAAAGACCATTTTCCCCCTAAATTTTAACTTTTCTGTTTCTTATTTAGTAAATACATATTTAACTTTAAAAACAAACTTCAACATTTGAGAAATTCGAAGCATGTGCCGTCTTATTTCCTTCTTGATAAAATGTATTTACAAGAGCCTCAGCGAGGCAGCACCATTTTGCCTCTTGATCACGTCTCCGGAACAAAAAAAGAAAAAAGCAATCTCAATGCTGTTTTGTGACATTGTAAACATCACACATAAACCTTTACTATCAGGTAGCAGCATGTGGATACGTTGAGGTAATTCCTCGTTTAGATTGACGCTATCCTCTGTTCCCTCCGCAGCGTGTCGTGCTTACAGATCAGACTCCGGGGAGGGAATCTACTCAAGTGTGATTAGAGCAGCATTATTGGCTAAATGTTTCCCCTAATTAACATTCAGTTAAAGTCAACGGTAGGACCTCATTTTCATTTGCAGCGTCCATGAGCCTTGATGATTTTTCCTTCCCTATGTCCAACATCGTTGACAAGCTCGTATAGACACTTGTAAAGTCAAAAGGAATTTATCTTTATAGGATATGCCACTAGCATTGTGTGTAGATTAAAAGGACAGAGTTGTATTAGGTAATGAGCTTTTGATTTACCTCCTAATTGACCTCTTTGTTAGTGTGGTATCGGTTCTGAGTAAAGACACCTTGTCTTGTCTCGGTCTTGATAACAACTCTGCCAAGGCCGGATGTAGTGATGCCACACTGAACACCAAACCCTAACGGCTGTGGGGAGCTACTGAAGCAGAAGGCTGTGCTCTGTGTGGAATACAGTTAACCATTCTTGACAAATTACACCTGGTAAGCAAGTCTGAAACACGTTACCTCAGTGTTTGTAAGATTTATGAGCACGTCTGCATCCACATCTAATTCACTTGGATCTGGCAGACACGGCAGAAAGTCCATGATGGGGGGGAAAAAAAAAAGGAGATTTCCTCAACAGTTTTTTGTGAAGACGTATGCACTTCCCCCGTCATTCAAAAGAAGGTTGTAAAAGTTAACAACCTCTGCATATAATAGCAATGCAGTAAACATACTCTGACATATGGCAGGTTATGCTGATCAAAGCCTTACGATGGGGTTTAGATGAGGGGGAAGCAGGAGGACACTGAGATTTCTTCACTTTACATTTTCTTATCTGAATATCTGGAGGAAAGCTTGTAATGTCACACTACTGTATACACATAAAGATATGATTTTTATATGAAACTGCCCTACAAAAATTTTCAAAGCACAGGAGTCCCTCTTGAGCCCATGTAACCTATAAAAATGCCCAGCCATTCATGACATTTCTCCTTTTCATATAAAAAAAGCGAATGAGGCTAACTCAGGGTGCGAGGAATTGCCCGTGTGAACCGATTCGGCTTTCCGGCTGTCTTGCACAGAGCTCTACGCTGCTGTTGTTCTGCTTGTGTTATCAGAGCTCAGCGGACTGGGCTGAATAATTCAATGCTCCCAGCAGAACCCCTCTCTCTCTCTCTCTCTCTCTCTCTCTCTCTGTTTGCACCGACCTAGTTTACATCAGGAGTTTACAGGTCGGGCAGGGGGCTGGAGACTCGCAGCCCTGTAGCCTTGGCTATCAACCCTGGTCTGGAAAAAAACTCCTCTGTATACAAGATCAGCCTTTGACAGTCTTGGAAATTAATGTACTACTAGATTGAATGTGTGTCACACTGTAGCGCCCTAAATGTACATTTTTGGTGCCCTCTGTCACCATTGTTGATATAAAAACGACAGTCACAGCGGCACAAGTCCAAAAGTCAAACAGGACTTTACTTTGAGCTCCATCCAGAGGCGCAGTGTTAGTTCAACCACCTGCCAGGCTGACAAGGAGAAATGCTACGCCTGTTAAACAGACCACCAACATCCAAAAGGCTCAGCTCAGTGACAAGCCTGATGCTGCTCATAGCTCTCCTTTGACCTGCCAAAGACTGTTGAGCCAAAATGAGCTTAAAACGCAGCATGAAAACACCAGGCTGTCGACGCTCGTCTGCGAGTGGGAGTCTGCTCGCCACAAGCTCCGGATTCAAGAGTTGTTGAGAGGTGACAGTACAGATCCGTCACACAAAATCCTGTTTTGGAACACAAAGTTTTTGGAATTGTAAATGCACGTATTACTGAGTGCAGTGCACTTCGGTTTGAAAAAATAGATTGACTTTTCCCATGTTTTCCTTTTTGTTGTTTTTTCCAGAGTGGAGCAACAGATGCCAAGCACCGGAGTAAAGAGTTAATGAAATTTCCCCTTGAGAGAGCGAGAGAGAGAGATGAAAAATCCAACTAAGAAAAATTGAATTGGGCAGCCTCAGGTTCAGGGAAGCCAAGGTTAAGGGAATGCAACAAAGCAGTGCAGTGTTTTCATCGAAAATCAATACTGTGCTTCTCATTAATGTCGTCATACTGCTGTGTAGAAGACAGGTCCGATTTTTCAACATGCAGGCAACACTGAAGAAAAGAGAGAGCAGTTTGTGTCAGTATTAGAGACACTTGAAGAAAACAATGTTCTTGTAAATACACTAGTTACATAATATGTTGCCACAAAAACACAACAGGAGGGGATTCTTTATGATTTCTCCCTTTAAAAAGAGCTCTTTTAACTTAAAAGTTTCAACAAACTGAGTTCAGTTTTCAGAGATATTTAGGCAGTCTCATTACTCTCACCTCTCATGTTCGCAGCACATTTCCCTCTTTCTTTTGACCTCTGGCTGACCTCCCATTAGCAGCAGCTATCACAGTCTGACATGGATATCACTGCTTCAGGTCAATATTCAAATCACACCTCAGATGCAGAGTGGCCTCCCCTGCCAAGTTTCTGTTAATCCATTCTGGGCAAAAATGAAAGAATTATCTCCCTATTTGCCAAAAAAACTCTTTCCTAAAACACTTGCAAGATGTTTATATGGAATACTGATTAGAAGTGAGAAATTAGTAATCAGGTGGCTCAGTGTAACTGAAAACCTCTCTCGCTAGACTTTAGAGATGTTTGTTTTCTGGACTACTGTTTTCACGTTCATATAAGAAACATGTTTGCTAGGAGACATTATACTTTTTTTCGCAATTTTTTGATGCCATTAGCAATTGATCGCTCGTTAAGTCCTTAGTTACTGTTGCTATGCCTATTAAGTTTTGAAAAAATAGGTCATTGATTTCAGACAAAGATAGACAAACCTAGGCTTCTCATTTCTAAATGTTGACTGTTGATTTTGCCGACTGTAACAACAACTGCTACTGTAGGTTGTAAGCTAGTAAGTCGGGCATTAATTGCTTGACACAGGCCTGCAATGCGTAGTTACAATTGCTAAGCTATTGATAGCTATTCAAGCTATTTTGGGGGGGCGGGTTTAGCAAACAGTCAATTGCAAGTATGGTTTCATTTATGACTCGGCAATGACTAAACAATTCCAATATTGTCAACTTTTAGCATTTGTCTGTTGTGGTTTGCTGGTCTAACGTCAGTCATTTTCACTGTTGCTTTGCCATAATGGACAACAACATCCCTTCTGTTAATAAACACAGCTGAAGGTCAAGCTACTCCTTGTGCCGGCATCCCGAAAACAAAAGACTACATATTACCTCTGTAAGTGCTACCAACAATATGTCACAGTAAATTAAATTTCCCCGGCACAAAGGCTAGAGCTGCTGCTCCATCTCCTCAGACGCTGACCTCTCTTTGCCGGTCAGTGCAGTCAGGCAGGAGAATGAAGTGAACGAGCCCCGGCCGCAAAAGGCCATCCCTGCTTAGCTCGCGATCTGCACTGCCAGAGCTGACATCAGAGGTGTTATTACCATATAAATGAGATAAGGTCTTTGGTGATTGCTGGCTGAAATTAAAGCCACATAGTCATGCGTCGGAGACAGTTTGTCTGCATGTGGAAGGAAATTGTCATGTCTTACAGTAGATTGACTTCCTGAATGAATGTAATTTTTAAAGACGATTATACTTCTTTATGCCACAGCTAGGCTTTTTCACAACAGAAAAACAGGTAGAAATTTACTCTATGATGGCATCATGGCAGTTTATTACTTAAACTTCTGTCTATTGCAAGATATTCCAGAACAAAAAAAAATCTGATTTGATAGTCCTGACACCATGAAGCGATGAAACATGCCTATAAGAGCAAATGAAAACATTAACATTGGTAAACGGCCTTATTTAGAATCCCGTTAATCCCCTTGAAGCTATCTGATTACAAAGAGCACTAAAACACCAGTCACATAACAAATTAGTCCCAATGTTAGCAGCGAACAAATTAAATCTTGATAAGTGCTGCTAATTACATCTGCAGTGAGGTGCGTGTCATCCGCAGATTTTTTACGAGTGTTGTGCCATATTATGTTATGGTGCTTTGGCGCTGGGAGAGGGGCAATGGCATTTATTAGTTGATGGAATAGCCCACCTGGGATAAGAGCAGCCGTGACATTTCAGCAGTGGAGCAGGGCAATTACCCCGGGCGTCAGCAGCAATAGAGCAAGCTGGCCTTCTGTTGTAGATCAACTCATCTAGGCTTTGATTTGTACATAGATTTCTCTGGTTGGACATTTATAGATGGAAAAAAAAACACATCTGTCTTTGTTCTTTAGGCCAAAATCTAATGTAGTGTTTTAAAGCCAGAGTTGCAACACAAATATTGACTGCAAGATTGTTTAAGCAATGTAAATAGTAGTCACGTCAAAAAAAGATACCAGAATAATGCTATTATTATAAGGTATTTTGTCTTAACCACCAATCTAATTGCACGGCTGGCATTACTGGGACGTTTTGTTATTTCAAAGACATTAAAACAACATTTTAAACTCATGGAAGTGATTTATTCTAGCCAACATTTTGCTCTCTGCTTATTTAGACCAAGAAACAGCCAATCACACAACTAACTCTGCCTTAATTGACAGGTAAAGACCTGGTCACACTAGAAAGTGGTGCAGCAAAATTAATCTGATCATAGGCCTATAGCTGTAGCTTCAAGCTAACTGCTAACTCGCTAGCTGGCTGGACTAGCACCAGTCAGTCACAATAGCTTCTGGAGATGCTCTCTCTTTTCTCTTTACTGTTATGTTTAATCCCACCAGCATTTTGTTCACCATTATACATAATTTTGTTAGATAAATATGTTACTGAAGAGGGTAATAAAGCTCTCCAAGCTTGCAAATGGGTAGCAAACTTTTTAAAAGATGTATCTGTATCATTGACTGACTCCTGTCTCATAAACTGTCTGCAAACCATTGCTCTTTTGCTCTTCATTCTAACAGAGGAGGTTAAATAAAAATGAATGGTACATCACACTGACTACAATATCGTCCTCAATTTTCTCTCTGTCTTTCTGTTCCATGGATGTATAATAAGAACTGGATACCGGACCCCAAGATGACACCTATTCAGTCCAAAGAGAATTGCTCGCCTGGCTCGTACGGCAAAAAAGTTTCTGGCTTTCGGGTTACTTCAAGGGTTATGTGGCTCACTGAATATGCGCAGTAGTGTTAATCCCATCATGCCTCTTTCTGGGATTTAAAAGTTTTACAAAGATTAAACCCCCATGGTTTAAACATGTACAATACAAAGAGTAATAAATGATCACGTTTATAGCGGGAGGTGTCCTGCCAACAGCTTTACAGACATCTCTTTTACGGGGAAAATGCTTTTTGGGACGCAGGCGATCGCAGCAAGGCTGGGCGGCGGCGCCATATCCAGTTCTATAATACCTCCGTGCTCTGTACCCTCAAAAGGTCAGCACTGTCAAAACAGCTTGTTATTGGTCAATGGTAAGAATTTGTGGGTCAAAGTTCACCAAAGATGAACTTCCCCGCAAGCAAATCCAGTAATCGTAGCGATTCCACTGCAATGAGTTGAAATCACCACACAATTTTGCCCCTTTAAATCCCAGTGTGACCAGCTCCAGATCTATAGGAAAGTGGGTTACTTTTTTTTGACATAGCCTTATGTTTTACCTATTTTTGTTATATGTTTTATGTATTTTGTTATTTTATTTTTTACATCTGGCTGTAGGACAAAGTTCCCTCTCCTGAAAACAGTTGAATATGAAGTGGTGATGAAATAATAGTGGTGTTACATAAAAACGGAAATAACTTTGAAAATAAGAGATGCTGTTATGAAATAAACATAACCTGAAATAAACTATTATTGTGAAAAGAAGCAGTATTAAATAACATTAATAATATTGAATTATTGGATTATTTTGCAGTTTCATGTTCATATATTTTATTCATGTGATTATTTATTTCATGAAGTCTTATTCATGATTTAATATTGAACACTTTCGGTCTCCATACATGAAAGTTAAGTTCACACATTAATTTGAGCTTTTTAAGGACTAACTACAACAAATTATCACAGTTTGAATATTTGGTCTCATATTCTTTAATTTTTCTCCTTCTGAAAAATGAAAAAAGGTTCCGCCTGCATCTGTAAAGTTGTTAATCCATCTGAAAGACACTAAGTTTGCTAGTGTGTGTAACCTAACCTCACTTTATAGTGTGTGTGCCTCTGGACAAGTGAATACATTTAAAAACATGAGGGGAGAAGCCAGTGTGTAATCAGACTGCTTTTGATTATCTCTTGATAAGGAGCAAACTGTGAACTATTGATCCTCTCAACTGTGATACCACGGAGGGTCGAAAAAAACATCTGCTGCGATACTTCAAGTGATAATGGATGATTTCCTAAATCAGGTTCATTGACTACTAAATTTAACTGAGCTCACTCTTTTGCAGTCATATAAATGCTACAGCAGTGCAAGACTCAAGATCAAAATGAACGTCCTCCGCTTTGTTGCGACCTTTCACTACCACAAAGTCACGAATAAAAACCTCCACTAATTACAGCACTGTGTTTCAATTACCCCCCCACATCATAACGCCACTCTCCTCTTCCCAGAATGCCACTGCCTGAAGGTGATGGCAGCCTTTTAGTATTGCATGCTGTCTAGGACTTTTCGTGGTTGACCTTTAGCTGTCTGTCGCTTCGCAGGATAACACCAATCACCATGCAAGGACTTGATTGCATGCAAGGTTACATCATGAGGTCCCGGCCCATGTTTCGTACAGTATATTAGTCAGGTAGTTTGTGTTCATTGTTGAGACTGTCATCTTGTCTGTTGTGTTGAAAAAAGACAGAAAATGACAGACTGGGACAAAGAAAAGAGGCGGTAGTATGTTTAAAAAAAGCAAGAAAAGGAAAAAGGCAAGAGACCAATTCTGCCTGTGATGACTGAGCTTTAACTTGACTGATTCGTTCCCGACAGGGTCCTCTCATTAATCTTTTACATCTCGCCTGTAGTTATCCTTACTAAGAAAACCGTCAGGCTCTCTCCCCTTATTTTGAGACACTTTCATCTTCACTACAAGAACAGGGGGGATTGCTGTTGTTTACCAGCTTCCCACCCACCTCTGAAATTCTGCAGTGTTTAGCAAGTCATCCACTGAGAGAAAAGTCTGGACTGACGAGCACCTCCTCTTTATTTTTTTTGAGAAAAGTTGAACTACAGCTAGTGCTTGATTGCATCAAAAAGTAAAACTGCAATGTTTAGTCTGTGTTGTGCAAAAATCTGTCTTTAAGTGACTGATCTTTTTTCTATATTGGTGCACGATGTTCAGACACATGTTTAGCCGGTGACGAGGGGTCACAAGCTTTGTTGTAAGAGATGACGAGCCAAAAAAGCCATGGCAACCACTGCCAAACACCATCTAACTACAAAGCAAGGAATCTCTGTCTGTCTTTCCGTACATCCTTTGCATATCTTCAGAACCGCTCATCAGATCGACTCCACACTTGGCGGCTGTATTGCTCAGGACCCAAGGGAGTCAGTGTCGAATGTGGTGCAATTTGGCCAGATGGTAGTGTGATAACAATTAACTTTACGTTTTGGCCTCTAACTTTTTAGCCACAAGCCTCAGAAACAGAAGTAATTTTTTCCTGGATTCTGTGGGTCCAGACCATAGACTATATATAAGAAGTGGAATTAGACACCGTGATGTCACCCAATGGTTTGTGGACTGCAGTTTTGAAGCCTCGAGTTTGGCCTTTATGGCTTTTTAGAATCAGAACTGGTGGAGCTAAGTACAACCGAACGCTGAATAAGACATTTTTAGGCAACCAATACGTTACAATTAACTTTCATGAACTGAAAACACACTGTAAAAGGGTTAAAGTTTTAAGACGAAAACCCGGACAACTCCCGGACCGGACAACGCCGTGGTAGCGACCTGTCAATCACAAGGTAGCCCCGCCCTAACGCATCCCCTGCTTTATGGTCTATTTGACTCTAAATTGGACCATAATTTACTAAATGAACATCATGCTGTATTGAAGAAGACTTGAAACTAGCGATTGAGATCATAAACTCATGTTTACAATGTTTACTGAGGTAATAAATCAAGTGAGAAGTAGGCTCATTTTCTCATAGACTTCTATACAATCTGACTTCTTTTAGCAACCACAGGAGTCGCCCCCTGCTGGCTGTTAGAAAGAATGCAAGTTTAAGGCACTTCTGCATTGGCCTCACTTCACGGAGGTTGCCCACTGGGGATAACAAGTCCAAAAAGGCTGGGAACCACTGCCAAACACCATCTATTGTAAGTCTTCTAAATAACAACATACCATGATATTCCACCGTGTGATTAATTCACTGAAATTACATCCACTAATTCGGAGCACAGTCACTGTTGATGTTTGTACATTGAGCACGTCAGGCCTGCTGATCACTCACAGCGCATTCACTGTGGACATTATGAATATTCAGAGTGGTAGCCAAATGTCAAAGAGCTATCCCGTAACAATAATGGAGCTTGAAGTCTGCAGACAAGTGGGCACGAAACTGAGGCGAGCTAATGAATCTAGCTGCCTCGCCTTGATTAGTTTGGATGACAAATGTTTTGATAGAGACGGCTCTCCGAGGCTTCAATCTGCATCACATCATTTTCGTCCTTATGCTGTGCGACAACACCGAGTTCAAGCAGAGGCGACATGTGAACCGGGGACGTTAGTGCTTTACCCTTTGAGGTAGAGGAGGAGAAACAAGACACAAAATATAAGGACACAAATAGAAATCTCAGTATACTAATTAAAACAAAATGAAGTCAGTGACTGAAGAGGTACAGCTACTATTAGTGGATAAATGCCCACAAGCTCAAATCAGGATATGTGGGCCAAAAAACACCAAATAACAACAAACATCTGTTTCTTTGGTAATGCTGCGAGTTGACTAAATGATGTCGTTTGAAGGGCTGGCGCGCTTTAGAAACACGGTCCGCTGGCTGAGTTTATTGTAAATATAATTTATACCTGACACTCTTTGCCACTCTGTCACGGGGAATCTCAAAGCCGAGCTGGCGTCAGCCTAATTACTGGGAATAGTGCCTGTCAGGAATTTAGGGCAGGACCTGCAGTATGGCACAAACATTAACATAAGGGATGTTGAAAGAGATTTAATGGGATTTTCAGCCTTTTAGGTGAGCAAAATGACGGCAAAACAGTCGTCCATACAAGAAAATGCAGATGTACTGCAGTTATTCAGACAACAAATCAGCTCTACTTTATAGGAGACTGTAAAGCCTAAGACATGCTAATTCACTCCTATGAATATACACAGACTCAAAGACTCACACAATATATAGATTAACATACAGACACACACTCATTTTCCTGCATCTTCTGCTATTGTATAGCCACAGAAAGTACTCCTGCTGAATATATCAATACTCACATTTACAAATGCCACTTTTTTGTAAGCAGACATCTGCTGATGCTATTAGCCTCCACAGGGAGTCCTGCTTTGATGCCAGCAATCGTTTTTGAAAGAGTAAACGATGCTTTGTATGATGGTGGATATCTAGTTTGGGAAAGTAACTCTTTATGTAACTAATTAGTGTATTTGGCTCTCCTGCGATTGCATGCTGTGGTAAACTCAGACCCAGCTGAGGTCCGTCATGTGTCCACATCGAAGGCCAGATGAGATCCACAGTGATTCTTTGCTTTCTGCTCAGCTCGACTGGCCCTGATCTGGGTCATCTGGGCCTTTCACTGGACGGCTCAGGGCCAAGACAGAAAAAAAATCCAAACAGGAAAACACAGACCCACAATCTGTAATATGAATGTGAAACAGCTGTTAACCTCGCCAGAGCTACTTCATATCGACTCCTCATATGTGACACAGTTTTTAAAAAGGAGTCCAGTTTCAAACAACGTTGCATTTATAAATATAATCGAGGTTTCTTCACAGTGAAGAAGTTGTTTGCCAAGGTTTGCTTCTGGAGTCAGAGAAGATCATTAAATATTAAACCACCACAG
Organism: Sebastolobus alascanus; assembly: GCA_916701645.2. Classification (NCBI taxonomy): domain Eukaryota; kingdom Metazoa; phylum Chordata; class Actinopteri; order Perciformes; family Sebastidae; genus Sebastolobus; species Sebastolobus alascanus. The sequence goes on along the minus strand of CAKAOJ020000134.1, from coordinate 2,106,439 downwards.
CCTGCTACGGGGCGAAGCTCTGCTCATGCAATAACAAGAAGGCTGCTTACTTATCCTCATCTTGCAGTTGAGAGCTTAATTTTAACATTATTTTTTTTTTTGCTCATAGAGGTTTTTGGAAAAAGTGGGACACTCTAATTGAAAAACTGCAATACTCCTTTCCTGTGAATGAACTCTCTGGAGAGAGGACGTGTCAGCTGACATGTCCATCACTACGCACTTTGTTGTATTTTAGTTTTATGCATCAGTGGTGGAAAGTAACGGATTACATTTACTCATTTAAGCGCTGCACTTAAGCACAATTTTGAGGTACTTCAACACCGTTACATTTCAAAGAGAAAACAGGTTCACTATATGACATTTAGAGCATTAATATAGCAGCAAACAACTATTTGCTATGTAAAGATATAGAGGAGTAATGTCTACATGAGCAGACAATGAAGTCACAAGCATGCCTTTTAGTGCATGTTCGTGCATGTGAGTGTGCCCCACTGGCTAGCTCACGGCTGCTGCTCTGCACTGCACGCATACGGCGGTTAACGCTGATAACGCCGTCCAGACTGACAGTGCCGTCGCAGAAGTGTAGCGCCCCCCCTCCGGACCCCCCCCTCAGGTAAACACTGTTAGCTCTGTCAGCACTGTTGCCGTTGTTTGCACTGCTAGCGCAGTTAGCACCGTTAGCTGTGAGCCACCGGCTAACGAATAAACCTGTGGTTCCAAACATGTTTGGCTTGTGACCCGGTCAGATGCGTGTGACTTGTTAGCAGTTCCACCAAAGACAAATTCTCCCTTTAAACTCCTCAGATGCTTTCATTCAAATAACTGCTCCAGGCCAAAAGTGGTAAAATTATCCAAATTTGTCACAAAAAAGAGAAAAGTTCAGGAAATGAATACAAATTTGTATAGCACAACTTTCTTTTCTTCTCTTTTCAACCCTCATTAATCATCTCATGACCCCCCAGAATGAACTTGTCACTGTTTGGAGATGAGCCTGACATCCATGTTGGAAACCACTGGACTAAACTACTAATATAACAGAGTTAAAACGAGCTTCCACTCTACAAACTACAACAGTAAAATGCTGCAAGCTTAGGATGCTATCAGTGGATCAGTATTACCAAAGGATCATGTATTAATATATCACTGCGAGTACTTTTACTTCTAATACTTTAAGTACATTTTGCTTTTAATACTTCTGTACTTTGATTTTAGAAGGATTTTGAATGCAGGACTTTTACTTGTAATTGAGAATATTGAGTATTTGGAATTTGTTGTATTGGTACTTTTACTTAAGTATAGTGTCTGAGTACTTTGAGCTTTTAATTTAAGCATTGAGAAGATAGTTTAAATGTAAACAATAGCGGTTTACAGGTAATTTTCTACCTTCTATTTTGTAGATTATTCTTTTAATCAAAACAATTAATATTCCTAATGGGTGATCCTTTATTGCTTCATGCAACATGTAAGACATCTATCAACTGGTACAAGAGCTGATAAATGCATGATTGAGCAGATACAAAAACATTCAAAGAAACACAAGAAAAATATAATAATAATAATAATAATTTAAATTATGAAGTACGACTAGCTACAGGGGCTGCAGCAAAATGAATTCCTTTGAGAATATAAAACAGAGGGTCAGCTGTTGTGTTGCACATCAACAGTTCTGGATACCAATGAAAAAAATATTCCTACATCAAAGAGGATTTTACATTTTACCTAAATGGATTCCTCTGCAGGGACAGGCAGGAGATGCTAAATTGCACTTTCGACTTTCTATTTCCAGTGTAGCATTAATTAGACATAGTGAATAATGAGCCGAATGTATAAAATATTTCCTTGGTGCCATTGTGATACTGACCAAAGGAAAAAAAAAATGTGGGCAGGAAGACAGTAAAAATAAATGAACCTCTATAAGAAGGAAAGGTTGTGATGCATGTACCGTAGAGCCCATGCTGTGTTGGAGGTGTTTACATGGAAGCAGCGTAGGGGTCAAAAGTTCACTTAGTATAAAATGTAATAATCTTTTCTCATCTCCCATTTGGTCACAGTGATGTGCTATACCGTATCGGAGCTTTTTGCTGCCTCTCTGTCAGTTTTCAATAAAGTCAGCTTTGTTCTATAACCAGGAACACCATCTGCCAGTGTGTCAAAATAAATGCAAGAGGGCATTTAGCTGCATCCTGCTTTGGATTTTATGACATTTTAGTAAAACTGGAGAAAGAGACAGAAAGATAGAAACATGACGCTTGAGGGCTGCAGAGTTGGTGAAGCCGCCAGAGATACAACAACTTTATGATTTATGAATTCATTCACTGATGACTGTTTTTTTTTTTTAGCCATGCTGGAGGTGTTGTGGCTCTAGGGGTGTTAAGTCGGTGGCTTGGTCCGCCACTGAAACCACCACATTAATGTCCATCTAAGGATGAACTGTAATAAAGTTTAGGTGACAAAACCACTTAGTTAGGTTTGGGAAAAACGTCATGGTTGGTCTTAAAATAAGTAAAATACGTAAAAACAACATAATCAACATAACATAAGTACGGAAAACATGTCACAAACGTTACTAACAAAACATGTCGTTGAAATTTGCATTTTTCCACCATTGCAGTTTGATTGGCACACAATGTAATTTCCTGTTAGTATGAATTGGTAAATTATGTTGACATTTTTGTATACTAACTGCTAAATGAGTGTACTATGATGATTAGTATGTAGTATATGCTGTTAGTATGTAGTATGGACGCAGTGTGTGTCTTGCTCAAGCATCATTTGATGGAAAACTGAGGAATTTGTCTCAAGCTTTTCATGTATTTCACCATATTTGGCACTGAAATTCCTGGGTAGAAAAGATGCAAAGATGAATTCTAGGGTTCCTTAAAAGCACTGCTGCTTTTGTCGGGGTGTAAAGAGTTACAGCTTTGCCCTATGAGATCCTTGAAGCCCTCTTAACTAAATGTGTTTGTATTTTTTATGTCTCGGTGCCACCCTCTATTAGTATCATGTCACTAAGTGCCCTTGACTCCAGTCAAGCAGCGCTGTGCCTGTTGGTGAGGTCCGGGTTGCATTTACAGTCTACGCCCCCAAAACACAGCTCTCTGCACAGCGCGGGGCAGATGAAGGATACTAACTCCTACATGACTCAGTGATATTTAGTTATTCAAGCTGTGCTGACTTGAGGGAGAAAGTGAAGTACTCACCAACTTTGAGGTCCAGGCAGAGCTCACGTCTGGGTGTCTGGTTGAGGATGTCCAGGCGGTGGGTGGCCTGATCCAGCTTGGAGTCACAGTTCCTGATCTGACCCACCACTTTCTGTATGTCCTTCATCTGATCAGATCAGTGTATCCTGGACAGCTCAGCTCATCGATCTTCTATCTTGGGGCATCATCTGTGATGCGGCGCTGGCGCTCCTGGGCATTTTTTAGCTATAATAGGCACACATATCAGCATCTCATGAGATAAAACATTTTTTTGGGGTAGCTTTTACATTAAGACAGTGGCCCTATGCAGACCTGTCATTAACGTGTCTTGGGTGATCTGATCACAAGTGGTACGTCTGTTCACACTTGGTATTAGGATGCGCCTCCACATGTGTCTTGTGTGACCACTTGTGATCTCACTTCCCCGCTCTGTATGCAAATAAACACACAAACACATGGCTAATACAGCAGACCTAATATTACAGGAATGTCAGTAGTAACAAAGAACGTATATCGCCAAGAAGTGAAAGTCAATTGTTCGTTCCATTGCAACATCAGCGTCCAGCAGCAGAGCTACGCTTCCGCCATTTTGGACTGAAACAGACTACCGAACGCCAGTAAAGCCTCCGCCTAAAAAGTGCCGTACAAAATTAAAACGGAATAATTTCTATTCTACTGAAATGGCCTGTGTTGAACAATAGAATATTATAAATATAATAAGCATTTTCAGTCCAAAATGGTGGCAGCATCTGTTGCCAAAAAAAAAAAAAAGTTTCATCTCTTTGCTTCTATACTCTCTGGTAGTAATATACTACATTTTCGTGAATTTGGATACATTTCATTAACATAAAAATATAAGGTTATTGTCTACTGCTGGCCTCTACTATTCAGGCAAACCACCCAAGATGCATGTTGATGGCAGGTCTGAACAGGGCCAAAGAATGTCAATAGGCCTGCCTACTTTAATGGTACAATGTCATATACAGTATAATACCCTATGGTACACTGCACTAATGTTGTTAAGACCGTATAAACTACTGTTATTATATCTTGTGTGATGACAGCTCTACTTTACTTAGAGCGCTGCCTATAATTCTTTATAACGTTACATTAGCTGCTCCCTGAAAGTGTTGCGTGGGCGGCTGAATCACACAGGGATTATATGTGCAGGTTCATTAAACTATTCAACCATACTTTTGTGTCATTAAGTTTCACGACTTCACTTGAGAGTGAAAGGTACCCTCCAAATATTTTTCCACAGCGGTAGGGAGGTCTGCTCTTTCCTTCCCAGGTGGTTTATTGGCAATTTTCTTACCTTGCATGCGGGAAAATATCAGCATGATATGATTGCATCTGACAGAAAATATTAGTGTTTAAATGCTTTAAATTATGTTTTACATTCAATTACTCTAGTCAATGAAGACTGTTGGCTTTACAGGGCCAGTATTACATTCAAATGCTACAGTAGCCGAGTTGATATTGTTGGTAAATGCTATTATGTGTTGTTGTTGTGTATTATTATCAGAGATATAAAACTGCATCATAACACTTGATGTATCTTAGGTACAGATGTTTAAAGTGCCTTTACAGCGCATAAGCAAAACATGCAATACACAGTGGTGGAAAATAACATTACAGTTTTTCCGGGGTGTGCTATTTTACACTTCTACTTCACCTCATTTCAAATGGAAATTAGGGCTGCACAATTAATCAAATGTTAATCACGATCACAATTTTTTTTCTTCCCACAATTAAATGAACATGATCGTCTGTGATACTGACATTAAAATGTGTTGCTGCGCGTGAGAAACTTTGCTGAAAAGGTAGAAGAGAAACACACTGAGTATTACTCGTTTTAGAGAGCAGACGGGCAAAAGGAAAATGCACTGAATTTAGGTGAAGAATAGACCTAACCCTAACCCTGCAAGAATAAAAATGCTGAATTTCGGGACATCAATTCAAATCAACTGCTATATATACCACTATAAATCGATAAATGACCGATATAAATACAACAATAAGTAAGAGCAAAAACAAGCAAAGTCACAACCAACATCACCGACATCATCATTATCAACATTGTCACCATCCTCATCATCAAAGCACACCAACAACAACACTCACCCACTACCTCCCCGCTGATCTGGCCTGAGTTCAGGAGGGAAATGGCAGTGGGAATGAATGAGTGCCTGTATCTATCTCTCTTTAAAAGGTGGAATCTGAACCGGGAGCCAAAAGGTAGGATCTGAAACTCAAAGTACTGAATACTTCTACCAGCACTGACAATACATAGTTAACAAAATCTTCTCCTGCAGAATCACAAAAGAGAAAAGAGCAAGTAAGTTCATGTGTGTCAGCTGCTGCTTAATGATTTGTGTCTGCGCTCCACTTGAGTCTCCACCCCGACTGAGCTCTGCTTGGAGCTAGACAAAACAGACGAGAAGTGCTGTGGCGTCCAAACACAGAAAACCTTGCCTGTTGGACCCAGAAAGACGTCCTGTACTTGGGTCAGCAATCCTTCTATACCCCCTAAAAAGTGCAGCCGGAGCCTCTCCAGAAAGATTAATGACCATTGATCCCCGGCACAAGCCACCAGGGCAGCAGACCGCTGTTTTCCTCCAGTCCCCATGAGCAGTAAAATCCTCATTACACACTTTCTGAGTCTTTAGGTTGAACCCTCTGCTCGGCCTGAACCCAGCCCAAGGACGGCTGTTGGTGTTTGCTTTGTTTTGTTCAGCGAAGTGTGTTGATGTTTGCTTATTGGTGCATACAACATATTTTTTTGGAAGTAAAGAATGTAGAAATGCAAGGTGAGAAGGAGCAAACCGCTGATGACCACTGTGATTCGGAGAAAACTGCACAGTCTGAACTACATTTATTAAAGAGACATGCAGTCTAAATAACAAAGTCCACACTCTGCTGCAGGCTCTCTCATTTGCAGATGAAACGAGAAGCTGGTATAATCATCTGTGTGTTTTGGAGAGCTTGTTCCCCGCCTGTGCTTCTTCCTGCATGATCTTCCTGATCAGATGAGCATTTCAAAAGCACAAGGGGCAGAAGGTCACTGCCAATGTGGGGCTGAAACAGCAAATTACCATTCGGCGGGGAATATTCCTCCATGTAAATCAGCTCCCGCTGTATTCTGATCTGTAGGTAACTGTCTGACTTGTGGCCCCCAAACACCGTCTTTGATGTCGGGAGTTTGAAGTAAGAGTGATTAAAATGTAACAGCAACGGGCTTTTTATACGCTGTAAGCAGGTCTTCTATGCAGGAATAATTTGTCTTTTTCAAACCATTTAGTTTGAAGCTAACTGTCTACTTTCATTGGAACTGAATATCTGACAAACAAACAGCCTAACATGGGTTGATTGTTACTAATAAATGATATTATTGCAAGTTGGATATACTGATGATTTCCTCTCTTTTTGTGAGACAGTTTTGATGACAACAAACTCAGCAGGGAATCTGCAAATTGACCTTGATAAAAGGCTGTTGGTGTCAAAATCTCTCCTGCGCTACCTTCCATGCCAGAAATTAAAAAGTAAAAGATAAATCAAAGCTGTGAAAAGTTGTTTATATCTGTTAAATGGCTTTAATGAGCAAATCCTTCACCAGACATTTAAATAAAAATATCTGAGTCTTTTACAGGTTTAGCTCATTAAATACTGTACATTTTTATTTTCAGTTTTTAGTCTTCTATTGCTGTGTAAGTGTCAAGTGAATGACAGGTAGTCTACACATTTGATATTACCCTAAAACACTAGATTTGTGGAAAATTTCTATCCAAAAGCACTCGCTGTAGTAATGTAATGTTACAACTGAGGTAACAAAAGGTTTACCATCACAATATGTACTAGACTGACCCAATACAACAACCAATATGACACAATGTCAATATGAGACAGTTCTGCAAAACCTCAGATAATTTTCCATGATGTTTTTATGTCCAATGCCAACGTTTTTAAAAGTCTGGCTTTCTACAATATCTGCACACTGTAACTATGGTTAGGCAAAGCAATCTTTCTTGATTTCTGCTTCCCAAATACCTCAATGTTGACTTTACAATGTTTTACTTCATTACATTTAGGAAAAAGTAGCGCCCAAATTGGCTCTATATCAAAAAGGATAGGGAAATAATTTAATAAATTAATTAAAAAAAGGCGAACGACGAGGTCTACGGTGTCATATACGACAATAAAATACTCTAATTACTATAGTAGGCGAGATTGGAGCAAATATGATTAAAAAAAGTTATTTTTATTAAACAGTCGCAACATCGTGACAGTAGTTCATGAAACAGGTAACCTGAAAAAAATCATGTTCCTCTGTGTCCTCCAGTGCTCCTAACAGCATCTGCAAGATTTCACTTACCAGAGGAAAACAAGCAGTCAGAGCTGATCTGAGGTCTGCTGCCAAGCTGCCGTCTATGAGAGCCGGCTGTCAAACACTCGGGAACTCCGACCAAACGGTCAAACTAGGCGCGCTGATCAATTATGAATCAATATTCTGTTACTGTAATGCCTATTTCTCACCTCAAATGTTTTCAGAATCATCTTGTAGTTACTGTTTAGCTGTTAAATGAGATAAAGTTTGTGACGCAGCCACCATTGTAAAATCTGGTGAAGGAACGCCAAGTTCTGGTCACATGACCGGAGCACAGCCAATAGGAACGCTCTCTCTCTCTGAAATGACCTGTGATTGGTCAAAATCTGCCGTCACGGGCTAGATTTCCTAAAGCCTGAAAACAGAGACATGTCCCTTTCAGAAGCTTTGTAATCCTGCAAGGAACAACAGTGGGGTTTTTTAGAGACTTTACAAAACTAATAAATCCAACACTGAATGTCTTCTGTGGTTAGTTATCCATTTATCTGTGTTGAAAGGAGTTGTTGTGGTTAGCAATTAGCTAGACCTACGGAAGTTGAGATGTAACTACGGTGGCTGCCGAGGGCCAAAAAGGCGCAGCACTACGGCAAAACAAGAAGGACAGAAACATATAAATAACGCAAGAACGCCACCTGTTGGCAAACATAGAGCATTTATTTATTTATTTATTTATTTATTTATTTATTTATTTATTAAATTATTAATTTATTAATTTATTTATTTATTTATTAATTTATTCATTTGCCTTCTTTTTCTTATTATATATATTTTTTTTTATTAAGTTAGTTTTTATTTAAGAATGTACAAGCAATAAGTCATACCATTTCAATTTCAAACAAGCTAAAAATAAAAGCTAGGATAGAAGCTAAAATAGACTATAACACACAAGAGTATAAGCAGTATAATATAATTATTTGGTTTAATAAAAGACAGCAGCAAACAAGAAAGTTTTAAGCTTTGATTTAAAAGAACTAAGAGTTGAAGCGGTCCTGCAGTTTTCTGGGAGCTTGTTTCAAATATTTCGTGCATAAATTTCATTTTTTTTCCCTCTGATCACCAAGGCTTACAAGAACAAATTTCAAAAGCCAAAAGTTATGTACACTATTGTGCTATGTGTGATTTAAATAAATATCTGTGATATTCAATTTCCGTTTTCTTTTGTATTTATGGTCATATAACTATTTATACATTCATGTGACGTGTACATATTTTGACATGATATATGCGTTATTACAAAACGAGACTAGGTGGATCAAAAATAGGAGAGATGGCTTAGACCTGCGATTAATTGCAGGTCTGCGATGGGACGCGAACTGAGAAAAAGCGGCGAGGTTGCAGATTGCAACCAACTGAAACTTCTCCCATGTGTCAAGCGTGTAAGACATCTACGGTGGCCGACGCGAAAATGTGAAAACACGAATGGCCCACTATAGAGCCAGCGTTTGTTCTGTCCTCATCATTAGTGGAGCCAATTAAAAACCAACATCACATATATCTTTAGATGTTTGGTTAATTCCACTCACCTCCCGTTTTAACGCACAACTTAAAATTCATGCTCATTAAGTCTTTAGGGAAGACAAACTTTCCAGACATTTAGTAGTCTAAAAGGTTTGTTTTTTTTCTGTATTTTTCCATTTCCCTTCAAAAGCCAAGTAGGTTTAGATGTGTCTTTAAATTTAACCAACTAGAAGAGATACATTTACTGGCAATCTCTCCACATATTCGAGAAGATATGCATAATAAAAGTGGGTGTATAAACACTGCTGCTAACCTATAAGCTTGCATGGAAAGAGGGTTGTGTGATGGTTCGGGGGGGACACTTGTCTAACAGATTAGCTCTGCTTTAAAGCTCTTGACCCAGCATCTGCCTCCGCCTGGGAATTCAACTATAGCTGACCTTTGTTGGGCATAAGAGTATGTCAAAGGGAGGTGAGAGCAACATCGTGTTCTTTAAACCTAAAAATATATATTCTCTGATTTACTTCTTTTTCTTTTGTTTACTGTCAGGTAAAACACAAGTTGTACATATATACTGATGTTGCTGAATTAATGATGTTGTTCTCTGTGCATCCAGATAAGTTGATAATACTCCACTACGCATTATAAATTGACCTACAGTGCTGACACCAGTGATCTGGAACTGGTAATGGTGTGTGGATAAGTTGCCCATAAACCCAGCATGAGGAAACACGCTGTCACAGCAGCCCGATCATTAGGACACCAAACAAGGAAATGCTCTGATGGACACTAATCATTCAAGATCAAATGCATTTCCATTAAGGTTGGGAAACATATGGCGAATCACCAGAATGGCTGTGTGAGCAGATGTTATTGGTTAAAGACGCGATGACGAGAGATGGATGTGTGACGATCTGTTGCCAAAATGAAGAAAACTAACAGAGAAGATTAAAACCCATGAATTGTGATGTGGTTTTTCACCCATAGTCTTGAACATATGTGACTGGGAAAAGAAAGATCCTTGAATGTGACTTTGAAAGGCTCAAACTTAACTGGGAATTAGCATGAAATTATCATTTTTGAACATACGGTTTAACAGGAACTGATGACTGCCCAGTCTGATTTCAGGATAATTCACAATCTGCTTTACCATACGGATACCTGATGTTTGAATGGAGGGTTTACCTTGTACAGATGGGCTAAAAATAACAGGTAAACAAACACTCTGTGAGTCGAAGCTATCATTTAGATTTCAACACATGCCTCTCTCATGTAATAACACAAGCAAATCAGATTCATTCATTTAAATAATTGCATTTGTTCCTTTTTTTGTCCCAAGTTAATTAGCAAACATTTTAGCTCTGAGAGAAAAAAAATCTGCTCTTATTAAGTGGGATAAACAGGGTGTGTCAGCACATCTTTACAAGTCTTATGTGTAATACAAATAAGCGTGGCTGCTTGTAGGTGCCGTAGCTCCGAGAGGGTTTTCATCCATAGCTGAACAATTTTCTGCTCCTCTGGGATCCTTTGCATCAATTCAATTTATTTCAGTAAATGGACCAATTCATCAGGGAAATTTGGTATGTCATTTGTGTTTTTCATCAAGCGATACCTTCCTCTGCTTTTTTCCCCCCAACACAAATGGATTAAACACTTTCTGTGCAGACATCTTGAACCCACAGTGCATCTGCATGAGAGGTTATTGTGTGCTGACAGCATAAAGGAGGAGAGACGAGTGCATGTGTGGAGGCATTGTAATAATTTATATAATCAGGTGTGTACTGCTCATTCACTTGAGAGCTAATATTGATTGTTGAGTTAGGAGAGAAAACATTTTTTGGCATTGCATGATAAATTGGTTTGACTTTAATTGGGTTTACATTTAATCAGTAAAGGGATCAGCTCGAAATCCAGACTCAGGGAGCACACTTTGCCAGTGTAAAGACTGGTTAAAAAAAGAAATAAGTTACATAAAATCCAACTGAAACCAGCTCAGGTAATAATAAGTCCTTTCCTAGAAAAGGCAGCGAGCGGCTGGTGCTCCATATCCTTCCAGATGTCTGTGTGCGATACGCTCCTCCCCGCTGGCCCACACTGACAAGCCCATGTCATCCCTGTGACATTTCCAGAGCCTTCACATTTCATCAGGACGGTAATTAATCATTGCCGAAACAATGTGGTGGCCTGGAACACCGGGGCTGCCACGGTGCTGAGGAGGAGAGCGAGTGTTGCCAGGGGCCTCCTTTGGCACACGCCATGGGTGCGATAGGCAAAGGCGTTGCCATGGTGAAGCCTCGGCAGCATCGGGGAACATCATCCCACTGTGACATCTGTTGGCATCACGGGCTGCAACTCTAACCTGCGAGCAGGATTTAGACACTCAGGCTGCTCCATGTCTGCACAAATGATGGCAACGACCAGATCTGGAAGACACTTTTCCAAACACGCTCATTAAGAAATCCTTAACTGTGACAAGAGGAGAGCTTGCAAAAAGAAGGCTTATAAAAACATTTTAATGATATATTAACATACCATTATTGTCATGTGAAACCTTGATACTTCTGTGAAGTTAGAAATAAATAAAGTTGTCCATCTTTGCAGTTTGGAGTCTCTTGTGCAAAGTTCCCTTAAAAGTTAAAGTTGTTGAATCTAACTCAGAAGGGGAGTTTTTTGTAAGTGTAATTATATTTCTTCTTCTTAAAGACAGATGGGAAATGACTGTTTTTTTTTTACTGTTCTTTTTCTTCAGACAGGATCCAGCTAATGTGAACTACCGTCATAAAAATCTTTGCAGAGATTTACAATACTATAACTTGTAATTAATTATTTTAATCATTGGTAAAGAAATGTTCCCTTGCATTTGGCTTTTCTTTTTTTTTTAAAGTCAGCTTAATAGCATTGACTACATTGTCCACAACACTAGATACCGGTATGCTGAAACCTGTATTGTGCTTCTAGATCGACAGCTTTCCCATTCAGTGCATTGCTGTAATGAAAGTATCAATACAACAATAAAAAAATACTTTTTATATACTCATTATTAAGTCTTTAAATGTGAATGAAAAGTAAATGTAGTCAACAAAAAGTATTCTGAAGAATTGTAATAGATTATATTTTCTTCTGAAATCTAATGAAGGAAAAGTAGAAAGTGTCACAAAAACAAAATACTCCACTAAAGTACCTTGTTTGGTTAATTATAATCTTTTTGGTTGCCTGAAAATGTCTTATTCAGCGTTCGGTTGTTGTGTCACTTCTGGTTGACGTTATGGTGACTACGTCCGCTTCTTATATACAGTCAAAGTGGCAGTATGTGACGACGTGGGGTGAGAACATGTTGCAGAATGATATAAAAGCCTAAAAAAAATGGACCCGCCCTTTAAGTACAGTACTCGAGTAAATGTACTTGGCATCTCGGGTGCTTTGTCAGGGCAGTAAAACATAGTGTATCAGGCATGGTAAGGAAACACAGCCTGCAGGCAGGAAATAAGGCTGAAAGAGAGCCAGATGTGGCCCGGACTTTCAGGGTGTATTAAGTGTAAGAGTACAGATAACCTACTTCAGGTCTGTCAGCTGTACACACATTCTCTGAAACGCCACTATGAATAAATCAAAAGCATAACAGCAACCTCTCGAGTGTGATCATTATTTTATGAAAGTTACGTGTAATAATGTATAGAGCCTTTAGGTCCAGTTTTTCAACCATATTTTGCATTGAATTGATAGCAGGTTATTTTGCTTTTTGTTTTTGCCAAAGTTCACATTTATCACCAGCTTGTCACCTTGTCACGGTGACCTTTTAACGTGTTGTTCCTGTGTATTTGTGTGGGTGCTCTTTATCAGGGGACGGTAATGAAAATGGAGGTGCCATCTCTTGCCAGCTTTTAATGTTAATTGGCAGTGATTTGTGAAAAAATAAATGGCCTCAGTCCAGGACAAAGCTGCCTCAGACGACACTGCATTAGAGGAGGTTTGTTGTCACAAAATAACCTTTGTAAAATAAAGGAGGGTTAAAGCAGCGAGATGAATACTCACTCCTACTTTGCGGTGTTCACGCAGCATACAGAATGAAAATCATAACTCCCCAAGTCAACCAAACAGGTGAGGTCAGATTATTATCAAAGCTGCTGAACCAGAAAGTTGATACGGTGTGCTGTATGTGCTCGAGGGGGAAGATACTGACAGTTCAAGGCCTTTGAGTCTGCAAGAAAACAGGGCGCTCGGTAGAAATGCATCCGCAAGCACTGGAATTATTAACATTTAGGTATGCTTACAAGACAGTATTAAATCAAAGTAAGCAAAAAAAAAAGAGAGAGAGGCTGAAGCAGTGCTGTGTAGATGGACGCTCACATCCACACTTTTATTCACTCATTTACAATTCATGTCAAGTCACTACCTCCAACCCCCACCCTGCTGTTTGACCCCCTCTGCCTTTTGGAGGGGGAGAGACGGTGTCAGAAGAAGAAGAAGAAGAAGAAAAAGAAGAAAGGAGCCTCTGGGCCAATGCACATCTTCTTTCTGACCTTCACATGGAGCCGATCATCATGCAGACTGTCTCCGACAGCTTTCTGAGAACATGTTTTGAACTCTTCTCAACAGAGCTTATGGTGAGAGTAAAACAAAGACTGGACGATGAGACAATTAACTGTGTTGTTTTATCATTGCTCTGTAAGACTTTGCTCCCAGGATAAACAACAGTATCAGTTGATAATGATCTATGGAAAAACAAGTGGAGATATTTTTTTATCACAGACAGCATCTACGTTTACATTTACCTGACAAGGCCTTCTAGTTGGCATGTGAATTACGACTTTTGTCTTTCAGAAAAGTAGCGTCAACTAACTTCCATAGCTTAGTTCAGAGGACTAAAGCCAAGAGTAGATGAGTCCAATTCCAATGTCAGTGCTTGAACTAATGCTGTTTTCTTTTTGGCAAACTAAACATGGGATTCGTTTGCTTAGTTGACTATCAATGTGCTCTCAATAAAAGGTTTACACCCTACAAGGTCATGACATATGTTCACGTCCAGTTTAATAACCTGCATCCATATTGATTTCTGATTATTTATATTGTTTACTGTGTGTTCTGTGTTTTTGCTTGACATGCAGTCGACATTTCAGTTCAGCTACTTCCCTCTGCAGCTTTGCAACAGAATCAAATCCACCAGCTCTCCTTCTTGAAGGCTCAGGGTTTTGTTTAGTCTACAGAACAGCTTGTATAAACAGCCTGCCTTGGTTTACTGAAAAGCTGCTGGTAGTTGGTACAGTGGCAGCTGAGAAACTGAGTCAGTCAGACAGTCTATCCCTCCAATCCTTCAAGGCAGTCCGCTGGTCTGATGGATTAGAATTGAAAGGCAAATCAATAGAGATCACAGCTTAAATGAAGAGTGATTTTAATTGGCTTACTGCTATTGACGTGTGCTTCCCTCAGCTCCTTGGACTTGCTCCGGGGGCCACGTGAGGGCCTGGCGCTGTGGCTCCAGCAAGTGAAGATTCGCTGATACTCAGCTGTTCGCTGAATGAAATGACGACTAACGAGGGGTGACAATAGCAATTCAGATAAATGTTTATCAGGGGGCATGTTGGTATGCCCACGTCTGCCTGTGGTACGTCTATTTTCAGGGAAGTTAAGAGATTGATGAACACACTTGCGATGACAAAGTCAGATTCTCACAGATCAAAATGTGCACTCCCAAGTTTTAAGTATGCCTCCCTTTTCTGCCTGTGTGAAAAAAAGGAAAACACATTTTGCCATCCATAACAGCACATACTTTAAAGGAAGGCGACATAGAAATATGTTGTTCCTATTGAAATTAAGTGCAATATAAATCAAGGTAGAAGCTGGAAACAGATAAACATTCCTCTAATGTGGTTTCATGAAATTGGTGCAGATGGCTTTGACGGTGAAAGTTTCTCACAGATCCTAATAAATTCTCTAAATGTGCTGATGAAATCTCTTTTGCATAAAGAGGTGGGAGCTTCAGGACTCTCAAAAACTTAACACAAGAGGAAGAGAAGATGTAGGGTGCAATTTCAATTTTACATTTACTGTCTGTAGATGTTGTAAAACTCACAGGATAGTTTATAGATTTGCTAATGCTAATGTTTATGAAACTGGATCTCAATTATTACAGTCTGCTGGAGAAGCTAAATGTATTTATACCGTTGCTTGTGAGCTAAGAAATTAGCATATTCTTGCACAACTATGTAGACATTCACCCAATCCCATATTAGTCTAAGTGACATTAGATGTAACTAGCATCTATTTTTTTGTATTTTTGTTCAAACATATTGGCTCATTTGCCTCAAGTTGTGCTTATTTCCTGCTCAACACACCCCTCCCAAAGATTCATTTGTCACTTCAGTCATCTTTTCTGATATCTATGTACAAATACAAAAGAAATCCAAAGAGAGAGATTATCAGGATTTTCCCTCTTCTGAAATCTTCAGTAAAATATGCAAACGCTGCACATGATTATGAAATGAGAACTGAAACATAGCCTCTAACTTTTGATACACGCACAGTCAGCAGCAGGGAAACGCCTGTAAGATTAACACAGAGGATCCCTCTTCTTATTGCGTTAGGGCTGCCTGAACAGGCCGTTTTAATAATGCATACTCACTCATGCATATTCTCCGCGCCGTGTCAAGTACAGTGGAATTAAACAAGTTTATCATCTAAAAAATGACATGTTCCATATCAGCCTTTTTCACTGAGCGCCCAACACTTTTCGCCTATCATGAAGATACTGAAATAAGACGGCTATCAGCAGTCGTCGAGAATTTATAATTCCCTACTGGGGCCAATATCTTCAGAGCTTAATAAGTAAGGAACAGTTTTGATGCTGGGGGAGTTTTTAGTGGTGGGAAACTGGTCCTCTGAGGCTAAAGGGAAGGAATTAGTGTTCAGATCAACATGCCACTGTCCTCATTATTAAATTGACACAAACAGGCACCAAAATGAATTATACTACTGCATATATGTTACATTTTATCAATTAAATCAGGACCATTCCTTTAAATGGTGACACATCTTGATTTGTAATGTGCTGCACTGACACAAATACTGTTGTCATCTGATATGTCTCTTAAAGGTACAGTGTGTAGGATTTGGCATTATCTAGTGGTGTGGTTGCAGATTGCAACCAAGTGAATACCCCTCCGCTCACTCGAGTGCAAAACCGTGGTAATTCACCTCGCTCAGAGGCCATCCTTACCATAATAACACTTTAGGAGCAACGGAAGTCAGACAGTGGCTGGCGGTACCACGGTTTAACACTCTGCGGCTCACGTTACCGCAGTTTCACAAGCGTGTTAGAGAACCACGGTGGCCTTCAGGTAACGTTAAAATCCAAAAGACTCTCGCTAGAGCCAGTGTTTGGTTTGTCCGTTCTGTAGAAACATGACGGAGCAACATGGTGGACTCTGTGACGAAGACGCTCCTTGTGTAGATATGAAGGGCTTATTCTCAGCGAACGAAAACACAACTCTTAGATTCAGGTGATTAAACACTAATGAAAACACAGTTATGAATATTTTTTTCCATTTCTGCTAATAGATCCCCCAAAATGTTTCACACTGTTCCTTTAACAAAGAAGAACAATGGTGGTGTATTTTCAGTTACTATGGGTTTTGAAATATTGAATCAAATCACACCCATGAAGTCAACTGCTTTTAGAAGGTTCGATAAATCCTAAAATCATTTTCTTTTAATTTTTAATAAAGGAACGTGGTGCTGGGAAATTATAGCTGTGACCACAGCAGTATCCATACTTTATGAATCACCAGCCAGAACAGACAAGAAATGGTAAAAAGAGTCAATAGTTTTTTGCTTTTTACATGATTTCCAGATTTCATCGTCTGAGTAAAACTATAAAAATAAAATATACATAACTTTTGACTCTTTTCAGTTTAAGGACAAGAGATCTTTCAGGTACAAAGCTCACCTTAAATCATAGAGAAATAAAAGTACAGTATAGTTTAATGCTTGGGCAGTGTTCCTTGGCATATTGATACCGATGCACAAGGTACCCTTTAGCGTCTGTATGAGACGCACCGGGATTTTAACTAACTCCAATGTGAACCCATCCGCGTCATTAATAGACGCTCAGAGCAACTAATGTAGTATAAAGAGAAAATCAGCTAAGGGTGGGAGGGAGCGGTGGTGGATGGGTCAAACAAACACAGGACTTGCACCCAGGGTACTGGTGTCCAGCGTGGAACCAGGGTAGGCTGTTAAATTAGTGTTGATAAATTTAGCACTCCGGCTGCTGTCCTTGGTGCTAATCTAAGGCTGGTTTGCAGTATGGGAGTTGCATGGTGAGCCTCTCCATGATGACATAGCAATTGACCGGAGTGGTTGTGTGTATGCACGAGCGTGTGCTTGTGTTTGAGGCGAGAGCCCAAGAAAACAATTTGTACCGGGGCCAATCACAATTATGTTACGCTGCTGACCCTAACCAAGCAGTGTAGATACGTGTAGAAGTGTAGTGTAGAAAAGGACGCAAGCTTCTGCCCAAACAACAAAATATGATGAATAGGGATGAGATCATGTTGCATTTTAAATACTGATTCTGATACTTTGATTTTCAAATTAATTTTATGTGCCATAACGGCAAATGACTGACACATCTCCGACCTACAGTGACTGGGAGGTAGTCGAGTTCAGTGGTTCCCAACCTTTTGGGCTGGTCCCTTCTTTCGAACCCTTCTTACTAGTTGCACACGTCTTGTGACCAGTTCAAACAAAGAGAGATTTTTCCTTGTTTTATTTGAATTAGAGAACATCTGAATAAATATAAGCATAACTTATTGTTTCTTTCTCTGTGCAAGTGACTGAATCATAACACTCAGACTCCCCCTCACATCCTCTGGCGAAACACAGATAGTCTGGAACATACTGTTGTGTCGATGAAAGTAAGTTCTCAGCGATGGGCTTGAACTCAGTCCAAAGCTGCGACCGATAATCTCTCATGTCTGAGTGAGAACTGCTGTTTCTTTGTGTGTGAAAAAGAGAAGAACGGTCGGAGAGAGGAAGACTTATCTTCCCACAGGATCAGTACTATTGTTAAACCTCCTAAATCACCTGCAGTGAGCGGAGCAGAACAGAGCAGCCTGATGCTGCGAGATTTCTTATTTCATTTTTAATACCTCCAGATCGGATCCATCCAGGATTGTGTTGCTGTAATCCCTTGGCTCGATATCCCCCATGTTCAATATGTTAATGTCTCCCACCAAATGGATCATTCGTCAGACAGACTTGGCAGATGGGCTTGCAACCGTTTCAGAAAAGACAGATGTATCAACACCCCTTTTTAAAACCTCTGTGTGCTTTTCAACACTCGACTCGCCATCAATACAACAACAAATTTGTGTATCGTATGAACAGAGAATGCATCATAAGCACTACCAGTGAGTTACCCCAGATAATTTTTTTTCCAGGCGTATTAAAGATGGTGCACGGCAGAGGATGATTGTCACTACCCAGAAGACCCAACATAAAAGAGGCTTTTGTATGTTTGAATTGCCAGAATCATTTCTCAATACATTATTTTTTTTCAGTCAGATAATGATCTATTTCTCAGTTCCACAGTGTCCTACTTAGCCTACTTATCTAAGTTGGAGAAAAAAAATAATCATTTGATGTGGAGGATGCTTCTTAGCCTTGCTAATGCTGCTCTGTCCTTGATTATTATCCTTATTATTTCACCGCTTAAGGCCAATTTTCTTAAGGAGGGGATTTTTATTGCATAGTTGCTTTATTGAGCGAGGACCATACTGTGCATTTGTTGACTTGAACAACGATAACGGTGAAGAAAGATTTGAGGGAGAAATCCGCCCGAATATCAAATCGATGTTTTGCTAAAAATTGTTTTCAAAGAGAAGCCGACTGAAGGCTCTTCTCCTCACTCTGATTCAGGCCACAGCATCTCAATATTGAGTAACCTGTGAGCTATTATGATGCTTTTGGTATGCAACACATGATTTATTACTGCACCTTCTGTTGTACCTTCAGAGCCTCAGAAGACAGCGTGCTGTTAGAAAAACTCTCCTCAGCAATCTCAGACTGCTTTTCTTCCTTTTTTTTCCCATATTAATCAATTGTTTAAAATTATGAGACTGATTAAATTTGCAGGCTATTTTCTACCTGCAGCTGCTGGCAATGTCAAATTTTATTATCTCAATGCATTCATTCATGTCATTTATACTCAAAAACACACACACCTCAAGATTCAGGAAGCTGTTTATACACACAGTCTACATTAATTGTTTCAGTAGATGTGTTCGATATTTCACAAATGCATAAATGTCATGAAAAAATTCCCACAAAGCAAGATGTTGTTTACTGTATCTACTGAAGTGTAGACGCCTCATACGCCTGCTGGCAAACAAAGATGGGCCCTCAAAACTGACTTTGAAAGTTGACAGAAATATTGAACAACAGCTCAACATCAAAGCTGATTGCCTCACGTCTTTTTATCCCGCGTATCAGCCCGGTTGATGATGAGGTTTTGTTTGTGGTGCAAAAGTTCAGACTTTATAGTTTACGCTGAGGGAGGGATGTAAATGGGAATACATTTGAATGCATTTCCTTTGGAAGAAAACACTTATTAAAGTGTATATGTGCTGACCCACGGACGCCTCAGGATGGGCTACCACATAACGCTCCTCCGTTGAATGTTCGGAGGATGAAAATTAAAGCTGCTGCGTTGAGTGTTCCAGTCGGACGACTTGCAGCTCTCAGAAAACAGGCTTTCATGAGCTCAGGCTGACAGGCTTTTGATGTAAGTAGCAGGGTCTGAGATTAGGCTCGGAGGATATCAGGCTGGCCTTTAGAGAAAAAGAGAGGAGGAGGAGAGACAGAGGAAGACAGAGAGGAGAAGAAAGGTGTGAGTGTGTGTGTGGGGGGGTGTACCTGATGTTTTTAAAGATGATATCCCACTTAAGGTCTATGTTGAGATGTGTAGTTTATAAACCGCTATTGAAAGGAACAATCAAACACTTTGTGTTAAAAGCTCTCATTAGTATTCTCGCCAGCTGCTTTTTTTGGCTCTTCCCTTGATATAGACAATATCTCTGGAGAGAGAGAGAGAGAGTCTGAGCATCACAGAGAGAAAAGACTCATATTCTCGAGCACGTATCCTCATACAACGGTTAATATGATTTCTTACGAAAAGTTGTCCCCCATTTCTCGTGCGTTTTCCTACGAATGTCCAGCAACACGTGTCAATTTCCGCTCCAGTCTTTTCAAAATAAAACAACTTAGTTAGGTTTAGGAAAAGATTGACTTGGTTAGGTTTAGAAAAAGATCGACTTGGTTAGGTTTAGGCAACAAAACTAGTTAGTTAGGTTTAGGAAAAGATTGTTGTTTGGGTTAAAATATCTCCGGAAGGGGTGTAAATTAAGTACGGAAGTTACGAGACAAATAGATAAACGTGGTTTCACACGGGGTACGAACACCGCGGTCTCCTGGGCGAAAGTCTGGGGTCTTTTGACCCACCCATCCACACCGACCTCCTCCCTACATGACGTTTGTCACTCTTGATACTTCCTGGTTCACAATTACGTGGGTTATATACAACTTGATTCCGTGGGATACATACAAATTACAGTGCATTACTTTTTCGTAGATATAGCTACAAATAGTGGATGAGAACAGCCTGTCTCAAGCCATGTCATCCTCTCTATTCTCACTACAATATATATTGTATTATATTGTTTATTCTTGTCCTTTGAATAGGGCTCAACAATAAGGATTGCCTGCTTCTCCGGGGCAAGTCGGGATAGTAAATTTAGCAACTCACTTGCCTGATCAAAAAAATAATTAAACACATTGTTTTATCATGAGCTGATGATGCAAGTAGCAAAAGAGTGAGCCATCTCGCTGCCTTCTCATCTCGGTTGAGAGTTGCACATGTGCAGTATCGATCGGGCACTCGTGAGAAAATGGCGGCAGGCAAAGACAAAGTTTATGAGCTGAAGCGCAAGTGATTTAATTCAATTTTCCTGGGGAGTCGTTAGAAGATGTGGGCAAAACTCCATATTAATTTACTTAGATCTGGATTAAACATGACAATTAGCTTTAGTCTTTTAGTCGTAAAAATTGACTTTGGGCCCGACCGTGCAAGTGAAAAAAAACATTAACTTTGGAACCTGAATAGTCTACAATTTTATATACAAAATATATATCATGGTCTTCCTGGGCAGATGGCGTTTGCCCAATAATATGGATTTGTAGATTTAAATTTTTCTGAGGAAGATCATGTGATTCGATCAAAAACTCCAGAACAGCTTTAAAACAGACTTTGTGCTGATTCACACTTTTAAACCAACATGGACGAGAAGGGCTGCAACTGTTTTTGGCAGATTTTATCAGCTGTAGCTAGCTAATTAAGCTAACATTAGCTCCACCAGTTGGTTAAAAACATTTCTTTGGCTGATCGTTTTAAAACCAGTGATGAACTAATGATCTGTGCCCTGGCCTCGGGAGTAACACATTAGCGTTTTTACAAAGAAACGAAGTGCTTGTAATCCGAAATTATATGTTAAACACGTCACGACCATTCCCCCTCTGACACCACATCTGTCACAAAAACACATAATTTACATATGTAAGGAAATGCATTGAACAACTAAGTAAATTAAGTTCATGGGAGCCTTCCAGCTCGACCATTAATCTTTCATTCATTTTGAAATATTACATTCCTAATCACAATATGAGCACTAATTTATCTCCCATCCATCATTTTAAAATGCAATACATAATTCTATATCCAAAGCCATATGTGGAAGACTTGAAGTAGGGGTCAAATCAGACTTCCAATGAACATATAGTATCTTATTTGATTATGAAGCTCCACAATGAAATAATTGAATGAAAATGCCAATAGGAAGCCAAGTCTTATGTTGGCGCGCAGCAGGCTTTGACCAATCAAGCCTAAAAGCATTACTACAACTATTTCTAAGTGATTTAGCTTTTTTCTGTAGGTCAAGCGTTTTTCATTTTTTCATTCTATCAGACTTTAAGCCCCTTGAGCATCGAAGCAGAAAAAAAAATAAAAACACACATCACAAAACTTTCAAATCAATCTTTAATGGCTTTTCTTGTTGTTTTACATTCTTCAACCCATGCACACAGCACCAATTTGAGGTTACTAGGATCCCATTACTACAGGATCAACAGGAATGCTTTTACATTGTCCGGCTTCTGCTCATCACCCATCCATCTTTCCCAGAGAGAATGAAGGAATAAAACATCTTTCAAAGTTTGAATTTTTTATTTCCCTTGCCTTGGCATCTCTATTAGCGACAGGAACAGGACTAACCGTCTGGCTCTCTGACTGGAGGACACCGCTGCTGTCATGTTCTCCGCTAATTAGGATTAATGGTAGCCGTGACACTGCCTTACTCCTTAGCCTCGTACAACCACTCTTAGGATCCCACTTAACTTTCAGCCATGTCTCTTTACCCCCACAAAAAAGAAAAATGCCTGAGTGGAGATTGAAGTCTCGTGGAGATGTCTAGACAGCTTTCTTTCAAGACTAACGCTTTGTGGTTTCTCAGACCTTCAGACAATGTTTGATGTTTCTTTAAGGTTTGCCGACGCCAACAAGAGGTTTAGCGGACTCAACTTCATAGCCTACATTTCTTCAGAAATCAACAGAAGTTCAGGGCCGTGAGTGCAGTGTTTGTTTAACTTTGTTCGTACGGGGCACGACTCTCTGGCTTCTCAAGAATTAATGAGGTGGCATTACTGAGCTGCGTTCTCTGAAGGACAAATTAGAAAGCGCAGGTTGAACGAGCGAATACAAACACACTAAACAGAGCAGATGTGATGAGGAAAACCAGAGGCATTAATTGCCGATTACTTCTTTGCTAATCCGAATTGCGAAGACCCCTCAGATTCCATTAGTTTTACCCTTGAATCTAAAACAAAACACTAATACCTGGAGTTTGGGTGGATGAGATTTTCTCTCACCCCAATTTGCAGTAAAGGCCTTCGTGTCCTTAGATCTGCCTCATGAAAGGTGTGCTAGAGTAGCTTACCCTTTGAAATTAATTAAAGTAAACTCAAGGCTTTCCGAGTTTGAAATCTGACACCATCTCAGTGCTCTTTTTTAGCTTACTTTACATGAAAGTTATTTCTGTAATACCCTCTGCCAATATCACCCCTAGGTATGTTTTTTTTTCCAACTAGAACATTGAAACCAATTCATATTTATAAGGTTAAGCTTGAATTAATTGACTGTTTGCAGCTGAGCAAACTGTAAACCTATACTGTGACATTAACATCATCTTATAAATTGTTTTGGCTAATGTGTTAGCAAAAAGCTACTTACACATCCAGGGCATAGACTGTGTATAAAGATGGACGATATGACAGCTCCTCAAAAGTGAAGCCAAAACATCTGGATCGCCCCCTGGTGGCTGGCTGCAGTTTAGGTCATAAATCCCGCCCCCTTCCATGTTAGCGGATGTGACATGAGCCAAACTAAAAAGTCAAAGTACACGTCAAATAACTTTTTCCTCAAAGATGGTTTCTGTAATTTTCGGTAGTTCTTATCATTTTCTGATATGTTTGGTTTTAATTAGTTATTTGATGCTATAAAAAGGGGGTGTGACATCATGATTTACAGCTGTGATTGACAGCTGCTCTGAGTGAAGTAGTCGTGGAGTCAGAGATGTAACTTTCCATAACCGTCACAAGTCTGTGTAATAGAACGTGTCAATTTGATCATAAATGTAGTTAAAGAGATATTATGGTTAGTTGTTGTGTCTTTCTAGCCAAACAGCTATGGTGCTAACGTAGCAGCTAGGTCATGCTAACAAGCTGCTTCAGGTTCATCACTACGAACGACCCCTTTCACATTACACATGGTCAGTTGATCCATTGTTAACATAAAAATATTGATTAGTGCAGCTTTAATAATTGGACATTCAAGCGAGTAAAGGATAAAGCACAGTTCACTCTGTGGTCAGTATAAAGAGTATACCTGAGCCTGTGCTGAGACTGATGTTAGCTTGTTTGAATGGAAACTGATGTGAGCCAAAGCATGATCACCATGCAGTAGAAGAAACACTGCGTGATTTGGTTACCAGATGGCAAAGAACAAATTCAACGGACACCCTGATTAATTGTTATAAATGCTCGTGCAGGCAGCGACAGTCCAAGTTAGTTAATCTCGAGGCAGAGAGGGATGGGAAGTCTGCAATAAAATTATGCACACCGGTGGTTTCAGTTTGGAGGGAATGTTTCCTTTACATTTCCATTTTTATTGCTGTCCATTCCGGGTCATTTCGTGTGCAAAGCAACATCAAGCCTAAACTAATTTGTTGGCAGCTGTTTCACATTCTAAACATTTCCATTAGCAGCCGAACGCATCCACATAATGAAATATTGTTCAAAGGAAAATCTATTTCCAAACGGTTTTATTTAATTTCACATCCTCAGATTGAGAATTTTCACCAGCATTGCTGAAACATAAACCTTATCACCCGGCATCTAAATATGACATCCGATTTCTTTTGTTAATATTTCTTCAAGAATCAGTGAAATGGAAAAATGCTTAAAAGAAACACAGGAAGCCAAAATGTCTCCACTGTCACCGTGGTAATGAAAACACAAGCAAGCTGGAACCCCAAAAGTCATAACAAAACCCATTATGATGCAGCATTTATTCTGTCCTCTTTACTGGAAAGATATATCCCTTGCAGAAAGCCAAAGGCCCAATTGTGAATTGATGAATAACTATAAATATTCAAGTAGTGAAACTGCTTTTTTCTTTAAATGAGAAATGGGTGCCATGGCCTGGGTGAGTCATTTCTTCTAAAAGACAGAGAGATAAGTCTCTCTCTCGCTTGCTCGCAGTTCAAACACTGAAAGCTTGTGTCCTTCCCTCTGGCAGAGGTGAAGTGAGAAAACAGAGTCGGAGGGGAGAGGAATGGGACGGGACGGTTTACTCTGGGAGGGTTTGTCCTGGTGTCGGATTGCACAGTAAATGTCCCGGAGGTTATTCAGCTTTGATCAATATATCCATTACACGCTCCCGTCGCTGACACTGATGTGTCGTATTTCCCTTGCGTATCGAGGGCGCGATAAGGAAGTTCTGTAAATGAATGTGCATGACGAGGAAATGCGAGAATGTAAGAAACACACATATGCAAACACACACGTTTTCATCTGACGCATGAAAACAGATGACTTGTGAACACACCGAGTACCTTTCTTTGTCCTTTCTTTGTCCTTTCTTTGTGACTACACTCACAGTTGGTGAACTGCTGAAGCTGGCTAACTGCTAACTCGGTAGGCTAGGTCAGGCTAGCACTAGTCAGTCACAATAGCATCATCATTTAACACCATTTTATTCAATAAAAGATTATTGAAGAGGGAAAATAAAGCTATTAGCTCTCCGAGTTGCTAATGGGATGATAAGTTCACACTCAAAAGGCTCACTGGTAGCATCGACTCCAACCTAGTTCTGGTTCTGGGCTGGCGTTGGTGTCAGTTTGCAAACCTTCCAAGCAGTCACTGTATAAGCCTCCGGTTTCCTAGCAACGGTAACATCAACTTCAAGCACAACACAACAATGGTGGTCGAAATGAGCCGAACTGGTTCGAGATTCGGCTCCGAACCGGCCCATGAAGCGCCTTGGTGGAAAAGGGGTATCATAACTGTCCGCAAACCATTGCTTTTTTTTTTTTTTTTTTATCAATCAATCAATGACTTTATTTGTCACCAGTGGGGCAATTGGTTATGCAACAGTGGAATGCATACATTTAGCACACATAAAACACAGGGCACTTAAATACAACTCTAAGACCAAAAAATAATAAATACACAGTAAAAAAAAACAATAACACAGTAAAGAAACAATAAATACGCAGTGGAATTGTTTTGATCCGACAGAGATGAGTTAAGTGAATGGTGCAACACAGCTAATAAGCTACGATAGCTTCCTCCATTTAGGACTCTCCGACTCTCGGCCCCCGCAAAGGTCAACCCTGTCAAGACAGCTTTTCATTGGTCAATGGCACGGATTTGTGGGTCAAATTTCACCAAAGATGAACTTTACTGTTTACTTCTACTGTTTACTTTGCCCGCACATGCAAATCCACTAATCATGGTGATTCCATTGGAGTGAAATGAAGTCAGCGTTGGTTTGACCGGGACTTTAATGCCTACAGTGTTTGTCCGGCTTTATCCATTAAAACAGTTGTTCACCTCTCTTTCACACACACAAACACGCACCTACACACACACACACACACACACACACACACACACACACACACACACACACACACACACACACACACACACCTATACCTTATGCATGAATACACACGATTCAAGCGCACACCTACTCACTCTGTCTTGCAAACACACTCCCATTAACTGACGGTTGTCCAATTTTGACAGGAGCATGCATCCACACACACACACAAAATCTTCACAAAAACATACTGAGGAGACCCTCGCCCCTCATCCCGGCCTCTGTCACAAATGCCTCTTGTCGTCAGGCTCTGTGTGACTCCCCTGTGTCGGTTGCCAGGCAACCGTGGCTGCATTAACATGCGCGGGAGAAAGGGAGCAGGGGATACCTCTTGCCTGTGGAGCGAAAGCAACCACGACAGCATCAGTGTGAGGCGACGGGTTCCTTCACAGCACCCCCCCCCCTCCTCTCTCTCTCTCTCTCTATCTCTGTCTCTCTCTTATAGGCGTCCAGCGTTCTCGCTCTGCTCAGTTAGTTAGGGATACACGCTCAGCCACTGGAGCGCAAGAAAAGGTATGTTGGGTTACACATCATGTAGAGCAAGCAGGGGCTTCCACCACTTCAGCAGGGGTTTTCCTTTTTTATTTCAGCATGAAACATTTAAAAGCCAAGAAATCAGCTAAACATGTTTTACATTGCTGAGAGCAGTATAAAAGTTTGATAGAGGAAATGAGCCTTTAATCAGGCTTCATAGGGACGTCTTGGCAGGAAGAGACAAGACTGAAATCTCTCTTCTTTTTTTTTTTTGAAAGCTTTGCGGAGTAAAGACAAAAGGAGGATGGAAATGTTCACATGAAACAGCTTTGTTACCCTCCCACCCCCATCTGCCCATCAACTGACTCCATTCTTCAACTTGACATCATCCTTCCTCACAGACGAGAAGAAGAAGAGGAAGAGGAAGAGGAGGAGAAGCAGAGGTGGGGAGGCAAACAAAACAGACAGAGGAAAGAGGAGGAAGAGCGGCGAGGAGGTGGGCAGCACAGTTTCAGCTCTCACAAAGCTGAGGAGGAGAAAGTGACGGCAGCTAGAACTTGGCCACTAGTGAGATGAAATTCGGGGAGGAGACGCTGGAGGAGCGCTGCAGGGTACGACATCCAACGAGAGCCCTAAAATTGGACGAGCCTGCCCTCTCTGGATCCTGTACACCTCCACAGCCGAAGGATGAGAGGGGTCGACTTTCACCTTAG
This sequence comes from Sebastolobus alascanus, assembly GCA_916701645.2. Taxonomy (NCBI): domain Eukaryota; kingdom Metazoa; phylum Chordata; class Actinopteri; order Perciformes; family Sebastidae; genus Sebastolobus; species Sebastolobus alascanus. The sequence continues at coordinate 2,078,941 of CAKAOJ020000134.1, read as the reverse complement.
TTGCCAGGGATGTCTGTGCACTACGGAAAGGCGTCCCCCTCCAGCATGTCCAATGCTATGTTATTCCTGATGCTTTGCAAGGTAGGTCTATAAACTACCACTGTCATCCCACATCTTTTTTTTTTTTTTATTAAACTCATCATCATGTGCAGGGCAGCTGTAAACTGTCAACAAATAAATCATTCACCATTTTTAAACGTCATGACAGTATGTAGCTATGAATCTATTATGCATCATCATGATATATTGTTTATAAATGTGGGATATTTCCAGGCTCAGTTGTCTTTGTATGAATCATTGATTAAGGCAGCAGAGACACCCTGGATGTTGCCTCACAAGCAAACTGTCTTTTCTGCTTTACTCTGAGAGACACTATTAGCTGTGTTTGTCCAGAAAACATGTCCACATGGCCCTCTGGGAGTTGCATGTTGCTAACAAGTTTAAATGCTTCTTACGTAACAGGAAGATCTTAAATTAAAGTCTCTCTTTAGCCTTTTTGTATAGGGGACAATTCATTCGTTTTCTAAGTTCAAATGAATTTCAAACGAAGCTTCCGCAGTTCTTTTTTTAGGAAAGACTTACTACGCTATCCTCACATGGAAATGATACACAAGAATGCCTTTTTTTTAATAATATACAATCCTTCTTTTTTGTCAAATTTAAATCCCACGTCCGTCAATTTAAGCTGCAGATTCCTGCATGTCTGAACTTTTCTATTGGGTCTTTCGGAGGATCTTTTTTGATCAGTGTTCCCTGCGAATGCAATTCTTGTCCCATCCAAAATAGATCTGTCACTTCCCTCTCACTCACAGAACAATGAGTACAGGTTATGGAAAATGGGTCACACTCACTATTGGCAGCATCTCATCATACGATTTCTCTACAGAACTGTGAAATCTCACGACTTCTTCTTCTTCTCTTCCTCTTCTTCTTTTTTGGGATTTCTCTACATATATGCATTGTAACGAGACAGTATGTTTTTGTATGTGATGCTCTGAATGTGCGTGTCTGTGTCAGCGTGTGATGGGCATCAACCGGTGTGTGTGTGTGTGTACACACACACACTCGGGAGGGAGCTGTTTGCTTTAATTCCATTTTATAACAATGCCAAAAGCGACTCCTGCCTGTCAGACTCTGTTAGCATCTGGAGTCGTTTGACATGCTCGGGTTATTCAAGTGGCAAAAGGTTTTACTCTCCACTGATCTGATCTGAGGATGTTAGCTTCCGTTAGGTGTAGCAGGAGTGTCCGGATTTGTTGTCCCAGGTATGGCATCGCCCCCTTTTCTCCCTCTCTCTCCCTCTCTCTGTCTGCTCTTTTTTATACAAATACGCTTCTGGCTTTTGCTGTACAAGTCAAGAGCCAGGTGTGTGAGAGAAAAAAAAACTCACAAGGAGATGCTTTTCATTTTTGAATGAGAAATTGTTCATCCAGAGGTGGTGCATGTGTCATATTTGAATCATGAGTTGCCCTGACCTGCTCAGATTAAACACAAAGGGTTAAAAAGTTAAGACGTAGGGGTGGTGGGATCGTTGGAAACCAGCTCTTGAGTGACAACAGGAATCAATACTGAGATAACTAAATCCTACCTTAGAGTAGCACACAGTCAAATGACTAATCAATAAGAGGTGGAGACGGTGCACTGTATCTTGACTGGATTAATAATGCTTTCATTTGATATGCCACGCTACGTGAGTATATTTCAGTGACTTTCCTGTCCAGCTTGTCCTGAGTGTTGAACAGACACGGGGAGTCGTTATGGGTGGTTAATGATTATGGCACATCACCAGCGCTGGCTGCCACTTGAAACCGAACGCTCTCCGTTGAACACTGGAGACGACGGTTGAGGAGGCACTGGAAGGCGTCCAAAAGGTTTGCTGTGTGACGCACAGCTGTACTCTGTGGTGAAGCTGTTTTCTCAGCACCCATGTTTTGGCAGAGCCCGGACCCTCTTTCACTACCTCCTCCTCCTCCTCCTCCTCCTCCACCTCCTAAGTGGTGGAAGAAGTGTTCAGATCCTTAACAATACATTAACATGCTCCATTACAAGTAAAGGTCCTGCATTCAAAATCCTATACTCCTAATATTATCAGTAAAATTAAGTTAAATCAAAAGTAAAATTATTTGTTCTGCAATAAAATATATCCTGTGCCAATTATCATATATGGCATTATTCAACACATCCTCATACAACGGTTCGTAAGATATCTTACGAAAGGTTTTTCGTGCTTTTTGCTACGAATGTGGTTAGGTTTAGGCAACAAAACTAATTAAGTTTAGGAAGAGATCAACTTGGTTAGGTTTAGGCAACAAAACTACTGACTTAAGTTTAGGAAAAGATCCACTTGGTTAGGTTTAGCAACAAAACTACGCAATTAGGTTTAGGAAAACATCGTGGTTTGGATTAAGATAACTCCAGAAGCAACGTAACTTAAGTACGGAAGATACGTGACAGATAATCAAGGCTGATTCCTGGTTTCACACGGGATACGAACAGCGGCCTCCTGAGCAAAAGTCTGTTGTTTTTTGACCCACCCATCCACCTGACCTCCTTCCTACACGGCATTTGTCAGTCTTTATACTTCCTGGTTCACAACTACATGGATTACATACAAATTGATTTTGTGGGATATATACGAATAGCAGTGCATTACTTTTCGTAGGTATAGCTACGAACGGTGTATGAGAACAGCCTGCGTTATTATCATTAATATGGATGCATCATTGTGTAAGCAGCATTTTATGGTTGTAGCTGGTCATGGTGGCGCTAGTGTTAACTACTTTATATACAGTTGGGTAGTTTAGTCCAGTGGTTGCCAACCTACGCAGTCATAAGATAAATCTGAGGCGTCGTGAGATGAATAATGGGAGAGCTAAGAGGAAAAAACACAATTTTTCTGACTTTTTCAATAGTCTTTGTTTTTTTGGGAAATACAAAAAACAAACAAGAAAAAACAGTAATTTAAATGAAACCATTTGAAATGTCTCTTTGGTGGAAATAACAACATATAGATATCTGAAGCATGACAGGGGACCCAAACTAGACACTAGAATATAATTGTAGTGGAGTAAAATATACAATATTTGCCTCTGAACTGTACTGGAGTAGAAGTATAAAGTAGCCTAAAAATTGTACTGAGAAGATGTACTTCCACCACTGCTCCTCCTCGTCCTCCTCCATCTCCCTCAACATCCTCGGGCACATTTTTCCCTCCCTTGTTTTTTGTTTTTTTCGCTGAGCACTTGTTTATATCAGCAGCGAGCAGGCGTCTTCATGCATGAGGGCACATCCAGCCAGCGCGCCACACAAAGATCTCCATTCATGTTGAGGGAAGCCCCGTTTATGGTGCTCCCCAGGAGAGGCAATCAAAGCCCATTGTTACAGATCAGAGGAGGAGGGCGCACTTTAACACAACACAACCTGATGGGGTTTTTATGTGCGTCAAGAGCACAATGCATGCCGATGATTGGACGCTGCCATCATTCAGAGTCACCGTGTGGGATGTTTAGACTTTCAGTGACGACAACCAGTTTCATGTTCTTAACCTTATATAAACAGACCTGAACAAAAGGCCTTTGACGTTGACAGTGCGGCCTTTTATATAAACTTATAGATAGATAATCCATAAACAAAGCTTGATGGTGGTCCTTCTATAATTAACTTGTATTTTCTATGATTCCTGTGTTTGAAATACAACATTTCTAGCATTTTTATGCAGCACTGGCCTTCTGTTGAACTTATTCAAATGACTGACTTTATCTTATTGTGATTAGCTCTGTCAGTTTTCTTCTCTCAGATTCTCCCTCTTTGTTAATTCATCTACACAAGACGACACCTAAACACTGATGTAACTGTAACTGATTTCTGCCAAGACCTTTTTCCCTCTGCCAAACTGTCCAAGAACACAATCATTAAGTCAAAAGAAAAGGTGGGAACAAAGCTTCACTGGTGACGTAAGAATCTCCACTTTGGCAGAGCTCCTTCAAAAGGTTACATCAATTTCAATTATTGCAAAGGACGGCCTGCAAATGGGCCTTAATAACGTGGGCTTTGCAACTGTTAACTACTGTAAACAACTGTGTGAAGTTGGATTCATTGCCAGGAAAAAGAAATGTTTAGGAAGGCATAAGACTTAAAACTGGACATTGACTTGCAAAAAAATTACTTGTGAGCATTTCTGCTTTTTAGTAGATGAAAGTATACTTTGTATACTTTAACTTATAGTACTTAGCCAATGATTGACTTGCTCCTTCTGCTATTTGACTTGATGATTTGTGATGAGATTAAAAATAATAATAAAATGTGTTGTTTTCGCATGCCTCTGCGGTGAAGTGATAATCCAAAAACTTGATGAATTGAAGTAAATTCATTTCAAAACATCCTTTTACAAACTCTCACACACTTTAATAGGCTACTCTATCAAAAAGTAAGCAAAACTACAAGCCAAGTATTCTTTTATGTACGCTTATAAGGCAAGAATACTTAATTATACTTTCTTAAGTATATCTTGATCAAAAGATTAAGTAAGTAGGCCTATAAGCCAAATATACTTAGACTTTTCTATATACTTGTCAGTATGAGCCAAGTATACTTAGACTTTTCTGTATACTTGTCAGTATGAGCCAAGTATACTTAAGTATACTTTTGTTAAGTATATCTCTGATAAGTACATAAAAAGTAAACTGAAAGTATACTCTCTTATTTTAAGTTCAAAAGGAGTATACTAATAGTACACTTGAATAAACTTAATTTTGGTGAGGGATGTGATCAGTAGACAACATCACATTTTCTGATGAATGATTCCTCTTCAGGTAAACAGAAAGCAACACAGATGCCAAAGCAAATAAATGGTAAATATCTTTTAACATGCCATTTTAGCAGTGTGTTCTTGGTCCAGCTGAGCAGTGTCTCTACACAAAAACATTAAGATTGTTTTTATTATTGCAAGTCAGATGCTTTCTCATAAAGTACATCACAAAAAGGTACGGTGTGTACCCAGGTAGAGCATCTTTTTGTGAACTCTCTTTGGAAGTCAAAAAAGTGTTGTTTATCTTGCGTCTAAGCTTTTTTACCAAGAGGAACAGTTCCCTGTTAAAAGGTTTATTTTTAGTCTGCATTAGCTTACAAGCCTTACTGTTGCTAGTCGTCGTATGAAACCCATTGACCCGCAAAAGGAGCGCTTTCCTCCTGAGAGGTATTTGGATGCCAACTTGCACAAGCTGCTGCGCCCGCGGGCTGAAAACATACAGCTAGTTTCTAATACTCCACCCCGGGCTACACCAATCAATACACACACACACTCCTGAAAACTCATGCATGCTGGCACACTCAGAACTTGGGATTTCTGCTGCCTTTTTCCCTACTCAAAGAGCTGCCAAGGCTATTCCTCTGATGTCCAGCATGTCAATCAAGAGGAGTGTCTGTTTTTAGAGGTATACACAGTTATCACGGTTGCAACCGTTCATTCTGGTATAAGAAGCATGATTGAAAACTAGTATTACCACAACAAGAATAAGCTGAAATGAACAAAACAGCCCATGTTTACATGACAGTATTTTATGTGAAGTAAAAATCCAGTGTCCATGTCTTACATCATACTATATAACATATTCATAATAGGTGAAAAATAGATGAAGCATGGTATGCTAGTGTTCATATAAGAGGTGTGTTATATGTGTCACAGGAGTTGACAACACCTCACTAGAATTTTAACTAACTGGGGGAATTATACGACCTGTCTTGATTTATTCAACCACTCAAGTGCTTTTCCTAGTTAAGTCTTTTCTAGTATTTCTAGTAAAAAAAAAAGTGTAAGATTGAAAGTAGAAATGTAAGAAAAATGGATCAACCAGTCATGATTAATGCCTAATCAATTAATTCACTGTTCTGGATTAATGTGGATTAAAGCTGACATAAAGCACATGTTTATTATGAGGCCTATATTGAGGATGCATTTTACACCGATTATATTTAAAGCGTTTAACCGTGTGAATGCAAATTGATTTCCACATTAATGAAACAGTTTAAACTGTTCAACACCAGATTCTAAATCTTGTGTGTTCATTGACTTCTTTTTTTTTGTCACATTTAAACTCAGGAGATGACTATATTTTATTGAAGGAGCGGAGATAAGTCATTTACTTTTGATGGAAAATCTTTCCCGTAACCCTGAATAAAACATAGTTTTACAGAGGCTTAATTTGGTGCAACGTGCAGAGAGCAGCAGTGCAGTCGACCCCACACATTTATAGTCTTCTAATGTGTGTATTTGTGTGTGTGTGTGTGTGTGTGTGTGTGGCCTGTATGGGACACCTCTGCCGATCCTCTGTCCAAAGGTCGAACATTTTAGATTAAATATTTTTCAAGTTACTAAAATTTTACATACAAACGAGGGCTGTCAATTGATTAAACTATTTACTCGTGATTAATTGCAAATTAATCGCATTTTTTTTTATCTGTTCAAAATGTACCTTAAAGGGAGATTTGTCACATATTTAATACTCTTATGAACATGGGAGTGGGCAAATATGCTGCTTTATACAAATGTATGTATATATTTATTATTGGCCCGTTTTTCCTCAACAAAATTTAGCGTAAGTTTGGAGCGTTATTTAACCTCCTTCTTGACAAGCTAGTATGGTTGGTACAAATATATTCCTCAGGTTTTCTAGTTTCATATGATGCCAGTATCTTTAAAAAAACAAAACCAAAAAATAGCAAGTTGCATTATTGCGTTAAAGAAATTAGTGCCGTTAAAATTTATTTATTATTGCGCTAACTTTGACAGCCCTAATACAAACCAATATATATAATAAAGTATGACATAGAATTACAACACATTAACTTCCTTTTTTTTCTGTCTTTCACAAACAGTAAAAGCAACAAACATCACACACCCCTACTGTTGTTTTTTCATCCCAAGGACTGATTCTTAAATCTGTTAATCTGTTCCCCCGGACCAGAACAGTTTACCACATATTTTATTTGCATTTACAGATAAAACAGTCCATGTAAAACAGATGTGGCTATCTCAGATAGTAATGCATTTGAATCACTAAAAAAACAGTAAATTGGTATTTATAATATAATCCATTTAACGTTCAAAGTATTTTCTTAAAACTCTGGTGATCAAAGAAGAAAAAATATCACTTTGTTAATTACTTTTTAATTATTTTATTGCCTCACCAACACATTTTCTTTTTGTTTCATTGCCATTATCGCTGTCCACCATACACTGTGCAAAGGACCATCTTCAAAGGACTTAAATTAACCAGTTGCAGTAACTAACATACAGATTTCTCTTTTCTCTCTTATCTGCTCGCTCCAGATTGGTCTGAGACGAAAACTGCAGACTTTTCCAGGGAAAATGGTAAACACTCTCCACATTGATGAGGAAAAGGGAATCCAAGACAAGGAGAGCAAGGAGGAGAGCATCTTGGCCATGTTGGGCATCATTGGGACCATTCTCAACTTGGTAGTCATCATCTTTGTCTACATCTACACCACCTTGTAGGTCTCGAACTCTTGTTGAACTCCATCAGCGGGCAGATCAGAGCTCATCTGTGCAGCTATATACGTCATGTTGACTGATTTGGAGATGAAGATGGGAGGAGCAGGGAAGAGGCCGAACTTCCCCAGTGGTGAACTGGATCTAAGACTATGTGATCGCCATATGGCGTCCATCCTGCATCAATTCAAACAACTAAGACTATGGGAAACTGGCTCGTTCCTCTCCCCTTTATTATCCAGAATACCTGGCGACGTTTGACTTGTACATAAATGCATGACGCTGACGAGAGACGCTCACAAAGATACAGCTGTTCCCATCAACACATGGACATGAAAGACTGGACAGAGAGAGCGTGGACACTTTTGGAAAAATATTTTTCAGATGTTCTTATTAACTGAAATATGGAAATTATCTGAAATACTTCAAAAGAGGATAAAAGATGAAGATGTACAGAGAAGGTAAACACAGGTATCTGCATTGCTATTTATTATTTTTTATCTCTCAGTAAAACACAACATACATACGTTTATATAAGATTTAAACAGTGAAGATAATTGTTATGCAGCTTGATTTAATGTTTGTTTTTATACTGTATTTCTCACTGTTTTGTGTAAAAATTGACTTTGGGTGGCATTTTATTTCACTGGAGACTATATCAAGTGAAAATGGGTTACATTCACACAATTCTAAGTTGTTTAACGTGCATTTACTGAAACAAACGGTGACTTTAAATGGCATTAAGTCAGTTTAGAGTGCTGAAATGGGTGCACTTGGCATTGCGCTTTGGTGGGAGATCAGACAGATTAGTACAAAATGGCTTGATTATCATTTATTATTCAAGTTTTTAATGCGCCACTTCAGGGTCATCAACACTGAGATAAGATGCATCCATTTGTGGGGAAATGATTCTGACATTTTGTCAGAGTCTCAGCTCTGGAAGCATCTTTTCAGGAGGAAGAAAAGGTGTTTTACTCGGCTTCAGCCAGACGCAGCTATTTAGGTTGACACTGAGATCTACCATGAATTTCAGCCTGCAGGAATACACCAACATGCACATTTACAAACAGATATGATCACACCGTAACCTGTTCACCCTGAAGTGTACATATAATTTAAAATACTCTGCATTTTTCAGCCATGGATCTCAGTTTGTGCACCACTGATCCAAACATAGACTTGTGCATAATGACTGTATGCCTTAAAACATGAGGAAATGGCTATTTCCATGATGTATAAAATTATCAGGTTATTACTACGTTGTGAAAGGTTTCACTTATTGTATATATACGTATAATTCAATGCCAGTGTCATGTTGTTTTTATCGATGAAAGGTCATTTATTGGATGATTTTATAAAAGTACCCTACTTTTGTCTTTAAACAACATACAAAATCTTTTTCTTAAGTTCTTAAATTGTGACTCTGTGAAATGTGGAATTTGAGTCATTCCCAGACCTGGGCCAGCTTTTCTTCCTTTTTTTATCCTTTTGTGGGTTTCACCACACTGGACTATACTGTGAATGTTGTGAAATGTACATGATCACAGGAGTTTTTAGAGTAACTTTTGGTATTTTGCTCTTTGATTGACTGAACTGGCACTGTGTCATTTGTCCTCAATATCTTAGACTTTGTCTCTCTGGGAGATGAAATATGTTCAAACATAAACTAAATTTGATTTGACCCAGGACTGAAAATAAGGCAGCATTTATGTACTTGAGGGTAAGACATGAGCAGAAAGTGTGTCGAAGATTATTTCCTTATTTATAGGTTGATCAGAATCTGGGCCAGCTTGTACTAATTGAATCAGGTCGGGTGATGTGACAGTCTCATCTGAAATTAACTTTTTCATTCATTTTTGTACAAAAGGCCTGCAAAATTATTTCCCTGTAACAATCTTCTTAGTTAGCTCTTATTTAGAGATTTATTTAATTCAAATGCATTACAGGAATAGTTCTTCATTTTGGGAATATACGCTGATACTGGGTTCACATTACGAGTGACAAAAGCAACAAAACAGCCAGCGTGTCCAGCTACTTTGTTGACAAGTTGCTGTTGAAGTGTTGCTCGAGCGCTCGTTGACGTGTTATGTCATTAAATAGCTGGGAACTGGATAAAGGCATCATTCTTAGTGCATCACACAGCGACAAGTGTTGTCACATGTCACCGGCATCCATTGAAAATGACTAGTAGCCTGTTGCTGTGTCGCTCGTTGTGTGAGCGCAGCATTAGAGTTTCCGCTGGTTGCCTGGCAACCTCGCAGCGACGACAAGACTCCAGGAAGTCATTGCGCTCAGCCAAGAAATAGTCCGGTGCATAACCCCTTTGTAAAACCCTAATCTGTTGATTTTAAACTTAGATCTTTGTACAAATTAGACTTCTGTTTACTTCTCACTAATTAACAACTATTTTAAGTGCATTTTGTATTTTGTTATTTTCCCTATTTTCCAGTCTTTATGCTAAGCTAATCATCTCCTGGCTGTAGCTTCATATTTAACAAACACTGATATTGATCTTTCATCTAACTCTCAGCAAGACAGCGAATATGAGTATTTACCAAAATGTCAAACTATTCCTTGGCAGAAGCCAGAAAGAAAATGCCTATAAATAAATGATGTACAGTATGTAGAGAATGTACGGATATAGACAACAACAGGCTACATTATCTGTAAGATATTACGTTTGTGTTCGTCAGTCGACCACCTCATGATTTCAGAAAGTGCCTGAGATCAAAGTGTCTCAACCTCACCAGTCGAGAGGTGAAGGAAAGGAACATTTAAAAAAAAAAACACGTCTTTATAAGGCCACCTGTCACACAGCCAGGAGAGTGGAAGAAGAATAATGGGACTGGATTTTTACCACATTGCTTATAATAAAGTCAGTTGTCGTGGGTGAGGTGCTCCTACATATTTAACAGAATAAGGAAAATGAAAGCTTAGTAAGCACATGGACAAGTCTTAAGAATGTATTCATATTTGATGTAGAAGTTGATTATTCCTATTATCCTTATTGTTTACTTATCTTGCTATGTAATCTGAACTTCTTATGTTTTATTTATGTGTATGCTAAATCTATTTAAACTCATTGAATAGTCTCTTGTGGGTGACAAATGGAAGGGTTCAAAGTTTTTTCAGCCTGTGGTTTGTTTAAAAAACATTAAATGAATACATCTTGAAACTGATTTCATCGGGATGTTTTGTCTTGGTTTATAAGGATGGAGATCAATGGTAATAAATTCAGTTTCATGCAACACAACTCTAGCGTCGGTGCACATCCGCTACAATCATTAAATGCAATATACATCAATTCTGAAAGACTTTCAGCATCATGAATTCTGAGATAAAAAAGCGTTTAGTACAATCGAAAAAAAAAAAATCTTTGAAAATCTATATTCTCCTGCGTCTGACAGCTGCGTGAGATTACAACAGAGCCTCGAAGAAGAGGATGGAGGAGGAAACCAAACCTTAAAGAGTCTACTGCGTTGACATATTTCTCTGTCTCGCCGCAAATCGATCTGAAAGATGGAGAAAAATGGACGGAGCAGGACAAAGACACAGAAACCAAATCGCCCTAAACAAATTTATTTTCATTCCATCTCCTCTTGCTTTTAGGTCATATATGTGTCAGGATAATTTCCCACTCCATTAAGAGTGCTCTGTGACTGGTAACATACTGGAATAATCCTGTTGGGGGAGAAAAAAATGAGACTAAGAAAAGCTTGTCTCCACTTTTTCTTTAAATATAATGGATTAGGCAACGAACCAAGAAGAAAACAGTGTTGTTTGAGGAGCCCCAGCTGCTTAAATTCACACATGCCCAGAAGCCTGCTTTAAGCTATTGTTTCACCTGGATCCAGCCAGCACAGCCTTTCGAAATCATTCCCTCTTTTGAAGCTGAAAGATGCTTGGTGAACAATGTGCAGGAGATTGTGGTGCATCGCAGATGGATGATTCAAGCGAGCAGATTGTCCGCGCAGACGTTCCATCTCTATCTAGCTGAGCTGACATCGTTTTGATGGTTTCACAGAAAAGCTGTGCGGGCGATTAATCCATCTACCGCACAAGCCACACCAAATCAACAAGACATACTCATGGCTGGCAACGTCAGGCTGCTTCTCTTGTGATTCAAACGCAATTCAACCTGTGGCAGCAGCAACACATTAAAATTTAATGCCACATTGCAAAGCAGAGTTTCCAGTAGGACTTGAACTCAGTGGCTTATTTCTTCCCAATAATCATATCAACAGAATACAGATTATTTCATTACAAAACACCACCCTTCAAGCATGATCACACCCAACGTGAAAATAATTCAACTCGACTGGGAAAAGGGTCAAATGTGTAATCTGTTTTTGGCAATAACAAGTTTCGCTGTAATTAAATCCAAACAATGCGTTCAGAGTCAGAATCTAAAGAAGAAATTGATAGCATTTGTATTATTTTTAAACACTACCGACTGATAATTTATCTCTTACAAACACGGATCCAATGACAATAAAAAAATGTAATGTGCTTCTGTGGCTGCAGCTTTACACTATACAGTATAAGCTAAAAAGAGAGCTGATCCAGGATCATTTTATCTCTGTTGCCGTACCTCTGAGGCCTATCAGCTGTATCAAGTGATCACTCTCTCACTCACTTTTTTTAAAGACACCAATATCACTTGTACAAATAACAAACAGTACAAAATGTTATTCCTGCCAACATGTAGCATAAATTGCACCCTTTTATCTCTTTGATTTTGTTGCATTTTATAAATTTATATTTTTTTTTGCGAGATTACTAAAAGAATAGTTCAATATTTTGGAAAATATGCTTATTCTCTTTCTTCTTTTCCAAGACAAGGCTAGCTGTTCCCCCCCCCCCCATTTCCAGTCTTTATGCTAAGCTAAGCTAGCTGTAGCTTCATATTTACTGGACAGACACGAGAATGATATCAACCTGCTCATCTAAAGGCCGTTACACACTGGGGGCGTGTCGAAAAAGCAAAATACTCGCTTGCGAATATTATATGTCCAGGGCTTTTAATGTGAAAGGTAAGAACGAAAAGAGTGGATCTGGTCTGTTTCATAAATATTGGCGCAACTCATTTCCAAACAGCATAACGTGATTGGTTGATGCCTTTATTTGCAGTGCGAAAGATCAGAAAATTGACCTTGTTCCAAAAAAAAATATGTCACTTTCGCCGCGTAATAATGGCGTTCTGTGTGACAGTACTCATGACAAAAAACAACAGTTCGAAAAATGATATTAACGTGCAAAATAATCGCACAAAAAAACGTGGCTTAACTCTCGCAAAGAAGCGAGTAACAGTATTTCCTAAAATATCGAACTATTCCTTTAAAGGAAAATTCTACCTTAAAGAGCATTGTAGCAAAATTCAGATTGTGGGTTAAAGTAAAAGCAGGGGGACGGCTTCCTCTGGAGTGCAACTGGGTCCAGTTTAATGGCTGTTATACGAAAGGATAAACAATACCATCTAAACACGATAATAAGGACTTTTTAGAATATAAAATATGTAGTTACCATCAAAATACACACTATGTAAATCATCAAAACACACATCAGTTAATCTCCTGGTTGTCATTGTTAGTTGCTTTGAATGGTTTGTATTCTCTGAGATAACTAGTCATGAACAATGAGATATTTCCAGCAGTGAAAAAACATCAGTACTCAAGTTGATGGTCAGTTGCACCGAATCTTTTTCCTCAGTAGAACAGGATGTGTGTGTTTTTCTCGACTGGAAAAACTCATGGCCTTGCTCTTAATATCGCTGTCACTGTTGTTTTCTTTTCCTCGACACACATATAGGCCCAACAGCTGGATGCACACAATTGCACATTCTCTGGGGTTATTAAAAGGCATTCTGGGAAATGTAGGAAACGACCAAGTGAAGCTGAAGCAGGTTGTGGGAGAGAGGAAACAGCATGAAGGTAAAATACAGCACCCTCCTGGGATATACTGTATGTAATCTCAGGTGGGGATCTTGACAGGACACAGATTAGATCACGGTCGTGCCGATTTCCAATAACCTTCTGCGCTCTCAGTCGAAGGTGAAGTCCAAAAGCTTGAAATAAATCGTGAAACAAAGCAACACTTTTTCTACCTAACCAGGTCACAGTTCACTCCCGAGTATCGATGTCGTGACTTCCCCTGAATCCAAAATCCTCCCTCAATTAGAGATCTGAGAGGATTTCCCCAACAGATGTGTCCTATATAGATTTCCCGTCACAAAGGGTGCACATATCCAGCTGCCTTTCTTCACATTTATTCATGCAGAGAAATAAATCCTGTGATCAAAATCAGAGGACGGGCTTGAAAGCCATGACAAATCCTGATATAAATGTAAAATTTGAGAGAGGAAAGTGTCAACGTGTAAGGTTCGGCTCGACTGTTAGAGATTACAAATTTTTTTTTTTTTTTTTTTGCATGGGAAATGTTTTCAGTCGTGTTATGTTGGAGATCAACCTGTCGGCCATGAGAGCTGCTTAAGATCACACATGTTTGAGGTCCTCACCAGAGATCTTATTGTACTAGTGAGGGGAAGAGGATTAGCAAGGTACAGGAGGTGCAGCGAATATACTTTTCAAAGGACTGGACAGCAGGGTGGTTTTCTTTTCTTAAAGTCAAACTGAAATAAAATCAATTACTGCTATGAAATCAGTAATTTATTTTGACATATTTGGTCAAAACTCATGGTGACTAAAAATAAATTTCTATTTTATTTAACTGCAGTGAGAGCCTACATTTGTGTAAGGGGTGAATTTTTGGTATTGACAGACTATGTTGGTACTGTAATTCAGCACGAAAAGGCGTAAAAATGACACAATAATGGCGTGTCATTTGCACGCCATGTAGTTGGCACTGGGTTAGGGTTGGTTAGTGGTTAGGGTTTAGTTAGTGACGTAGCATAAAAAGTGAGAAAGACCGCTTATGGTGGGCTGGAGGTGAGGTGGATGGGTCTAACAAACACAGGACTTTCAACCAGGAGACTGGTGTTTTCCATACTTATGTTACGTTGTTTTCCGTGCGTATTGTACTTAGTTTACGTACTTATTTTAAGGCCAACCATGACGTTTTTCCACAACCGAAGTGAGTGGTGAAGCTAGTTAGCCTTGCTAGCTGGAAATGACTTTGCTGATTCAAATTGTTTTGTGCACTTCAGTTCAAAGTTGTGAAGTCACTAACTATGTAGTTCGTTAGCTTGTTTTCTAAGCTATGCGATCGCATCACCATTGAAATGCACTTCATCAGTAAGCAAACCATAGTCCTGCACTAGTCCAGTTTTGCAAACCCGCACCCGCAAAGCTCAGAACCAGAACCGACCCGTTACCCGCAATTATCTCCAAGTCAAATCCGGACCTGACCAGATGTTCTCAGATGTCCGCTAGCGTAGGAAACAACCGCCCTGAGACCTGAAGGTTAGACATTGTCCAAAAAAAAATTGTTATAGTTTATATTTCCTTACACACAAAAAGTGAGGAAAATATTTTAGTCCAACTTTGATTTGAGTAATTTACCTGTCTGCCACCTTTGCACAATTTGAAAAACTAGGAGCTAAAACCTGACCAGCGGAAAGTAATGAGAAAAAAAGTCATTAGTTTCCCCCTCACTATGCGAGAGACAAAGTGTTCTCGTATCATTATGCTTGTATTAAGATCATAAAACACATGCAAACAACACACCCACACATCCATCTCGTCTCTCCCTAAAACACACACTCTCACATACACACACACTCTCACACTGCTTTATTAGCAGCAGACAAGACGAGGAAGAGAAAGTCATTAGAAGGAGAAGATGCTTCAAAGCAGTTTGTCTTGCATTTAGGACGCGAGCCAAGGATGCTCGCTTGACAGAGCAAACATGCTTTGTAGTCATCTTTACCTTAGAAAGTGGGTCATCATTATCAACACAGTGAATATAAAAGTTTAAGAGCCTCTGTTTAGTAAGACACTGAACTGTATTTTTCTGTCATTCATACGTATTTAGAAAATGTAGATGTGTTGATTTTAGAAATAATTAAATGCTCATTCCAGCCACAAACTATGAAAATAGTAGTGGAACTATTACGACATTAAATTAGTAAACTGTAATTGGTAAATGAAACATTTCTCCGCTCTAACTAGCCAAACTAGCTGCAAGGCAAAGTGTGTTACTTGGTGACATCACCACGTTACAGAAGAAAAGGAAGGATTTCAAGCGAGGCGTTTCAGGCAATTCAGGAGCAGTGTTTCTGTGGGGGAGAGTAACTTCGTTTTGGCGTGGACTTTGGGCTTTGTAACTTTGCAGACCTTTTACATGCACAATTTTTTTTTTATATAATACACTGAAGGAAAGGGAAAAAGCACAAAAAGCATAACAGGTCCTCTTTAATTTCACTGCAAACCACAAGTGACTGACTATGATTAATTATGTTAATATTTATTTAGGGTCTGGTGTTACAGAGCGGCATGATTAAGTAGCTCTCTTGTCAACTGTCAGCCAACTTTTGCTTTTTTCTTTAATCCAGGCCGATCTCCTTAAGTATTGTGTTAGCCGACTGGAAAGTCTTACAGTAAGTTGGAAGATTTTCACTTGTGGTTTGGGGATCACGCTGCGTCTCAGCTTACTGTGCTGCAAGTTTTAGGGTTTCAGACTTAAAGGATGTACAATATATGTATGAGCTAATAATCAATCACAACTAATAAAATCTGACTTCACCGAGTTATGTCATTGAATGATGTTACTGTGAAAGAATATACATGACGCTTGGATTTAAACTTTGGACTAAAAATAAAGAAATGGATGCCTGCACGGGGAAAGACAGATCACAGCAAGCAGTTTTTTTAATGGGCAGAGGAGAAGCAGAAGTGGAGGGTGGGACGGCTGTGGCGTCTCAAGCTGAGACTGGACGACTCAGCTCCCAGTATCTGTCACTGTTGTCTAAACAAAGACTGCTGAGCTGATCGATAGAGTGCAGACCGTGGGGCTTCTGCAAAACTGACTATTATGGGAAAATGTCTGTTTATGAGCACAGCGTGTATGAAAAACTACTGATTCAAATAAAACCGCCTTTGTTTGTTTTTTTTGCATTGGAACTCCAGCATTAAACTGCTGGTCAGAAAACACAAGATGGATTTGATCTGGTGTGAAATCAATGCTCGCTAACTACTTAAGACCGTAGTGGATAAGCTCAGCAGAATAGGTTTTGCTCTTACTGTACTTCTCACTTTGAGTCTGATTTGTACCCAGAGGAGAGGAATGGATGACTCCCTGGCAAAATGATTAAGGCCGGGTGGAGGCGAGGTTTAAGCAGAAAAAAAAAAAAAAAGCCAACGACCAGACACCGGTCGTATTCAAGGGCTGAAACACCCCAGTGCACTTCAATCAGTCCGGTTGTTGAGGTGGCACACACGGCGGGCAGTCACTGAATGTACATTCATTCCTGCTGTTTGAAGCACATCTCTGGTATCCAAGGAGCATCTAATGTTTCTATGATTTTTGCACTGGTGCAACGTCTTCACACGAAAATGACAACATACTGTATGTGCACCATTACTATAAGAGTTCTGTATTTAGTCTACTTTGGGGAAACTGTTTCAAAACAACACATAACGACAGCATTTATTATGATATAAACATATTGTTAATATATAAGAATTTGAGTTAGCCTACGGCTGCTAGGTTGCGAAACATCTCTTTGGTTGGTGTTTTGTCATACTGGAGGAGGTTTTTCATAACCTGGCACCCCTAAAGTTGTTCTTAATAATAGCTTATAATTGAATTATAAAGCATTAGTACATAATTAACAATAGCCGTTAGTTATAAACCTTTTATAAAGGGTGCTTTATTAGAAAATGGCACCAATAACCAAGTTTTCAGCTCTTCATCTAGTGGGTTTTGAGGTTTTATAAAGAAAACATAAAAGAGATCAAGTGATTTTTCTCGACTCACATTGTTTAATACAGTAAAATGCTTTAATAAAAGTGAAAACAGGCATAAATTGCCTTGAAAAAATGACAGAAATCCACACTATAGTGCAGATCAAAATGACACAGGCTGATGTAAGCCTACTTGAAGATCTGGTAACACTCCCCCTACAAAAGGATGCATTACATAAGAAAGTGAATCATATTTCGACAGTCAGCACAGTGAGCATGGTGTGTTGAATACGTCAAAACTAGAATCATAAGATTTGTCTTGAAGTTTCTGCGCAGGGTTTTTTCATGGCAGCAAGAGGGATAACAAGGCTAATATCCTCACCACAGCGAGCCACTGCACTTCATGCTCACCAGCCAAAGTTAAGGTTAAAACCCAGTAAACTTTTCATCCTTTCATGAGCGCAAGTTCTGGTTCAGCTAAGTTTCAAATAACTATCACATAATCTGACATGAAAAGCTTAAACTGTAAAAGGTAAATTTAATCCTGAACAATAGATGCAACTGTAAACATACACAACCAAAACAAACAGAATACCTCAGCATGACTAATTATCATCAATCATCTTTATCAGTGGTTGCAATGAACGAGTCCCCTCATCAGGTGTTTGAGCAGCAGCAGCAGCAGCAGCAGTCCAGCTTTGGCACACAGTCACATTTTAATGGGGTCACGATCATCACAGTCGCTGTCTGCTTGTTGGACACGAGCACCTTCCTCTGTCGGGCTGAAAGCACAGAGCTACTGTTGCTTTGTTTGACATTAAGCGGTGCTGTAAGGACAGGAGTAGGAGACAGAGGCAGACAAAACAAGCATGCAGATGACTGCCAAGTAACAGAGGGGGGATGTCTTCATTTGAGCCGCCAGAGTAATTTCACAGCTCCAAAGACAAGTCTGTTTTAAAGAGGAGAGCTGAGAGAGAGTGAAGGAGAGAAGACACATACTGCCCTCTGCTGATGGATACAGAGAGGGGGGGAGCCAATCAGTATTTCACAGTTGTACAGTTCAAGATGTATATTAAAAGCTGTTGTAATTGAAAATCATCATTTTATTCAGTGTGTTCCAAGTATCAATCAATATACAGTTTAATCTTTGCAATGGTCATTAATCAACCACAGAATACAGTACAGGGAATGCTATATAATCAATATAAAATTATATACACAATACATGCACATCTTAATGCAAATATTTGTACATATTTCTTATATTCTCATTTTTAATTTTCTTACTTATATTTCTTTTTTGTTTATATTGTAGCATTATGTACACATTACAGCAATATGTACATAATTTAAATGTTATTTATATGTTCTTACATTTCTTTATGTTTATACAAGAGCAACTGTAACACCCCAATTTCCCCCCCGTGGATCAATAAAGTATTTCTGATTCTGATTCTGATACAACACCAAAAACAAAAAAAAAATTAAACATATTCTGAGCTAAAGATAGAAAACCAGCCACTATCTGTATTGTTTTTAGATTGGTTTGCAGTGTTTCTGATATTTCATCCACCTCCCGGCACACTAAATGACATGCACTATAAGATACGAGGTCATCCCAACATTTCACTGTTGTCTGCTCAAATATACGACCCCACCAAAATCTGTCAGCTGCTGACATCTAGCTGACGCAGAAGGTAACAACAAAGACACCAATAATGTAAAGGAAAATCCTCTTTGTTTGCATGCTGTTTGTGGTGACTTATTTCACTGCTTATATTCTGTTTGGAGCTTTAAACACGTGACTTTGCTGCTGATCTGTATTCAGCCTGTTGCAAAATGGTGTCCACTCCACTTGGCGATTGATATTCAACATGGTGATTTAAACAGGCGGTGCTCCACTCAGAACAAAATCTCATTTCTGACTCTAATATTCAGGCAGGGATTTGAAAAATCACACAAACACACTACAATGACATCTGAGTGTTGCTATCCACTGGGATGTGGCTTCACGCTGAGATAAAAAAACTAATTAAACCGTGTTTAAATCTCTACACAGCCTTGTTTAACACTAGTTAAAGTGTAGTTGTCCATCTTCCCAGGCGATCATGTCAAGACACCGGCTTACTCAGCCGCCCCCCTGCTGAACTCATCCTGCAGGTAATCAGGTTTTTTTTAATTTTTTTTATCCCAAACACTCAAACAACTCACACAGCAACAGGAGAATAATGCAATGATTGTGAAGCTGCACTGCAAGAGCTGATTATATATTTCCTTGATTTAGTGAGTTGTTTGAAGAACCGACCACAGTGCCACCTACGACCGGCTGCAGCTCAGCGTTGTGTTTTATTTTTAATGTTGTCACAAAATGAAGGGATAAAAAGACATGTTATGTGAAGCTAAGTTAAGCTGTTAAACACACTGAAGACTATCACACATGTCAAAATGTAATTTAACAGGCAACTTAATACCGCTTAATCCTTTGTAGGGTACAAGTGAAAATAAAGGCATCAAACATTCATGAGCTCCATGAGATTTACACATTAATACCGACAATAAATATGACGTCAATACAGACTGTGTAACACCAGACCAATTTCTTAATGAGTCTACAAACGGACATGACCTTGGACTCGTCCCGCTTCCTCTTTAAATGTCTGGTAAAATTTGAGACCAACATGAAATACGACCTTTGGAGCCGGTAATTTTCAAGTGTCTGTTCGTTTGACTCCACCGACAAAATGAGAGGAGACAATTATTCCATTAGCTTTGGCCGAGAATGTGTCACCTTCTGGGGATGAACGGCTAATGTATTGCATCTTCTTGTACACATGAATAATTCATAATCGTTAATTGCACCCATCGCACGACCTCATCCAACCCTCGAAAAGAAACCACATTATTATACATTTAATCTTGGGCTCTTGTGTGGATTTGGGAACAGAACTTGGAAAAAGGAGGAAAGAAAAATGTTCTCTTCATAAAAGCAGCTGTAAAACATAACGGGAATAACAAAGCGTGACACACGATACATATAGTCTGGGTCCCAGGGTGCTTTAAAGAAGTGATATTTTGTGACATTTTTGGAGCAAAGCGCTATTCAATTATGTTTTTGTTTTGGAACAGCCATAAATTTCTTGTGTATTGATCGGTTTGGTGCCATGTTTAAGTGATGCTTTTTGAGTTATTCAAGGTGCTATTTGTTTTCCGCAAACAAGGTCACCAATAAAACTCTGTTGCTCTACTTGATGATTACGTAAAGGAGCGTGTGTTTTTATGTTAAAGTTGATTGAAATTATACAGGTTTTGCTTTTCAACAAATAAAAGGAATACACTCACATAAAACTGACTACCCTTGACTACTTTCACCTTGATTTTATCTTCCCAAGCATCCACATTTTGCTATGTTTCCTAAAGGGCCCTCTAAGGGTGCCCTTCCAGTGGAGAAAACCTGATAAAGTGCCCTTTAGGGTGCCCTTCCAGTGGAGAAAACATGATAAAGTGCCCTATAGGGTGCCCTTCCAGTGGGGAAAACATGATAAAGTACCCTCTTGGATGCCCCTATGGTAGATAAAACATGATGAAGTGCCCTCTAGGGTGCCCTTACAGAGGAGAAAACATGATAAAGTGCCCTCTAGGGTGCCCCTCCAGTGGAGAAAACATGATAAAGTGCCCTATAGGGTGCCCCTCCAGTGGGGAAAACATGTTGAAGTGCCCTCTTGGATGCCCCTATGTTAGATAAAACATGATAAAGTGCCCTCTAGGGTGCCCTTAAAATGAAGAAAACATGATGCAGTGCCCTACATGCTAGAACTTTCTGCACGCTGATACCCCAGCATTGCAGCTGGTGCCCTTTTTATTTTTTTCCGACAGACAGCGTCATCAGACAGCGTCAGAGTCTGCAACTGGTTACAGCAAAAGTATCCTCTTGTGATGAGGAGGCTCAGAAAATTGCTTTCACTAAAATAAAGTTGAGAGATAAACTCAAAAGTCCTTCAAAGTAATTAAAAAGCCAATAAACTAAATATTGCACTGCAAATAGAATTTTGGTACATTTTGATTTTAATCACATTGTTTTATTTTGGATTTCTCGAAAATTAGATTCACACCGTTTCTAATGTTCAGACAAAATGCCCAAAACAAAACAAAGGGCTTAATTGGATTATTTTTTTTGATTTAAATTAGAAAAACAATTAGCTCTAAAACTTCATCATACTGAATAAATCAGTGATTATAAAAAAGGAAAATAATGCAGATAACTACTTTAAACTGACAGATTTTGCAAGTGGAATGTGGTAAAGTGGTAATGTTTATATCTACAATATCTGATCAAAGTAGAAAAATTATTAGCAATATTTTTCATAGCTTTAAATCACTGCCTACTGGATGTTTTTGAGAGATGTGGCTTAACTTTGTAATGTGTTTGAGTAAACCACAAACTGACATCTGTTATTATCTGTTTTATCTGTTATACAAACAGCGCAGATGA
This sequence comes from Sebastolobus alascanus, assembly GCA_916701645.2. NCBI lineage: Eukaryota > Metazoa > Chordata > Actinopteri > Perciformes > Sebastidae > Sebastolobus > Sebastolobus alascanus. Next base: position 2,057,085 of record CAKAOJ020000134.1, on the reverse strand, counting down.
ACCCTCGATGGTCCATCTAACCAGCTAAATGAAGCCAACATATCTGAAATGATAGCATGATTTCTGAGCTCAGTTACGTGACAGAGTGACATTGGCCTCCATGTTTATCCCTCAATGTTGTGTCTCACACTGCACGTCTTCATTGCTTGAGGGAACGGTTGTTATGTTTGTGTGTGTGTGTGTGTGTGTGTGTGTGTGAACAGACAGGGTTGGTGACCTTTTCAGAGAGCTATCATTTAATAAACACTGACAGCCTTTTAGAGGCCACTTACCATTCATCTGGTCTACAAGATTATGGGCCCTCCAGTGAAACTACACAGTGATCGAATCATTGTCCCCAGACGGCATCGTGACAGCAAGAAAACACAAAATCAATATTTCAGTAGTGAGGATTCATATTTTAGGAAACTCTGGCAGCAACAGTCTTCCATCAGTCCATCCGTTTTCTTTACCTGGTTAGCAGGGTCATGAGGGGCTGGACTCTATAATGCATTTGACAGGAGGTGGTGCTGGACAGGACACCAGTCTATAACAGGGCTAACGCACATGAGCCGTGTCCCATTTCAGAGCCTGATCCTGCACCTCCAAGTGAGACGTCTACCCTCACAGAGACCAAAACTAATGGCGCATTCAGGGAGCACTTAACTTGCAAGTCATTTCAAAGTTCAAGATACAGAGTTGCATTGCGGGAAGTGTAGAATCCAGTGTTCTGGGAGCTCTACTCATACGACAAACCATTAAAGTTAGGATGTCACGACCTCTGCTGCATCGATTTTGACCATGTTTTTAAGCCTCATTTTCACAAGTCCCATTGACCCTTTAATGGCAAATATATCAGAATCACTTTATATTTATATTTTTAAAGAAATACTTTTGGAAAATAGGCATATTTGCTTTCTTTCCATGACTTGTATGACAAGATTTAAAAAAAAGTTTTGTTATTTTTCGTGCATTCTCCCATGTCCAGCAACATGAGCAATCAGTGCGCCTGTGCTAGCCCCTGCACTGCAGACCAAAGTTTAAACATCTGCCTACTTGCACCTCTAAATCTCACTGATTACCACAATGTAAATTAATTAATCCATACATGAACAAAAAGACAGTTTGTGATTTTAGGGGGAGTCACATGCTCTAGCTATTTCTTGGTCGTGTCTAGAAGGTAACCCGCAAATTGCAAAAACTTGCAAAAACTCTTGCAAGACTCGCTGCCCGATGACCTATCCTAACCATAACTATTCAAGGTCAATGCCTAACCTTAACCATCTCACAAGAGTTTCCAAAATTTTGGGTTACCGTCTAGACACGACCCTATTTCTTGGTGAACAACAGCTGAGTGTAGTGACTTCCCGGAGTCTTGTTTTCCGAGGGGTTGCCAAGCAACAGAAGTACTGGGCGGATGATAAACCGCCGTCCGTCAAAAATAACTACTAGTAAGATACTACCATGTAACTTTCCACCTTTCTCGACCTTCTTAGCTAACTCTCAGCAAGAAAGACACAAACTTAACATGCAAACTCCCCACAAAAAGTTCGCAAGCGTCCGGGTGGTTTGAAACAAAGGCCTTCATGCTGTGAGGCAAAAGTGCTGCTAACAAATGAACAACAGTCTTCCAACAGACTTGGAAAAAGAAACTGAGATTCAGAAAAAAAAAATCAAGGTTATGTTTCTCCCAAAAATAGTCTAAGTACATTTCATGAGTGCAACAAGACGAGAGAGATTTTACATGACTATCCAACTTCCACTAAACACACACACACACACACACGTCTGCACATACACGCCAGTGAGACAGGTTCACCGTGAGTGCTTGGCCACACTCTTCCGGTGACACGTTTCATGCACCGCTGCAGCAAACACGAGAAGTGCATACCGGAAACACGCCGACAAGGATAAAAGCAAGAGCACGCAACCGCTCCTTTCGTCTGAGGCGGCCTCTCACCCACCCGGCTGCATGTTTGTCATATTAAATATGAAGCAATTACACAACCTTACACAAGACACACTGCTTCTCAATCTCGCATTTGAAGAGAGAATAAAATTCCTCTCCCATGTTTCCCACTGAAACTTCAACAACATGGCGGAATCCTACTTCCTCTCTTCCCACTTCTCTTCTTCAGACCGACTTTTGCAGCGTGTTGATAGCGAGATAAAATTGATGAAGTTACATTTGGATGAATAAATTAGTGGGCCAACTTGTACCAGAATACATTTACATGCAGATGAGATTACAGCCCTGACATACAAGCTCATTACTGGCCTCTGCTGCTTCCTCCAGACGTCATCACCCAATTGCATCCTAACTCATTCAGCCGGTTCGCTGCTGCGACTGAGAACAATACGTACAGTAACTGGCTGATTGATGTGATAAATCAGAGGGGGGGGGGGGCAACACAGAGGAACTACCAGCCTCACATTATGAAAGCTGGGTTTTAGTTACTGCACCAAAGAGACCCCGAGATGCAGATAAACGTCTCATCATTTGAGGGTGAAGGATTCTTAATTAAATGCTAAATAGCACATCTTCTGCCCACAAACATCATCACAAGAAAATCCTCCTACAATTCACACTCTGACCCCTAAACTCTTTCCATGCCTGCTAGAGTGAAGCAGTGGTCCACTGAAGGCCTTTTATGTCCACAAATAAAAAACACTGTTTATGTGCTATCATAAAGAAATATAAAACAGGGGTTCTAGTTTTATGTGGCTCTGTAGAGGTGTAAACATGTGTCTACAGTACAAACATTAAAGTGCATTGATAGTTGTATACGTACATATATCTGTATGTGCATTTATAATTTTCCTGGAATTATTCATTTTTGGCTGGACCGCAGAGGGCCAGCCCTACAGACGCAAAAGTCTGTCACTGAGTTAGTGAGTGAGTGACTGACTGAGTGAGTGACTGAGTGATAGAGTTACAGGATTGGTCGGCTGGAGTTGCTGGAGCTTCCTCATTGGTCGTTGCTCTTTCAAAATGAAAAGGCGGAGAACAGTTCTGTTTTTATGTTTTACGTGTCAGCGGTTCAATGTAACATTACATAGCGCTGTTGTTGTGCATGTGTTATTGTTTATGCTCGTTTAAGTTACGTTATGTTCGCAAATTTTCGCCTCGCTTTCCTCCATTTCCGCCATGAACTGACTATCTAGCAGCCACACGTCACTACTGTGGTATGAACCCAAAATAAACAGACTGTGCTGTGATTTAAATCCAATAAACGGGTCAAAATAATGCCGAAATAACAACATAAATATATCGATTTGTAAAAAGACCAAATTCCTTCTTTGTCAAGTCTGTCCGCAACACAACAAGCAAACAACTTTTAAAAATGCTTATTTTCTGAACGGAGTTCGGATCGATCAACGCCAGGCTGTGATAACACCAGCTGCTCAATCAACACTCAACATAACGTCATCTAGGCATAAATACGGCAGCGACGTTGTTGTAAACGGATCAAAGTCTGCCGAAATAACTACATAATGATGCTGATTAGTAAAAAGTCTGAATTCATGCTTTGTCGGGTCTGTTACCATGACGACAGGCAAACAACTTTTAAAATGCTTGTTTTCTGAATGGAGTACGGATCGATCAGTGGCAGGCTACGTTAACATCGCAGCTGCTCCATTAACACTCCATCTAGGAATAAATACAGCAACAACAACGTCAGTGATGACAGCTGGAATATCTCAACGCTGATAAACTTTTGCAACGTTTGTATATATTGTTACACATCACTTATATGATGAATGCTTTTGATGCACATGCTTTCATAAAAATCTGAAATACTTTTAACCTTGCATAATGTATGTCATGATAATACCTTTTCACCTTGTATACAATGTATAATATACTGACTAGTAAATGTTACCATTTACATTACTGAATGCCATTTGCTTCATTATTAGTTGGCTTTCAATCAAACATTAAGATATAAGTGAAAAAAACTGTTCACAAAATATTAGAGATATGACCACTGACTATTTGTGTAAGAATTTAGCTACAAATTCAAAGACTTGACCATACGGTCCAGCCATATACTCGGTTTTGACCGAGTCTTGTTTCCATAACTCAAAATACTTTTTTTTTTTTTTTTTACTATTTCCATTTCTATACTTCTACTCCACTACATTTCAGTGGGAATTATTGTACGCAGATTCAGATTCTACATTCAAAACATATGATGATCTTATAAAATATGAGGCATTGTTACAGATTAAAGTACCCAACAGTATATAAAGTTGTTAAATTAGCACAACTAGCTGCAGCATTAATATGTTTCTTAGCATCAATAGTAATGCTGCTTTTATCTTTTTACATAGGGTAGCCACGCCCTAAAGCATCCCCTGCTTTATGGTCTATTTGACTCTAAATGGGACCATAATTTCCTAAATGAACATCATGCTGTATTGAAGAAGACTTGAAACTAGCGATTGAGACCATAAACTCATGTTTACAATGTTTACTGAGGTAATAAATCAAGTGAGAAGTAGGGCTCATTTTCTAATAGACTTCTATACAATCAGACTTCTTTTTGCAACCAGAGGAGTCGCCTGCTGGCTGTTAGAAAGAATGCAAGTTTAAGGCACTTCTGCATTGGCTTCACTTCTCAGACCCGGAGGTTGCCCACTGCAAAACACACAGAGGGAGAGTGACTTCATTCTAGACATTACTCCTCCCTATCTTTACATAGCAAATAGTTGTTTCCTGCTATATTAATGCTCTGGATATCGTATAGAGCACCTTGTCCGGCCCACAACTTTACTGTTTTGGTTCACTCTCACCGCACTCATAGCATAATTTTCGGACACAGCAGGCAGCTATTTCCAGCAAAAAAGCTCTAAAAAACCCACTGTATACAACCTGCCTAACACCAAACAGCAGTGAGACAGTTAGTGACTAGCTGGTGGAGCATTTAGCGGCTGAAAAGCCAGATATTTCCCTCAGTAGTTGATAGAGACCAAACAGCTAAAACGAGAGTGACTATTGGACTTACATTCATCAGGTGGCCAGAAACATTGCTGCAAATAAATGCTAATGTTGCTCTGTGTCTGCTGGATTGTGTAAAGTCAGAGTGCACGCTTGTAAATTAAAACGATCATATTAAATTACTACTATTAAATTCTTTAGTATTTTCCATCTGCCTTAGTCCTCCCAGATGACAACAGCAGGCTTGCAGGTGCACAGGATCAAAGCGACAGAGCTGAAATGGCCTGCAGCTAAAAACGAAAGTGAAAAGCCCGGACACAAATGGAAGGAGAAAAAACACACAGAGTGTGGAAAGGTAAAGGTGGCTCTACTGGGAAATCTACTGAAGGGGAGGCTCAAGGGGAGGATAAGACCCCCTGTCATCAGTGACCCGAGTTCTCACACTGTCATGCACATGAGCACACACACATTCAGGCTGCAGCATCAAGGAAAGCCTGATATCATCTGAAAACACATACAATTTTCCAGGTACCAAATACAAACTGTGACATGATAATGATGCGTTGTACTAAAAAATAAATAAATAAAGTTGACCCTTGTACACCATTTGAAGGGCACAGCCTCGAGAGTGGGCAAATCAGCACCTGTCACTTCTCCCCTCCAGATGTTCAATAGATGCCTTGTGACACAACTGCGCGTCCCATCTATCACTCAGCACAAAGCCATAACCTTCTGCTTCCCCATGCACCACGACATATTCAGGCGGCAATCTGAATATGCGATGCAGGAAGGGAGAAGAAGAGCAGCTGTGGTGAATGAGAAGTGAAAGGTTAAGTCGTGGGCATGCCTGTGACAGCGCAGCAGGGGATTGTGGATGCGTGTTGGCAGGTACACGTTATAGCTCAGAGAAATGTCTGCTGTTTATGGTTTACAGCAGGCAATAAGGACAAAGCCGCGCTTCCTAGGACCTCGTGGGTGCCAGCTGATGGACAGGCCATGCTATTTGTATTAAATCACAAAGGATAAGTGTGGGATAAGCCCTGTCTCGCTGGTGAGAAGGCCTTGTAGCAAGAAAAAGACAAAAAGTGTCCCAGTTTTGATCAACACTCTTCTAGGTCATTGGTTTAGAAAAACATCCAGAAACAGCAGGTGGAAAAAATATTTTTTTTCTGTAAAAACATACATTTTATCCCTTTGGAACTGCAGTGGACATTTCTGATAATATTCTTAGAAGGCAGCACACCTCTGATATTCATGTTAAAGGTGCAGTGTGTAGGATCTGGTGGTATCTAGCGTTGAGGTTGAGATTGCAACCAACTGAAACATCTCCCATGTGCCAAGCGTGTTGGAGAGCTACGGTGGCCGACGCGAAAAGGCTTAGTGCTTAGAGTGTGTGTGTGTACGAGGAAAGTGAGTGGTGAAGCAAGAGAGAGAGAGTGGCGGCGACGGGAGTGAGTAACGTTATTGACTCCGGCCCAAGCCGGTCTGGGCTACTGTAGAAACATGGCGGTGCAACATGGCGGACTCTGTGGAGGGGACCCGCTCCCTATATAGATATAAATGAGTCATTCTAAGGTAATGAAAACACAACGATTCTTAGCTTCAGGTGATTATACACTAATGAAAACATAGTTATTAATATTATATTCCATTTCTGCCAATAGATCCCCCTAATTGTTACACACTGGTCCTTTAAGGAATTTCTGTAATAATTCCATCAATATAAATCAACAGATAATTCATGCATTCAACAATGTTAGAGTTCTCCACTGTAGCATCTAGCAACTTCGTTAGTTAACTTAGTTGATGTAATATTCCTCTAATTGTACACCTATCGTGCTAACGCAACGCCTCACAAGATGCAGTGATGTTTTGTTCCTATTTTCAGTCCTCGAGATAAAAAAGACCTGCAAATACCCGAGCGAGTAAGATTTAACATTCAACTAAAATCTGTGCAATCACTGAGAACGGACATGACTTGAGATATTCAACCCAGAACGCAGTAGGTGAGACAGCATGAGCTCACATTTATTGTAGGAAACATGGAAAAAGTGAAGAGTCAGGTAAGGATTTTGTGCTTATTTCATCTTATTTAGTTTATGGTTCGTAGCATCTTTAATCCTTCTGTCACAATGATTTAGAGAGTAAAGCTAAAGCTGAATAAAAGGACAAATTATGCATGAAAGTTTGGACTTCTCTAGAGGCAAAAATGTCAAGTGAAGTTAAGACAATGGGAATGTTTAATTAATGGGAGGCATGCAATTACTTGTTGCTGTTGAAACTTGCCTCAGCTACACTATATCATTTATTAGATTGTAGATTTGCTTGTACATTTTTAAAATTTTTAAATCAAGTAAATAATGTCACCCCATTAGTTGATTGTCTTAACTGTGACAAAGGTTTCATGGTCAAATATGTGATTAAATAACTTTTTCAGAATGATGATAAGCAGCGTGATCTACAGGAGTTTATATTAAATGAAATCATTAAACACTGAACATTGTGTTTTGACATTTATCTGCAGCTTCTAAATAAAATCAGGCTCTTATAAAAACGACCTTGAGCAGGTTACAGTGTAATAAAAAAAGAAATTGATACCAAAATGGACTTCTAATCAGAAAATAGCAGATGACATTTACTGTAGCGGATTTGATCACAGAGATGAATCATCCATTGTCCTTGAACGCAATTTGTGGTTCAGTGGGACCTTTGACCTGGGTGTGCCGTGAGAGTGCATTCCCATAGGTCACAAGGGAAGCCCATAACCATGTTGTTAGTAATGACATACGGAAGCAAGACACAAACTCGGCCGAGTGTAAAATCGGAATAATACAGTGGCAGCAGGCGGTGGAGGAGCTGCTGCCTGTCAGTCAGTTATATTCAGAGCAGCAGTGTCTGCTTTGATTCACAGGCAGCAACACAACACAACACAAAGTCCCATAGATGCCATAGTAACATTTTGATAGCTTGGTTGTAAGACGCATATCTGACACACAGGAGTGGTTCACTCTAAACACATCAATCAACCTCAACCCATCAGTGGTTTTGTATTTTTGTACAATGTAATGCAATATTCCTGCAGAACCGTCTAGCACCAATTTCTGCCTTTTCTGCATCGTGTTATTTATGTAAAGGAAAACACAAAATTCAGGCGCCAGGTGTTAATTCAATTCACCGGATCCACAAAAGTCTCGGCTTTCCAGTCATACCCAATTTATGCAATTCCAAAACTGTTTAGGGACCCCAGTATGCAGAAATATTCAAATACACCATTTTTAGAATAGCCGAAAACAACACATTTATACTGCATATATAAAACTGCATGGTATTTGCCCCAAACTGCATGGGATTATCATAAAATGGGCATGTCTGTAAAGGGGAGACTAGTGGGTACCCATAGAAGCCATTTACATTCACATATCTTGAGGTCAAGGGACACCTGGCCATGACAGTTTTCTGAATGGACAAACCAAACGCTGGCTCAAGATAGGGCCGTTCGCATTATCGCGTTGGAAACCGTAGTTCTCATTCACGCTTGCCACCAAATCCCACACACTGCACCTCTAAGTTCAATTTTTTTTTTTTTATTTCTAGCAGGCTAGTGGATTTTTTTAAATCACTACCTCTCTTACAGTAAAATAAATCATATACTCGTCAATAAAGGCACAAAGAGCAGTGTAGAAAAGTTGCTATCCTACCATGCTGCCCAAAAAAACACGTGGTCTTTTACAACATGTTGGATGTTGATGTTTTGTGATCTGGATGGCATGGAAACCTCCAGAATAAAAGGGTACCCTCTAGAGGAGTTACTCGTAACACCTCACATACCGCTGAGACAATGTGTGCCCCGTTCAATGTAAAAAACGTGAAGTATTTACACGCAATTTCTGTATTGATTTAAAATGCCAATTATGTCCTGGGTCGTTTTGACCTGGCGAATAGCATAAACTGGTCCAAAAAGTCAATACCACACAAGGGTAGTCATTTTTGAGGGTGTAGTTTGTTATATTTTTTTTATTATTACATTACAGTGGAAGGGGATGTTTCACAGTGTCCCTTTATTGGATATTTCATAGTAGAGATAAAACTGTTAGAGAGAGAGGACGACATGCAGCAATGATCCAAGGCCAGATTCACACGCAAGACATTCCAGCTACATGACATGCACCTGAGACAACTGAGCCTCCAAGGTGTGTCAGGTTGTCCAACGTTGGTCTCATCTCACACTAAAACAAGATGTACACACACATACTAACATCCACAGAGGGAGGGAATACCATAAAGGAGGGTTTGCCCTGCATTTGCTGCTAAAAGTCAAACGTGTGCACATTTCCACACACTAGCAGAGTGAACCAGCAGCAGAGTGGTAGTGTGCCGTGGCAGACTGTTTGTGTCTGTGCATGGAAACCGAACCTGTTGCAGAAGCTTGTTTTCATTGTGGTCCACTTCGGTTTAAATGCATTACCACACAGGACGAATCAATCAGTGCCAGGAAGAGCACAAAAATGACAAGAGGACATTTGAAAGTCAATTTCATTTATAGTGGAGGACGGGGGTGAGTCGAGCCTCGGGCTAAGATGAATATCCCAGACAGACATACCCAAAATTAATCAGGTGATCATGGAAGTAGATTATGGCGGGGCAGTTCATTTCCTTTTATTTAGGATGGGTGAGAGCACATGGAGGACGTGGGAAGACAGCCAGAAAAAATAATAAAATAAATGAGTTTTTGCTGTGTCACAAGGTTTCCCTGGGGTGGCGATGTCATGAGCCTTACATTAAATGGAAGCAGATACTTTTAAGGCTGCATTAAATATTGCTCCAGGAGGGAATGAAGCAGATATTACTGTACCTGAATGGCACTAAAGAGAAAAGAAGGACATGGCCTAAAGGTTGGTTTGATAGTTGTGATGTGCTTGTTGTGTGACATCCCTTTGAGAGATAAATATTGATCCTTATCCAACATTTATGGAAGTCACACTTTATTGATCCCTTAGAGGATTCACTGCATTTGACCATAGACTGTGTATAAGAAGTGGACAAAGTCACCCTGACGTCACCCATTGGTTTGTGGACTACGGTTGTGAAGTTCAGGATTTTGGCCGTCGCCATCTTGTGAAAGGGTTAAAGATCTAAGACGAAAACACAGACAACTCCCAGACCGGACAATACCGTGGTAGCGACCTGTCAATCACAAGGTCGCCACGCCTGCCCTAAAGCATCCCCTGCTTTATGGTCTATTTGACTCTAAATGGGACCATAATTTACTAAATGAACATCATGCTGTATTGAAGAAGACTTGAAACCATTGATTGAGACCATAAACTCACGTTTACAATGTTTACTGAGGTAATAAATCAAGTGAGAAGTATGCTCATTTTCTCATAGACTTCTATACAATCTGACTTCTTTTTGCAACCAGAGGAGTCGCCCCCTTCTGGCTTTTAGAAAGAATGCAAGTTTAAGGCACTTCCTAATTGGCTTCACTTCTCAGACTAAAGTTACCAACTGCATTTGACCCATTTAAACCTTCTTTTTTTTTAACAGTTTAGGAGGAGTAGGCAGCACAACATCCTGGGGGGCAACTCCAGTGATAATTCTTCAGCTCTTTTGGTTCTTCTTCTCACTAACAAAGACCACAGCATTGAAGTGGGCAAACTAGCATATTATTATGTGGGAAAGGGGATGAACGAAGATCAAAGAGTGTGATGAAATGGGATGAAGCATGAAGGGTTGAATCGGGATCGATGATGTGCTGGGAGGCGCGGTAGCGAGGAGCCCAGGGAGTCAGATTTGTTCCACCGGGGCCCCTGTGGTTCCTGTAATGAAAGAGAGGAAGTAGAAAAGGGTTTTGGACACACCTAGGCATGGGATATTGGATTAGAGTGAGGCATTGCTTTTGTTCCTAAGCCTAAATTATAATGACTTCATTTGATGTGGCCTAAACCAGAGCACCCAAAGGAAAACCCACCCAGATGTCGAGAAAACAGGCGAACTCACAGAGAAAGCTTTTCAGTCCTCTAGAGTGACTCCTCCGAGCCACTGTGCCGCCCAAGGCAGTTATACCTGAGCTATGAATATAACATACAACAAGTGGAAGCCAAAGTGAGGAATGATATGTTCGCCAGAGGCTGTTTCTTCATATACTGTACACTATTTGTTTATGAGATATACCCATAGGCTTATTAGTCACAACAACAGGGAACGGATAAATTCTACCGCTGCAAAATCGTCAGCGAGCCGTGCTTCAGGTCCTCCGTGATGAAGCAACGGCGACAGCTCAAGCACGTGGCAGCACTTTTATGTGCACCGATTGGTCCGCTACCTGTCACCCCGGGGCTTTACAACTCATCAGACCCACAGCGCTGTCAAATCATTCTCTGCCTACTTTTATCACTCACCTACTGTAGGGTGAATAAAAGCTGATTCTGGGAGAACAGATACAATCAGTAACGTGCTACGAATGTGACAGAATAAGAACAGACGGTCAGATCTGAATCCGCGCTTTAATAATGAAAGCTTTTAGTTTAGTCCCAGACGGCTGAACACTTTCACTCTACTCAGCTAAACCTTTTTTTTGTGGAAGTTAGACAGAGAAAATGATTTAATTTCCATGCTTCTTTGGATTGATTTACACAGCCCATATTTCCTGCGGATTTAAAGTTATGTCGGTGTATTTATGGGTATTTTTGAGCGTGTGTGTGTGTGTGTGTGGCCCCATTCTAGCTGTCAAAGGCCATGGTTACACGTATGGGACCTTGATGTTGTTGCTGCAGCAAAAGGAGTATTTCTGATGCAATGAGAGCTGAAGGGTGAACGGACAGGGGTCAAACCACTGTGCTGATTTCTCCTCCATCTCAAGTGAACACACACTTGGCTGCTCGACCACCACTAACTTGAGTGGTATATAGACAGCAGGATGTGTATTAGTCCTTGGCATAAACACAAGAGGGGGGCTCCAGCAACTGGATATAAATGTATTATCAAATTTGCCATTTAAAATATAAATTTAAAATCTGTTATGTTACATAAACAAGTAAAAGGTATTCTGGTCACACATATATGTTGAAAGTTAGAGGATTACCTCTGGGAATCCTTTAAGTAAAAAGGGGAGAAAGTCTCCGGCTCTCATCAGGTGGAGATTGGCAGTTGGCTCTTTTGATGTGACTGGTAATCTTCCCCATGCCTGAGAAGTTGCCTGGTAGCATTAAAGCAAAACAAAGCAGCAGTGGCACACAGGGAGCTCGGCTCATGGTGTTACGCAGATTAATTTTCTTTCAAAGTGGGAAAAGGGCACAAAGTGTCTCCTCTCTTAGGACTCCACATACAACCTGAAACTACTTGCAGGTATTTAGGAGCAGTGGGAATATTCAGGCTAGCAGGTTAGCTATCGAACTGACTCTTTGTGGCATCGTATTAACGTATAAATCTGGCAATATTCTACAGTGTACTTTTCTTAGTGTCAACAAATACCACGGAAATACCAGAAAACAACAATGGAATTTAGTACCACAGATGGGCGGGAAGAAAGAACTAAAGCAGAGTTGATTCTGGTCTTTTAATGGGATTTATTTGACAACAACATAACTATAGAATAACGCTGGCCTTATCTAACTATAAAGCAAGGAATCTCTGTCTACATGTGCGTATGTGTTTATGTGGGTATGTCCTTCGCATATCTCAAGAACCGTCCATCTAATCTACTTCACACGTGGTCTGTATACTGATGAGGATCCAAGGACGTGCAGTGTTGAATATGGTGCAATTTGGACATGTAAAACGTTCAATATTACAGGCCGCGGCTCGTTGACTGCAGTTCACTTTTGCTGCTGGATGCTAGATATACTAACGTTATAACCAACCTTCATCACTTCCCTGGAGTCAATGAGCGATGAGCGGTTCTTGAGAAGGCTGCATTAGTCCTTTAAAACATTTAGTCTTCAGGGTTTTCTTCACTCAGGGAACTCTCACTCTTGACTCGGTTTTCTTGATGGACAGAATCTATAATTTTTTTTTTAAATTTGCTTCAAATTTAGCCGAGTAAGTCACGGCTGATTTGGATCTTTGAAGGAGTAACAAACAAAGCACACAGGGTTAAAGCCACTACGTATGTGCATATTCTGAAGATTTGACTTGTGGGGCCTCTCAGTGGTAGTTAGGGCTGGGTATCAGTACTCAATACCTTTAGGGTATCGACCGAAATAACCCAACAAGTAGTATCAAAACTTCTCCAGTCAATCGATACCTGCAATCAATCCTTTTTGAACCAAGATCTAGAAAAAAACAACTATTTGTATGGTTTTGCTCGCAGCCAATCACCGCGAGTGTTCTTCGATTTAATGTGACATGTGATTGACCCACTGCCGCAGCAGCTACAGCCCATACAGTCTGTGGTGTGGAGAAGTCGAGGCGCCGTGTATTTGATGAAGTTGCCACCAAAACGTTCGGAAGTATGGCTATACTACCCGCTTGTGGCATCTGGCAAAAATAAATACATAAAATTCATAAGGATTATTTCAGGAAAAACTGGGAATACGAATAACATGATAAAGCACTTCAGGGTGGATGGCTGCACCGTGTTTGCTTCTTCAGCACCGGCGTCGTCTTCTCCTCAAGAGGACACGCCGCAACTGTTGATTACTTCAGGTAAGATAAGTGGTTACTAGGCTAAAAGGTATTAAATGAAGTACTCTATTGGTATTGGTATCACTGTAAGGGTACTAGTATTGGTACAGGTATCGTCGTTTTTTAAACAATACCCAGCTCTAGCTGTAGTACTGTATCAAAAAGACAGACAGCAGAATAAAAGGCCCAAAGCAACAGATGAATGCCCAAAGGTGTTTTTCTACATTCAAAAATAAGTGATCTGGACATTTCAAAAGTAACTATAATCACATAAGTTCTACACATATATGTAGCTTAAGGTAACACACACAAGCATGATACACATAGTAGAAATATGCTCTGGCTTATGGTCACATACAGTATATGCATGAGTGTGTGTTGCAAACACACATACACCCCTCTCTTTCACCTGTGGGCATTGAGAAATGTGCTTTATCACATCTGACTGGTCTATAACAGCCGCTGTGACAGAAACAAAGCCAGAGAGGCTATTGCAATTTTGGACTGTGATATGGTTGAGATGCATTAATTTAGCCAGAGCAGATGTGGCGCGCAGATGCACAGAGAGGCTTCTCCATTCGTACTGTTTTGTTGATGAAAATCAAACAGACTTGTGGCCAAATGGAAACACACAAAAAAAAGGCACCATGATGATATATGACTCTGGTCACATAAGGTGCAAGTAAAAAAAAACAGCAACTCATATGCAATCAGTTTCAAGAGGGAGACTGAAACTTGACTGGAATATGAACTTGCAGGTGTGAGAAATGTGGGGAGAAACATGGTGTGTAAAGCAATGTTAAGACTGCATCCCAGTGTGTTACCCATGGTCAAACACACACATGATGAATTTTGATATATTCAGCTGAGCATTAATTATGAATCACCTGCCTTGTTGGCTATGCATCAGTTGAGGAGAGGCAAACTAAGACGTACTGTACGGTGAGTGCACGAAGCTGAAAAAAGAGCTTATACAGCACATGAAAAATGTGTTTTTTTGTGGGAGGAGGAGCATGAATTTACTCACATCTTCTTAGACAAATAATAAACCGGTGTGTGTGTGGAGGAGGAATCATTACATGTCATTTCCCTTATGGTTTCGGCTCAAAATCCCCCTCTTTGATGCATGATATGTTCCTTTTTGATTGATTACGCATAGATTTTCTACTGTGGTAATGCTATTCATAGGTTCTGACACGCAGCTGTCACAACCCAAAATTACAACAAAAGTCCCCCAAGATTCAGGATATTTAGGATTAATCAAAGAGCATGACCGAACCTCCATGAATCCACAAGTACACCCACACACACAGGGTATACATAAATACATAAAATCACACAAATACAATACACGCACATTCTGGGCAATGTAGGCCTGGGTGACAGACCACATCAGTCACACCACAGGCATTCATAAATGTTGAGCAGGCCGGCCTAGTAGGTGGCATGGCATTATTCCAACTCATTACCATCAACCTGGAATATTGTAACATGACAAGACCCAGTTTGATGCTTGTTAATAATCTATTTTTACCGAGATTATACTGCTGTGAATCAGGGCCAGTGAATGCCCAGTGGCACGTCCATCACAAAAGGAAAGAGGTTGCAGAACAGACGAGGTTTGTTACAGCGGAGGGCAACCACAGAGATGCACAATCAGACTAAACTGAATCTCACTGTGGCTGCAATTCTTCTTGTATTCAAAGCACAGGAAAAGGTGATGGAGCCACACAAGTGTGGCTGTGATGCTGTTGTTGAAGCTTTGTTTTTGTTGGTAGCTACAGTGCGCTAACCTGGCCCATGGTTTGTTACACAGAACCATCTGAGAAGTCATCATTGGAAATGATGGGAAAAGGGCAGGCACATTCAAAAAAACACTGGTGATTGGATGAACCATCTGTCAATCAAACTCTTGCCGAGGCCAGTCAGGAGAAGAGCGAAAACATCTTTTCCATCAAGAAAAGCCTTCAGTGTCGTTCTTTGCATGAAGAAATACTCTCCAGTTCTGATACAACTGATGCTATTACAGCTACGCTAACCTCTTCAGGAGCCGCCATTGTTGTTTAAAACAAACAGTCGCCTCTCTATGTCGCGTCACACACACCTGGACACACCTGGACACGCCCGTATAGCTGCCAGTACCTCCTCACAGGACGTTGATTGGTCACAAACACATTACTTGGAGCCTGACAAGATGGATTTTACGTCTGACATGTGATCCTGCGATTCTTATTCTTCTTATGACACCGCGAGACTCCAGATGCAAGGTAAACAGTATGCAGCATTATTCGACTTATCCAGGCAACATGAACTCAAGCGAGATGTTTACTTGCGAACAAATGCACTGTTTTTAGTGTTTTACCACATTACTGTACGGATGGATATTCAATTTAATAATCAGTTTTAAAGAATACCATGGAGTATAAAGGCCAAGAATAAAGTCATAATAATATTACGAGTAAAAAAAATCATATTTTGAGAATAAAGATGAAATTTTACAAGACAATGCCGCAGTATTTCAAGAATTTTTTGAGAATAAAATTGTAATGTTGTGAGAAACAAGTCATTATATTATGAGAATAAAGTCATAGTATTATGAGAAAAAGGTTGAGAATAGAATCTGCCTCAAAACATGTCCTGTTATGTGATTCATACATCAAGAAACTGGTTACATTTAATTTCAATATCCTAAAATCTTCCATAATTAGGTGTTTTTAGGTGAAACCTATAACATCAGGTCATTCACGTCCCTCATTTGACACTTTAAAGCAAACAGACTGTTATCACATGTTTGCTATGATGGAGTCTTACAATCAAGTAACATTACAACTCAATTCTTGAAATATGAGTATCTTTCCCAAAACATTTAAACTTTATTCTCAAAATCTCAGATTTTTTTTCCTATCCATGGTTTTAATACATTATAAAATGAAATATTTTACAAATTAAAGTGCTAAGCAGTATGAAAAGAGGCTTCTTTTGCTACCACATCATTAATTATGTATTTGGACCACCTGATTTTTCCTTTTAAGTACTCTTGGAAATGTACACGGATGGCTCAATGATTAGTGTTCAGGTAATGATGTAACTCCTCCATGCATTACGCCAGTATTGGCTCATTAATCAATCTAATTTCTATAACTAATTTGGGCGGTAAACTCAATGCCAAGATATTTCTGCTACTAATAAATCACAGCATCAGCGGGAAATATGGATATGTGCCGCGTTGCTAACTGGATCACTGAGTCACTCGAAGCAAAGCGTCCCACCGTCTGACAAAGTGACACAATATTACCGGAGAATTCAACTTTTGAATTCCTTGTCTGCCGAAACCTAAATGCCTGTTTTTCAGAGCACGGCTTATCAAAGCGTTTTCTCATCATTTTGACTGTGTGTATGGCACAAAGATAACATTACTACTGCAGCTTCCTAAACACAGCCCAGTGGGGAAAATCGTTTAAGCCTTTAACAGCCATAGCTACTAAATCATTGTTGTCAAACATGGGAAATGTATGCCTATCAGTTCTTCCAATAAAAAGGATCACAAACGTTGCTATCCGTGAGCTTCAATTGACTTTAATTTACTTTTAACTCGCTGCTATCGGCGCAGACGTAGATACAGTCAATAAAACCTGATATAAAGCGTGCCACTCTCCTTTCACTGCATATCAACATGGCTGTTGATCCTGTGTGCTTCCTGTTTGTGAAAAGATCCTGATTTATCCCAGTGTTTGAAGGCCTCAACCATTTCCCTATTGGACTGTGTTTAATCTCTGTGAGAAGCTGCAACACAGTTTATTGAGGTCGTGCCATGCATGATTTGAAATGGTGGGGGAACAGCCTTTTAATAAGATCTCGGTTGAAAAACATTGAACCTAAGGGCTAATTTATGCTAACTAAGTGCTTAAAATTAAGCATGTTAACTGTGAATGTGTCACTCCCAGGAATTACAGTAATAACACAGTAAGTCATTTACATATTACTCGTTAAAAAATGGCAAGACACCTAAAATATCACCTGTGTACTGATCCATGAGAAACTACACAATGCAATGCAATAATTATGTATATATGCTGTCTCTTTAATATCAACATTTGTGTGCAGGAGGTATTATGACTGTATATATTAGTAGTTCTAAATGAGACATAAAGCTATACTGTAATAGAGTGCTCCAGGGACGTATTTTTGTAGGCCAACCAGGAAGTTAGCATCCCCCCGGGTTCCCTCGACAAAAAAGCCAATGGGACTTTTTCCATTGGGTTTTGGATTATTGCAGAAAATAAACTCTGTGGCAAACACACATTTATGATACTTACACGTTTTGTTCAGCAAGATAATCTCCACAACTGAACGCTGCTTCTAGGATTTTTGAAGCGGGAAAGCCACTTGTTAGCCACCGCCTTTCTTAAGACATATAAAAGCTTCAAAATTCATGAGTGGGGTTTTTATTGATGTATTTTATGTCGTAGAACAAAACTTTAAAATCTCTTCAGCTTGTGTTAACCACAGACCTTATTTCAGGCATCTAACTAAAAACCCATGAAAAAAAACCCCATTGTCTTCCAGACGAGGGAACCGGAAGTCCTAAAATTCTAACTCATTTCCAGGTTTTAGGACTCAATCCTGTAGCACGCTATACAGAAGTTAATAAAGAAGCTGGAAGTGAAGCTGTGAACTGGAGTGAGGTGAACTCCCCCACACTGGAGGATTGGACTGGATGTTGTGTATGCCTGCTCAGCAAAAAAGCAGACATGGAGGATGGAGTCTTAACTGCTGATCTAGGAGATCTGCTTCATCCCCTCCATGGCAGAGGTTATGGTAAACTATAAAAAAAACACACCACGGGATCAAACTGAGGATGTTAACATGAGCTAGGATCCATCAGTATTTCCCCCCATAACTCCAAGGACAATCACTGAAACTGTTGCCAAATATCCTACAAAAAAAAGCCAATTTCTTTCTGAAAGGACAACGAACTTTCTGTTTATGTTCGAGGGGAAAATTATTAAGTTTAAGATTAGAAGGGAACAAAATAGTCTGTCTGTGATACTTGAACCAAAGAAAATTTAAGTGCAATCTGTCTGAGCTCTTTTGTATGTAGACTCGGGTGTTACTCAACCAGTTTAGTATTCACAGTGAAGGCCGGGGTCACTATTAAATGAAATCACTCCTCATACTGTAAGAGCTTGTTAATTGGCTTTTTGAAGAGGCTCTCCGATGAATAATAGCAGCATCCTTTATTCTGCAGGCCTAGTTAATTCAAGAATGTGTCATTAGTTTTAGGTCACGGGTTTTCAAGCCTCGGGGAAGGGCTCTGGAGAAAGAAAGCTCAAGTGCACACGCTCGCACCTTTTGACATCTGCTCATCAGTAGATTTAATTTACCCGAGAACATCTCAATCACACACCTGTTGTGTTGCTGGATGACGCTGGAGACAGAACTAGGTTAATTCCTGCATTATATACTACATTAATTGAGGTCAGGAGCTGATGTTGGCCCTGCCAATAAACTATGGCTCCTTTGACCCTTCCAGGTGCATGCTGACCCTATAGGCTACCTACCTAGCTACAGTATATAAACCAGAGGTGCTTATAGTGCTGCCCTATTCTTACAAAAGAAAACAAAAGCAGATAATACTCAGAACAAATAATAAATGGCTATTACAGGGAGTAAAGGGCCTTGCTCAACCATTTCTAACCAACTAACTGAAAAATATTATATCAAAAAACAGAGATGAATAAGATTTTAAACCATTTCTGAAGTTGCGACTATTACATATGTCCATGCTCAATTAGTCTGACATGAATCCAAATTAAAGGTCCAGTGTGTAACATCTGGTGGCATCTAGCTGTTGTAGGAGTATAGCGTAGGTTATTTGGAGAATAGCAGATCCAGAGTGTGTGTGTACGAGGGAAGTGAGTGATGAAGCAAGAGAGAGAGAGAGAGCGGTGGCAAATGTATGCAGTGGAGCAGAAGTTTAGCTTTGAGATGATCAAGTGAATGTACAGTGGAAGTTGCAGTTAGTGCAGAAATAAATGCTGCAGCTCCTCAAGACCAACACTGTTTCTTGTTTTTCCCAGCGGCTGAGTGGAGCGACGGGGGTTAACTCCGGAGCGAGTAACGTTATCGACTCCGGCCCAAACAGGAAGAGTTAACACAGCGGTTTGTCAGATCTGGGCTGCTGAAATATATGCTCATTCAAAGGTAACAAAAACACAACGATTCTTAGTTTCAGGTGATCAGACAATATAATAAAGAAAACATACATAATTGTTTTGCCAATATCCCCCTAATTGTTGCACACTGGTCCTTCAAAACGTTTTATAATCAGTTAGTGATGTTACTTTCTATTATTTAAATACAAAAATCTATATATTTTTTAAAATATGTGTCACCCCACAAACTATGAAAAACAGCCGCAGGTACAGGAGTATGTGGTCAGGGGTGTATACTCATTAATGTACACTTCATGGACCTCAACGTACATGTAGTGTACATCTTAATAAGATAGTAGTAGAAAAAAAAATATTTTAGAGAAAAGGCTGAATGATAAGCAAATAGATGAGAGAAAAAGAAGAAAGAAAATGCAAAGAGAGAGAGAGAGAGAGAGAGAGAGAGAGAGAGGACTTGCACCCCCTCGTTTCCATGTGACAGTCCAGCTCCACCGCCTCCTCCTCCTCCTCCTCCTCCTCCTCTCTCTCACTCACTCGCATGCTGTCTCTCGCATCCTCATCTCTTCATTTCTCCGCCTGCTCAGCTTCTCTTCCTGCTTTTTCTTTTGTCACACATCCCTTCATTTTCTCCTCCTCCTCCTCCTCCTCCTCCTTCTTATTTTCATTCTTCATCTTCGACATGCTCCTCACGTGAAGTCCGCCAACTTGCAGACGGAGCTCTGTGGATGCCGAGATAAAAAATAATAATAAAGAAAAGAAGGCAAATGCTCCATCGGAGGGAATAACAGGAGAAAAAAAAACTACGCACTTTTGCATCTTTCATTGAGTGCCTTTGGCTTGACGGGAGCAACAGTATGGATCTGTCATTCATGGCCGCGCAGGTGAGACGTCTCTCCTCACATTTGCACAACGAGGTTTGGCTCGTCCGAACTTTTTATTACATTTGTCCATTGATTTCATGGGCGTGGCCGGTCAACAAGTTCATGTGCATGGCGCTTTGACAAGTCTACATGTCCAATACATGTCTGAACACTATTAATCAAGATTTATGGCATTATAATTGAGTTCAGCTTAACTGGAGAATCAACATATATTTCCATATTGCTAATGCCACTTTATGGTACTTATCCCCCCCTACTGTATGGTAATATTATTGTAATGGTCTTAAAATAAATAGTTGATGTAATTATCCTTTATAAGGCTTTAGGTTTGTTGTATTTAAGGTCATGTCTGACTTGGACATGATGTACTTTTGTGTGATTTGTGTCAGAATAGAGCAAAGACTGTGTGTGACAAAAAAAAAAGCATAATTAAAACTTCCACTTCATTGTTATTTTATTGTATTTTTGCGGTTAAATGACACCAGTTTGATTGGACCAATACCCTGTGGCACTTTGCATATTAATACATTTGAATTTCAATTGTCTTCATAGAGAACATCGTGTTATTGTGCATGTGTTTTGGACATGTGGTTTGTTTTCATTAGGAGCTTATATACATATATGGCAGACTATTATTCCCTCCCCTCTCTCTCTCTCAGTGTCTGGCTGCTTGTGGTTCGTCTGGTGCCATCTACTTTGCCGTTTTCTGTGCAACTGCTATTAAAAAGGGTTGGGAGCATTATCCTTGCTGCCAATGGCTGTTCCTTCTGCGGGCCAGACTAAGCCAAATGCTCTCAAATCTTTTTAAATCAAGAACCCCCTAAATGGAAACGCATTGGAGCATGGAGCCATCCGAGAATACATTTTTGTTCAATATGATTGAAAGAGAGGTGGAGTAATAACAGTGGAGAAACCTAACCTCAAATCAGTCAGCATATTGTGCAAACTTTTATCCAATGTTAGAATTCTCATTACCCTGGTGATACCATGTCTCCGAGGGCTTAATGTGCTTCTAGAAACTTTGGTTAGGTAGCAGTGCTCGGGAAGCAGGCGTACAGCAGCTGACAGCAGTGGAGGAGGCAGACCGCTGTCAGCCTGTTTATGTGGGCAGTCAGTTACTCATATTCACAACTTGGAATGGTTGAATACCACAGTGTTTGAAAGCACTCAGCTGGAGCTGGGGACTCGGGTGCCGATGTTTCTTCTGCCCTGACTATGCAGGAGGATGCACAGCTACGCAGCTAGCTAAACACACTAGTCAGTTAAGGAGGAAGACAAGGAGCTCTTTTAAGTCTTTATTGCAAGCAATTGTGAAACTGTGAAAACAATATTGGACAACACTTTTAATGATAGGCATTACAAGAAAAGAAAATATAAACCGTAAACAAGAGTTGGACCAAATGTATTGTTAAAAAATGAATTTGTGCCATAACAGGGAAACTAGATTATCACCAGTGAAAGATGCAATGCAACACAACATTAAGTAAACACATAACTGCAACTAACAACCATTTAACTTATCGAGTAAGCTGCTGATTATATTCTTGATTATCTGATAAATCATTTTAGTCCATAATATTAAGTCGTGAAAGTGCTCAGAGCAGATGGTGACCAAACAAAACCAACGCCCTGCTTTGTTTTAAAGGCCCACACCAAAAGATTCTTCAAATCTTAAAAGATTTTGAAAATGTGAGAGACCCCACGCATAACAACATGTTATGTTAAATTTAACAGTTTTGTTCCTATAGTGTGTGGAGAGCAACGATTTGGCAAAAACAGCACACCACACACTAACAAATTCCATTTATGAAGAACAAGAGTCCCAAATAAAAAAAACAGAAATCTCGCAAAATCTCTCGCAATCAAACGTGACCAAACATGGCGGACGACGGGCAGGACGAATTAGTGATGTTAGTTTTTTCACTACTTTGTACTTAAAAATCACGAAGAAACAAGAAAAATAATAGATGAAGTCATAGAGACACGTTAAGTAAACACTCAAATCAATAAGTTGGTCCTCCATTTCTGAGCTCCATCGTACTACTACATTATGTTTCGCGTTTTGCATTAGCCCACGCATTAGCGGTTGTTGTCCTGCTTCAGTCAGCTTGGTTCTCAGTTGGCTATCGTTCTTTCCCACGTGACTGCGTCATCGTTTGTCCTCGGGGTTCCCCACACACACACACACACAACAGGATATCCGATCATAAATATCGAACATGTTTAATATTTAGGATTTCAAATCGGTGCGGCCGGGATGGCCTCTCGAACTGATCACACCATCAGAAAATTGTGGCTTTGCTGACTATTGTCAGGAGGGGGAAATCGGGCCCAAAATCGGCTTGATTCTCGTGTAGTGTGTGCACCGCATAATGCAGGGCTGTTTTTGGTCTGACCCCCTTCTCTTTGTGAGCAGGAAGTGAGCCAGACGTGAGCTAGATTTGAGCCAGACGTGAGCTAGATTTGAGCCAGACTTTAGCCCGACGTGAGCCAGACTTGAGCAGCGCGAGCACTCCGTCATCCAATCCACACGGACTCCGTCTTCGCCGTCTGTCAGCAGCAGCTCCTGGGGAGCTGAGTGGACGGCGGCTGGCTGACTGACAGCAGAAATTTACTGAACCAAAATAGTTTTCATGTCGGCTCCATGGGAAGAAACCAACAATGTTTATGCATTGATTCATTGATTTTATTTCCCTGCCCACCGTAGCGAGCGAGGGGAGTCTGCCTGTAGTGAAACAGGCGAGCTCACAGACAGACAGGGCGGTCAATAAGTTCAAAACACATACGTACAGCTGGATATTTGTGTGATTTAAACAGCTGTCTATGCAGAATACGCTTCACTAAACGTGACAAAAATAGACTTGACGTAAAAAAAAGGCGGCTACTGAATCAATGTTGATTAATCCATTGATACATGGCTGTTATGGTTGAAGGTGAAAATTATTTAGTGCAAGAAGTCATAACTTAAATTCGGTTTTGCCTCCAGTTCCCCGTGAACCCCATCACATCATACTTATTCATGGCTGCTCTTCCAGTTCACCTTTTTGCCCAGGCATCCATACACCTCCTCCTTAAGCATGCAGCCCTATCAGAGAGCTAATGGCTAATTTTGCTGAGGTGAAATTCACTCCAGTGCCCTGAGTCACTCTGTAATGGTGACTGCGAATGAAGTCAGGCAAATGTCCCTGGAGTTTTGAAGATTGACTTCACAATGGATGATTTTTTTGCCCATCCATCTCGGCGTAGCTCTGCCGCCTGCAAATCATTGGACCTTCGCCATCACTTTGTCTCTGAAAGATGACGGATGCCGCCATAACTGTTCTCTCCTAAAGACAGGGAAAGTTTTTAGAGAAGTCCAACTCAGAGGAGCTGGTTACTGATTTTCTCCGTGTAGCAGAGGATGAAGAACGAGTAGTTCGGAGGATGTACTGGCTGTTATTGCTGCGCACATTAAACACATTAGTGGTATGCATCTTTTAGAGTTTAATTTCCTAAAGAGCTTGGCGTTCAGCAAAAACACATCCTCCAAGACAAGAACATGCATCGTGTGTTAAACCATAATTGGCCGTTGTTTCGCTGCCACTCTTCTTTCTGTTAAAATCATTTTGTACGATATCACAGAAACATGCTAAATAGCTCTCTACAGAACAATGTGTGCGTTTTTGTGTTTGGCGAATGATTTGCATTTGGCAGCGATGCCTCACTGGCTTGAAATGAAAAGGGCCATACTTCATTAGGCTGAAAGTGGTGGCATCCTCAAGCATTGCAAAACATGGATTAATAGGTGACAATCACGGTGAAGCTTTGGAATACTAATCGGAGGGCAATGAGGCGATTTGTTCTTTATCTTTACAAATAGACTGAATTGAGAAATGTTTCAGATAACTTCCCTTAGCTCCTTAGATATGGATATTAAGATTTATTTTTTAACTTGCACTCACTTATACATTTTCTTCCCCAGACCAACTGCTGTGAGTGTTAATCACACCGTGTACATCTTTGCACCTTTTGCAGGTGCTGTCGAAATTATTAAAATGGCAGATGTTAAGGCATACAAAAAATGAGCCCCGGTTACTAACTGATGTTGAGGTCAAGTTTGATGTGTTGTAGACAGGCTCCAGAGCCATCCTGGGCATTTTGCCAGTCTCACACTTGCTTAAGCTGACAGATCTGCCACACAGGGCAGTGAAACCCTGAAGGCTCTGTCTATCCAGCACACAGTGACCCACTGGCCTTGGCCTTTTACTCGTTTTTGCATGTAAGCACTTGCATGCACGCAGAGACCTTTTTAAAAAATGTACTGTTGTGGCAACATTTGATCCCCATGTGTAAGAAAAAGCCGCAGAACGAATGTCAACACAGAACTCTCTACGTGTATTTCCTCTCCATTACTTACAGTCTGGACAGTTAACTCTTAAATGAGACGCTATAGGTCTGTTCCCATTAACCCCTTTTCCACGGAACTAGAAAACTTGAGGAACTCATTGCGTTTTGACCGCAGGGACCAGGGTCTAAATGAAGTTTTCTGGGGACATTTTCCCCCCAATAAGGCCCTGGTCGGGGGGTAGTACTTTCTAAAAGTACAGGAACTTTCAGGGTCGGCTTTGCAGTGCTGACCGTCGCTGATTGGTCAAACACTCACAGCGCCGCTGCTTCAACTCGTGTACTGCTTCATTCATAAAACAAGGAAGTACTCTAGTATCGATTTGGGACCATTTTAGAACGAGGGGAGAGCATTTCTCTTTGTTGGATAACATTAAAAGTACAGTTAGGCTTTGCTGTCAGCTTCCCGACTCATTTAAAAAAAGACAGAGAGAAAGAGATCGCACAAGCGAGCGGTAACGATAAAAGAGGGAGACAGTGTGGTGGTGCTGTGAATGAGAGAAATAATACTTATTTATATACTTTCTAAAGCACAAATAAACCGTCAAACACTCAACCTGAGCTGCAGGCTGCAGACTGCGTTTATCCCTGCGACCACCAGCAGCCCACGTCCGATGTCGTGTCGCTTTTTCATACGTCAGCGGACTAATTTGCTTAATCTTCGCAGGTCTTCAGATCGCTATGGAAAACCAGACAACAATGGGCTGAAGGAACCTTTTAGTTCCTTGAAAAGTAGTCCTGGGTCTAAAATTACAAGGAACTTCTTGGTGAATACCTGTTTTGTCATTTCATGACAGGCCATCAGCATTTCTCATCACTCAATTAGTTATTCAGGGAAGCTGTGTCAATGTCTGCTTTTGTTAGAGAGGACAGATGAGAGGGAAAGGATACAGCCTCAACACAAACTGAGCCGTCTGTATTTACCCACAGCAACAGGACCGGGAACAGACTAGACCGGCAAATACATTTTGGTTCACTTTGGTGCCATGATAGGACAATAAGAGCCAGAAAGTCAATACAATAAGAGTAGATGATTTTTAAGGCTGTCCTGATGTCAGCTCGACATGCTCATGCAGGTCACAACCAGCATTCATTTGTAGTTTGCAGAATTATTTGCAAAAGCTACTTTGATGATAAGGTCAAAATAAAACGATTGGACCAAATTAACTGTCATATAAGTGACATTATGATCGTAGAAAGGCTGGCTCGAGACGTAGCAGGAAGCCCTGTTTGTGCAGCACCACCCCCTGATATGAAGCCAGATATGGAAATGCGAGTTGAATAGTTCACAGATGAGATTATTTCCCTATTAAACACAGTTTGCGGAAAAAGCCGCCGCCGCCACAAGGCCTATATCGAGACCATCTTTGTTCTCAATTGCATAAAAAATTCAATTACATAATCGTGTTATCTCGCTGTGTATTCTTCACGCCCGGACTGTCCCTTTTTAAAAAAATAAATCTCCCGGTCTCTATAGTGGAGGCTTATTTGAAGTGTGTAATAATGGCACACCAGCCTTTTCATCTCTAGGAGTTCATTTCCCCTCTGGTGTTTTGTCTGCCTTTTCAGCAATTGGTTTTTATATAGTGAAAACTTGCAACAACCCCAATTGTCAGCCTTCTTCCTCTTTTATGACCCTGCAGTGTTGTAAACAGGTCGAGAAAACAACAGTTACCTGAAACCAATTAGAAGGAGCTGTATGCACAAGAATAATCAATGCTTTTAAATACGCGAAAAGCAGGCGAATCTATCTTTGTTAAGTCTGTTTTCTATTTTTAGCAGCTTCCCCTGGAAAAGAGGATTTGAAGTCTTTTTGTTTCAGTGTCGTTCATACTTGTTTTTTCTGCACATTTTATTCCTTCATGTCTATATTCTAGCATTGTTCAGATAAATCAAACTAAATGTGGCAGAATAATGTTAAAAATCAAACCACAGTGAGCGTGAATTCGTTTTTCTGTGTGTAGAATATGAATGTGTGACTTCACAGCCGGAGCATTCAAAGACATGAATAGGCTGCGAAGGGCCAGTAAGCAAAGCTAAAAAGTAGACCTTTTTAATGAGGACAATGTACCGAAAGCCTAAAAGTGATGAAGATGTAACTCTGCTTTTCACAGCAGGGTCACT
This sequence comes from Sebastolobus alascanus, assembly GCA_916701645.2. Taxonomy (NCBI): domain Eukaryota; kingdom Metazoa; phylum Chordata; class Actinopteri; order Perciformes; family Sebastidae; genus Sebastolobus; species Sebastolobus alascanus. The sequence continues at coordinate 2,029,978 of CAKAOJ020000134.1, read as the reverse complement.
TCATGGTTTACTCTCACTTGAAGGAGGTACTGCATGAGAGAACATAAAATACACTGGAGGCAGGAGCATTCAGAACAAACACAATGTTTTAGGTCGGATGTTTGTTTTGGATGACAGATTTTTACGTCATCCTCCCCATGATAAAACCAAAGACTCACTAAAAAAATAATGGTTTAGGTTTTCTAGTTGTTGCTGATAGCGGAGAGTCAGGTTCAGTCTCTTCCTGTTAAAGTAAGAAATCTTAATGTTCTCATTGGGAACAATTGACTAACCACCAGCAAGCAGCTGGTCTCTATTTTTGGCTCCGATAACTGTTGAACAGGCGACAGGCAGCCTTGTAAACAAATTGAACGTTTGCTAAACCCCTTCCCTGAGCAGCGATTGTCCAATCATAACTTAGCAACCGTAACTAAGCACAGCAGGCCTGTCAAGCTTCTCTCTTTGGAAGATGGTATATTTTATTCTTTATTTATGTCCATTGCAAAAACCCAAAATATAAGAGCAAAAATGTAAAGAATGGATTAACTGTGTCTCTTTTATTGGATTTTGGGAAGTTCACACTCCAAACAACTGGTATTGTTTTAAAATGAGTCAGCTGGAAACATTAAAAAGTCAGTCAGAGACCGTGTTTTTAGCCAACTCACTGAGCTAATGTTAGCTTAGCATGAAGGAAGAGGTATAACACACTTCAACTGCCTCACTAGGAATAATAGGCCTTTCCTATGCTCTTAAGCTGCCTTGACATGAAAAGAAATTTGCTCTTGGCTCACCGCGAGGTACTGTAGGACGCAGAGCTCGCAGAGGCAAAGTACAGCGCAGGTATAACATGTCATCAAAAAATGCACAAGGAACGCCATTCACTGTTTCTGTGCAAAAACAACAGTTGCAGCTGTTATCTCTTTGGTCGCACTTTGAAAGGTCAGCGACATCGGAGGTCAAAGTTGAAATAAAAACTCTATAGTTTAGAGACCCAACAAGAGATCCCCCATGAGCATTGCATTGTTATGGTAATGCGCTGTGGCCAGGAAAAACTCCCCGTTTAGCGGGGAGAAACGGCGAGCAGAACAGGGCTCTTGGTGTGCGGCCATCTGCCTCGACCGGTTGGGTTTTGAGAGAGAGAGAGAGAGAGAGAGAGGAGGGGTGGGAGAGGGAGAGGAGGGAGAGGGAAACGGTGGGAGAGGGAGAGGAGGGAGAGATGCACAGAAACCACAATAATATCACAGCAGCTGTAAGAACTAATACAAGTAGGACTAATAAAAATCAATAGCAGTGGATGTAAAAGAGTGATAATAAGACTATCGGAATTAATAGCTGTAATCATAATAGAAATATAACTAATACTAATTATAATAAAAAGGCTGATAATAATGATGGTAGTAGTGGGTGTCAAGCAGGCAGCAGATGCAACCACGATCCAGGTGTAACCCCGATTCATGGATACGTGCGAAACGAGAAAGCACAAAAAAAAACAGAGAGCTTGACAGCTGTAGCAACCGTAATTAAGGGCAGGGCTTACCGATGTGTCAGTTACTGGTTAGATTGAGTGGCAGTTGACAGAACACAGTGATGAAAATAATGCGACTCAGCTGCCACATTTACTGTACGTAATTTCCCAGTGTCTCCACGCTATCTTAGCTTAGAGCATGTTTGCGCTGTAGACACAAACATCTCCCAGATGTTTTGCACCTGAAATGAGTGATTGCATATTGAAAGAAGACCTGGGGAGAATGAAAGGGAGACTTAATGGACTGTGACAGCCAAGTATGAAGTAATAACATCTTTCCCTGATAGACCTAACCTCCCTAACTGCATGATGCTTCCCATATAACTGTGCCTGCGTTATTCAGCAGGTATGAATTATGTATTCCCATATAAATAATCTATTCTTAACTCATCCTGAGATAATTTCAAAGCAGCTTTGTCCCCTGTATTGATATATTTCTGCAAAAAAAAATGATTTGGGGTTAAAATTTGATGAATATTGACTCATCCTGTTCCTCATTAAGCACCACGCTGACGTCTTTTACATTTGTAGCGCACATTAAAATTAAAATCTGAATTCAGCTCATGAGCTCATTTTAATGAAAAAGAAACACGGGTGGAAATGATGGGAGTTAAACAGTGTGTGACTGCTATGCTTTTGTGAAGGCTGGCAAATGCTGAATGGCAGCAGCTGATTACACACCATCAAGGAGGTAGCAGAGATGAATTATGATTGTAGTTAAATATCACCACGGCTGCTGTAATTCATCTAGATCATTATGCTTTTTTTTTTTTTTTTTTTTTTAAATCATTAGCATGCTAAACAAAGTAATAAAACTATATGATCGTGTTATGTAGCGAGTCTCCAGCACAGCTTTTCCAGCTTGCCAGGAGATGTCAATTTTTCATCCCTGGGTGCAATTTCAGTAAATTACCCCTGTGAATACAAACAGAAAGAGTGGAGAGCACGAATTTATCAGACATCATTTTAAAAGGTTTTTTTTTAGATTGGTTTCCATTTTAGGACAACAGCATTTCTGGTACAGTTTTTTCCACAATTTATGTCAGTTTTCACCCTTAAAGCCCTAGTGACTTCAAACAATGCCTCTATATTAACACCAACAGCAACACCTGCTTTTGATTCGATCACTGGGCCTTACACTTTGCGTCTGACCTTGGGGTTTTTCAAAGAAAGCTGCCCTGAAACTAATAGTGTTCAAGGCAGGCCTTTCTCTCCTTCTTTCCCTCTCACTCACCTCTTGTTCAGTCTGCAAAGAAGCTGAGGTTATATCGAACATAATACTTCAATCCCAAAGAAATACTGTTGTCCTTAATCTTAAATTTGGAGTCCAAAGCAGAATTCAAGGTTTCTCCGTATGTAGCCGCAGCTCAGGAACAATCCTACACAGCATCTCATTATCCTGGATTATGCGACACCCTTCCTTTGAGAACTCACTTACTGCATTTCAGTCTCATAGCTCATTTGTGTCATATGCATCTGATTATTCGGCTACAAATGGACCAGTTTCAATTTCCCTGCTGATGAACTCCTGAAAAGGTAAATTACACCCCTCCTCTGTGCTGAAGTCTGCTGCTGATATTTTACCCCATCAGATTAATAGCAGCTATTTTGGTCGTACAATACCAGCCTCGCTTAATGCTCCACAGCCCTTATCATGTTTTATATGAAGCAAATCTGACTGCGACCTTCTCATTTCGGGTGCATGCAACTTTAATGTCCAGATGATGAATCAGGCACTTACGGTACAGTCGGTTGTATTACGTATGGAAATCATTTGGAGTGCCCCCTGGTATGCATGAGTGGTGGAGAAGTACACTAACTTAGATTTTTCTTAAAATGTTGAATTTTTTATGGCGCTTACAAGAATCAATTCGCAGCTAGAGCTTCAAGACATTTTTTGCAGATGCTGCAATGTGTTTTTTGGGCTAAATCAACCTACCATAATAATGTGTTCATCACAGTTTCAGTCCCAACAATGCACCAATCTCAGTAGTGCATCTATGTGGATCTATGGTGTCTCTCTCTGTTGGTGTTGTGTTTCTAACCCTGAGCTATTTACAACACAATACCTTATGAGGTTTTTACCATGATTTCAGGCATTTTGCTCCAGTCAAAATGGGTGAATGAGTATTAAGCTCCTCCATGTTGCAACCTGTAGAGCAACACAACACTCTGATGTGCGGTCCCATATCCATTTGGGCTTACAGCTACTCTGTAAGCATTACAAAGCCCCTACAGGGTCGATGCTGTGTTGGATCACCATTTACCCCAAAAAAAACAGTCAAACACTTGTATCATTTAGAAGCAATGAGATTGTTTATTGCAGCAATTACCAATCAAAGACTGAGAACGCGTTGTAATTGATTAATTTCACACCTGAGACTCTTGTTGGCTTTTATGTGATGCTCCTCCCAGCCAGTTTACACACAAACACACACGTACAGGCTGTGTGCCGTGACGCCCACCTCATTGCTCCCTGTCCATCTCAGAGTGTGAACGACACAGAGATCTATTTATTTATAGCTGTGATTTATGGACAGAAGGCTCAATACAATAAACAGCGCCTTGTAGAGTGTGTGCAAGTGTGTGTGAATAAGGATTTTTTTCTTTGCAATATGGCTGTTGCGTACATTTGTTTCGTCACATTATCCATAAGCTCTCCTTAATGTCTCACACTGTTCATGCACACACACACACTATAAATGGACACACACATACTGTAAACATCATATTAATTCAAGACTGAGGGCATGCAGAGTGAGGGAGCACATGCTGAGCGGTTACAGTATCTGGAAACACTGTAACTAGGCCAACATGGCACCCGCGTGACAAATTCATAACACCCCCACCCACCCCCTCCTCCCACGGGGAAAATACATACAGCCCCCATTCATAAATGGTGATGCCAACCTGCAGCGGTATATACAGTACTGCACAGTAGCAGCTACACCGGTACAGGCGGTGAGATGCTGATTTCATTTTACAGCAGTTGTGTTTTTCGTGCTGATGGCAGTTTACACACTGAAGAAACACTGGAGTTGATCATGGCTTCAGCAAAGACAACGGACCTAATGCAAGAACATTTCCTCTTCTTATCCTAAACCTCTCTTACTTTTCTGTTCTTAGTTGGATTCAGGAAACTCTCTTAACTGAACAAACTTGTTTCTGTGCCGTTTTTGTGAGCAAGTTTCATTCACAAAAATGTTGCCAAAGAGAAACAAGACTCGGTCACAACTGAGTACATGGCTGGACCGTATTTGGTCAGTCTGTGAATTTGTGGCTAAATTGTTATACAAATAGTCAGTGGTCATGTCTATAATGTAAAATCAGCGGTCCACCAGGTCTGGTGAGGACGCGCTCAACTGGCCGTTCAAGCGTTGACGTACCCCATCTGGGAATGCACCTGAACAGGAAACAACATGGCGGCCTGCTCTTAAACTTTCTGTCATTCCGTCTAAACAATCAACCAAAGTCTACTTCTGAAAACATTTAGCGATTTAAACGAGAAATAGGCTATGCCATTGTAGAACTAGATCGCCTAGTTTTAACAGCATGAGCCAGGTTTCGTGAGCCGGACACGTCACGCTAGACGGGCTCATTTGCTTTTCATTTTGAAAGAGCAACGGCCAATGAGGAAACTCCATTCCTCGGCCGACCAATCATGTAACTTCATCACTCAGTCAGTCACTCAGTGACATACTTTTGCGCATGTAGGCCTGGCCCTCTGCGGTCCAGCCAAAAAGAAGAAATTCACAAAGCAGAGCTTCTAGTCCTGCTTTAGAAAATCAGCAGCTAAATAATGTGTTTCTAAAGCAAAGCGGTCCATGACTAATACAATATGAGAGGAGGTCATGTGACAGATATTAGAGGAGAGAGAACATTATAGCCTACAGTAGATTATGTTACACTGTTGGTGCAACAAATGATGATACTGGACAGCGACCTGCATAAAGACCCCGAGGCGGGTCAGAGTGAGAGAATTTTCCCAACAACTACTGATATATACGTGCTTGTGTGGCGAATCCAAAAATAACCTCTCAGTAAAATGGCAAGCCATGGTGATCATGATATGATGAACAGAATGTTCATTTTGTATTAAGTATGTCTTAGTTATATCTTTTATTTTTGTTATAGGTTTTGTCTATAGGTATCGGGACTGAAAAAGTCGAATCGGTGTATCCCTATTAATAGGACTGACAGGTATTGGACAGGTTTAGGTCATCCTGCATCCAATTAAGCAGTTTTTAGTATGCATCCCTACTTTTGAGTACCCTTAAATGTGTCTCTTTTCCATTGTGAATAGAAATATATACTCATAACCTGCTTAGAATTAGTATGGAAGTGGGATACAGCTTTAACAGAGGGGATAATTAATCATGTTTCTCCATGAGATTGACAGTTTGTGACAGCAGCTAGCAGGCTATTACACAAGAGAGGAACAGAACAAGGGGAAAATAATTGTAAGGGTGCTTTTATATGTAAAAATAGCATTTAAAAAAAACAAACAATACAGGGATGAAGGCTCTGAGGAATTGAAACGTGTTATGCTTAATTTATATTTGACAGGAAGAGTGATGGTTCAGAGGGGTCTGCAGCTGGAGGGTTGCAGAACAGATTGACGCAAACGCACTGTGCACAACAAGAAAGATTGCAGTGTTTGATTAGCTGATCAGAAAAGTGGAGGAGTAATAACAAACCTACAGTACATGTATTCTGGTGATATAAGAGTATAAAGAGAAGTTAGTGGAGAAAGTTTGCTGATACACCTTAATGAGTGTTGTAGGTCTAATAAAAGGTCCGCTCTGTATTTAAATCAAAGTTTGCGTTTTGGGAATTAATAAAAAAGTTGTCAAACTATATCTCTAATAAACAAATACTGAGCAGAACAATAAGCTCATAAGTTTGTCCAAAGTGTGTGGGCATGTTTACTTCAATGCATGCTGTATGTGGAAGTTAGAGTGAGAGAAATTCCTTCCATCTGGCTATTGTTTCTGAACAACTCCTGCTACCTTTCAGTCGCATGTCCCAGTGGAGTTATCTTACAGTACAGAAAGACACAGCACTACAGTACAGCGCAAGTCGCTGTGGATAAGAGCATCTGCCAAATGCTATGAATGTAAATGTGAATATTTCATGGTATATGTGGGGTCATGCAGATCACTTTAGCTCTGGAACACAGAAATGAATCAGTCATGATATTAAGGAGAGAGCTGCAGAAATATCTGAATACAAATTGCACAGTAAGAAGAAAAAAAACTGCTGAGGAAGATGCAGATGCTGTTAGCACTGTAATCATACATATTACATGCATGCCATAAGAAGGTGCAAGAGTCAGCAGTAAGGTTTCCTTTTAACTATTGTGTAACCCTCATAAATATATCAGAAAACCGTCAAAATTGAATTGTGAGGTTTTTATTGCAGTTTTCAAAAATATAGTGTAGGGGGCGCTGGGTGCCTGAGGAAAGGGTCCATATTCACCTGAGGTCAAAGGACAAAAATAGGACAGGAGAAAAACTAAGGTGAAGAAAACGAGCAGAGTCCGGTATGTGATCAAGAAAAAGTTTTTTTACTACTTAAAAGTTGATGTTAAAGTTGAGGATAGGATCAGGACGAGATAAATGCATGTATTAGCATCGCTATTTAATTCCTCGATGCAACAGACCTACGTTTGGCCCCGTTTCTTAGGTAAAGAAACATGGTCGAGTCAGCGTCCTAATGTGAGCATCAAAACTCACTCTCACACTGAATGAATGTTATCGGGAGCAAGAATCAGGACTTCAGTTTTATTTGCCTTTAACTGCAGAAAATGATTTGCCATCCAGTTCCTTATTCCATTTAAACAGTCGTTCAGTATAGAAATTTTACGAGGTTCATCAGGTTTAAAGGAAAAATACAGCTGGATGTCATCAGCGTACAAATGATAGGACATTTATGAAAAACGGTGCATCTCATATGGCAAGAAGGCTGAGTAATGAAAAACAAATATCAAATAAATTACATTTGTGGCCACTGACTCACAAATCCTTAGACAAGTTCAATATCTATACCATATGTAAAACAAGGTAAAATGTGCAAATGTGTATGTAGGGCCAGAACCATGTTTAAAAAGGGAAGGATTCAGTGAGATTGAGAAATTCAGAGGCAGTATTACGTGTAGTGTCATCAATATGAAGATTAAAATCCAACCATTAGGACCTTGAACAGCTTTATAAAAGATGATAAAAAGTCTGCAAAGTCTGATAGAAAGGAGCCGATTGGGCCTGGTCGTCAGTAAATTAAAATACAATAGATAGGACTTAGCCGATCGACTTTAGACATTTGCAATTCAAAAGAATTGCAAGGCTCGTTGCTTACCATCTGGCATGTAAACTTGTTTTTAAAAACTATGGCAAGTTCACCACCAAGGCCCGTCAGCCGGGGTGTACCGATAAAAGAGCAGTCTGCAGGACAAAGCTCGAATGTGAATAATCCATATTATGTTGCTTTCAAGAACATAAACTCCATACTTTCACTGCAAAACTCAGGTTGAATGAAAGACGAAAGAATAAAAGTCTGGTGTTTGTTTAAGTGGTTATAGTGTTAACACTGCAGTCAGTACAGGTACAGACTAAATGCCTTGCACATTATCGTGTCATTCATAGGCCTTTTTGGGGGTGAACGGGCTTGGTGTTACACACTTATTGAGGAAATGACTTTTTGGCCCACCTAAGATGAGGAGTGACTCTGCTGTTCTGAAGTTATTGCAGCCTTGGGGAACAAGGAAGGAAAAGATTTGAGGCCAGCCATAACAAGGTTAGAGCAGAGAGAGCTGCTGAAAATAGATGGTAGACGATGACGGAGTGAGGTCCGGCACCCGGGACTGAACCGTGACCTAGAGGCTTGGTTGGGGTTGGAGGGGAGTGCGGATCTCTTCTGGGCCTTGTAGAGTGCCAGGTTATAAAGCAAGTTTTCGTAGTGGCCAAACGGTGGTACTACAACTTCTGTAAAGTGATGCCATTGGGCCCAGAAAGACTTTTTCCCAAAGACTTGCATTTTCTTTTAGGTAAATCAACTTCCCAGTATGACTTGAATAGCCCTCATTTAATTAATTAGGGTTTCGGATGTTTTTTGGACTATTGGTGTTTCGGACTAAAAATGGGCAGTCCCCTTCTCAACACCCAATAATGTATGAAAAACACAACAACCAAATAATACAATGGGATACAATGAAGATGGTAATGTAGCCAATATGCACTTGCTAAAGTTATATGTTGGTTACAGAACGGGGCCAGCCACAACATCTAGCGTTAGCATCACATTTGGGGTTGTGATTAGTTTATGTATTTTGTAGTAAACGTTAGCCCCTCAAACATTCTGTCTGGATAGGTTTTTGTTGTGTGGAGTGGACACATGCACTATTTAGGAGGAAAATCATTAGGCCTCATTGACGAAAATGGAACACGGCAATGCGGATAATTCACACCGGATCTGATGTGCATAGTTGTCAATGCGGAAAATTCAGAAATCAAAGGACGTGCATATCAATGAGATGCTGAAAGTAGTCTGCAGAGCAAATGACAATATTAGCATTATGAAGCACTGTTGGATATATTCATCCTTTGCTTGTGTAACATTGGATTAGTCCCTACAAGCAGGGAGCATCTCGCTGTGCTGAAACTAGCTTTTGCTGTTGCTTAAAGTATGTTTTTATACTGTAAGGGACACAGATTGCAGATTGAAAATTGTGCGACCAAGAGATTTAGTCGATGGTTGAGCTAAAATGAGAGTTTTCCATCTTCCATTGGTGCGTTTCTGCTGGCTCTGTATATTAAGAGTGGGTGCAAAGCAGGGCCACCCCTGCTGCACCTCACCCCAAGCCAAGTCTTACATGAGTGGAGATTCAATTAAGGGCTTCCATCTCTGCGCCTGGAATTTCTCTGTTTTGCACAGTGAATGAGCAGGCATGGATGGAGCCGTAGGGGCGGCTGACACCAGCAACAGATACATAGAGTGTGGTGATCTCTTTTCCCCCCACACTCAGGCAGCTTTCTTACACAACATGCGAAAAGCTCCCCAGATACACGACCTCCCTCAGGTTTGATAATGACAATCATTTGACTTTATTACAGAACAAATTGTCTGCAATAAAAAGATGCACGTTTAGATATTTTCATTTTCATACACACCGTTATTTTATATTTTTGACAGTCTGTGATAAGACTTGTTTCCATGAACTCTGCCCGCATTATTCCCAATGCAAAGCAATGCAACAAGAGTTAGTATATGTAACCATGGCAAGATAAAGAACACTGCAATCATTTGCAGCAGATTATCTGAAATGAGCCTCAGTTTTGTTGCTTTCAGAGATGATTTTCTAATTATTATTTGTTTTTTACATTAATCATAGGCTTTTTTTTTTTTTTTTTTTCCTTAGCGGTCTTAAAAAGGGGAATTTTATTTTAGTATTCTGTATGATCTAAATATAGTGACATTGACTATGTGTTAGAATCGGCACATATGGTATTAATTCAGCCAAATTTTTAAATCCGAAACATTTTGGCAGCTCAAGGTTTGACAAAGAGCAGAGGCCATTAATGACTTGAAATCCAGCATAGGTGTATTTTCCTAAACTAAGAGAAAATAAACAAAAGACAGCCCAAACACAGCCAAACAAAAAGCATGTGAACCAGGAGACAAACAGAGACAGACTGACGGCCACAAGCTTATATAGTGTTCTGTGTAATCAGCACAGGTGAGCTGAATCTTCATGATGAGCATCAGCTCCACCCTCGGGCTCCTGCAGGGAGAGGCTCTCCTCAGAGCGGGGGTGCATGCCAATTACCTTAATTGCATCCACATTTTACACCCACGCAGAACCCACATGAGCCATTTCTACCTGCACAATGTGTTTTGTTTATCTGCATTTATTTATATTCTGTTTATAAATTCATGATTTAACAATACAGGTTTATGATAAGACTGATTTTCTTTTAAATTGAAGAAATGATTTATTAGCCAAAATGTTTTTGGGAAAGTGGAAATTATGTAAATATCTCACAGACTCATTAATAAATGAAGCACGGGGAATTTCAGCCTCACATGTTACACAAGTCACTTAAAATGTGTTTATTGCGGACAGATTGCCCTCCTCATTTCCATGACTATAATATTATTCATGGTACAGAATAAAATGGAAAATTACACAGATCACGAAGAGCTGCAGAGATCAGACAACAGACTTGATTTTTCCTGAACATGCAAGAGGTTAACATGTGACTCCACTGGGTGTGTTTTAATTGAAATCGCTAACAATGTAAAATACATGAGCTCTGCATGGAGATTTTCGAAGTGGTGTGCGACATTGCACAGCCAGAAATCTGTGTTGCTATAGCATGACGTGTTCTTTGGTGTAAACTCTACCATAGAACACATGCTGCTGCACATAATCCACTTTATGCATATTTAAAATATCTGCTCCAATAAATAATACATGGCCCCCCAGGCTTTGGTGAAAAAGAATTTTTCTGTAGATTTTTGAAAAGTATCTCAAAATGAATGTGTGAATAGTCAATGAATCAGGTTTAAATATGTCAAAATAAAACAGATGTATTTTCGTGCAGGGATTTGGCAGTGTGAGAGAAGCATTTTCGTGATTAATCAACTGAATTGTAATTTCTTTTAAAAATGAGGAAATGTGTTATTTATCATATCTCTGACACTCTTGTAATGTATGCACATGCATTACATAACCTTATGTTAAAAAGCCTGAATGATTGTCCCCCACATTGTAGTTCTTTAAAAGCACTCGGAGAAAGTGCTACTAAGTCACTGTCCTGCATTTTACTCCTGTTGAACCATAGACTGGATATAAGAAGTGGACGTAGTCACCATGATGTCACCCATTGGCTTGTGACTAGAGTTGGGCATTTTAGCTGTCGCCATCTTGGTTTTCGGGCGTCACAATCTTGGTTTTTGGGTGTCATCATCTTGGTTTTTGGGTGTTGCCAACTTGGTTTTTGGGCGTCACCATCTTGGTTTTTGTGCGTCACCATCTTAGTTTTTGGGCGTCGCTATTTTGTGTTTTTGGGCGTCACCATCTTGGTTTTTGGGCGGCGCTATCTTAGTTTTTGGGAGCCACCATCTTGGTTTTTGGGCATCGTCATCTTGGTTTTTGGGCGTCACCATCTTGGTTTTTGGGCGTCACCATCCTGGTTGTTGGGCGTCGCTATCTTGGTTGTTGGGCGTCGCTATCTTGGTTGTTGGGCGTCGCCATCTTGGTTTTTGGGCGTCACTATTTTGGTTTTTGGGCGTCACCATCTTGGTTTTTGGGCGTCGTCATCTTGGTTTTTGGGCGTCATCATCTTCATTGTTGGGCGTCACCATCTTGGTTGTTGGGCGTCGCTATCTTGGTTTTTGAGCGTCACCATCTTGTTTTTTGGGCGTCGCCATCTTGATTTTTGGGCGACACCATCTTGCTTTTGGGGCGTCGCCATCTTGGTTTTTGAGTGCGTCATCTTGTTTTTTTGCAACCAGAAGTGATACGAGAGGGTGGAGCTAAGTACAACCGAACTCCCAGACCGGACAATGCTGTGGTAGCGACCTGTCAATCACAAAGTAGCCACGCCCTAAAGCATCCCCTGCTTTATGGTCTATTTGACTCTAAATTGGACCATAATTTCCTAAATGAACATCATGCTGTATTGAAGAAGACTTGAAACTAGCGATTGAGACCATAAACTCATGTTTACAATGTTTGCTGAGGTAATAAATCAAGTGAGAAGTAGGCTCATTTTCTCATAGACTTCTGTACAATCAGACTTCTTTTTACAACCAGAGGAGTCGCCCCCTGCTGGCTATTAGAAAGAATGCAAGTTTAAGGCACTTCTTCATTGGCTTCACTTTTCAGACCCAGAGGAGGTTGCCCACTGTGTTGAACTTTTCTTCTAACAGTCGCGCAGTCAAAGAGAGAAGAAAGCATGAGAAGAATTTCAGCAGTTTAATCTTAAAGCCTAGAGAGGTATTCACCACAATAATCATCTAAATAATAGAACAGGATACTTGTGGAAAAGACTTACAAGGCTGACAGTTTGATACTGTACCAGTATTGCATCATCTGTGATCTGAGCTTCTTAATTTCTGGTTTTGGGGAGAAAATGTGGGAGCAGTCAGTGCATCTTCTGCAAGATTAAAGATGCAGATTGCCTCGTCGTCAGAATGTAAAAGTCTTTCAACTTTCCAGCTCCACTTATCTACTCATCCTCCTCCTGTCTGTCTGTGTTGTGTTTTAGACGCTGCTGACAGTTGTCATGTTTGGTTTTAGGATTTATTTCTTTATTCCTGTGTGAACTGGGTCTTTACAGCTCGGGGCGTCGCAGGCCAAACAAACTCAGACATACACTTACACATGTCAAGAGTCAGACACTGGGACAATAGAAACTTCAGCTTTGCAGACACACACATCCTCTGTCTCTTTCACTCTTTCTCATCACTTAAAATCCTTTCCCCTGTGATCATCCGGCACTGCTTCCCAGTTCTCATCTGGCAGGAATAAGAAATCACTCTTTGTTTGTGGTGGATTTTAATGTTTCATAGCTTTAGTTTCATCTCAAATCTCAAGTCATCACGCAACTGCTAATCAGCAGCATATATCAGCAGTGAGTAACAACCCCAGATGTGAGCATGCATTATTTCCTCCACTTGTCATGTTTTAAACATTGTTTTTCCAAGCCTTTATTCATTATTCCTATTTTTCGTACTGCTATGAGTGCAGATAATGGTACATAAATCTATTACATTGAGGTCAGGTACGCCATTGAGAAAAGAAACATGAAGGTGATGCATTTATCATTCATAATATCAAAGAAGTATAATAAACTTTCCCCTGCACTGCACAATTTCCACTGAGCCGACAGATTGACCGGGGTGTCAAGCGAGGATCACTTGGGCTACACTTGTTCTACTGAATTATAAGATTTATTGCAAAATGCTGCTGGGCTGCTGAGACAGGGAAAATCAATGAAAGCACAGCTGTAAATCTGACCAGTAGGAACCAGGCCTGAAACTAGAGGTCTCACCACTTCTACGCGGGTGAACAAGCCTCCCTAAAACCTCTGTAAATCTCCCTCCAGATTTATGGCAAGACTAGGTGTACAGTATAGTACTGTACAGGCCAAATCTATTGTTTTCACTAAGTGGCTGCTATTGTACAGAAGGAGTGGCTACTTTTTTACCTGCAAGCTGCCAACCTCACATGTAAGAGATTAATCCTCTGATTAATGTTTTGCAATACTGTGCTCCCATTTTATTTATTCCCCTTATCTGTGGTGTCATGAATTATAGTGCCCTTACAGTTTCAGTGATGATGCAAAATAACAATGATTCATAAGTGTCCAAAAGCTCCATTTACTGCTCACTACTGAGTGTCTATCATAGGGATTATGTGAGGCAGTAATGGAGACGCCAGACAAGCATCAACCAGTCTAGTGCGGTATGCATCCATTTTTCAAAAAGCAGTGATTTTCTGACTCCACACATGAATTAAAGAGAAGATATTTTGTTCAGTGATTCTCTTACAAAACCACTGTGATACCAAAGTACTTTGGAGATGGCAGGAGGAGTTTTTAAACTTAATGTATTTCTCCCTGCAATTTCAGGCACCCTCCTGACCCATGTGCCTGGTAAACACTTTGATTTATTATTTAGATATTATTATAAATTTCAATATTATTTGATATTATTAAGATCTTTTTACCAAATGAGCTTGTTGTGACTACCATGCAGAAATATTTTTCAATGTGCATTAATGCAAGTTTAAGCTGATGTTTTAATCTACACACCTGTGGCAGCAGCAGGGTGGTGATTGAGAGTTGAGGCAGTGAGAGGATCGTCAGAGCAACAAGTCACATCTGTGTGCAATTATGTGTGTGTGTGTGTGTGTGTGTGTGTGTGTGTGTGTGTGTGTGTGTGTGTGTGTGTGTGTGTGTGTGTGTGTGTTTGTGTTGCTGCTGCAGGGTGAGCCACAGTGTTTTCAGCTGACTGACAAAAGCCTTTTTTGGGCAGGATGGGCTTTTTTTATTTCAAAAAGAAGACATTTTGCATGTCACAGTAGGAAAAGCACGGCTGTAAATAATAAGATTAATGATGGCTGAATTCCATTTAGCTGCTTTATTTTCAGGGTCTTTGTGTTGTGAATGCTGGCTCGCTGTCATGGCTCACTCACTTGAAAAGAGCAGAGCCATTGTTACTGTTATCAGTAACACCTGTGCCTTTCCTATTATGACAAAGTCAAAATGTCTGCTGTGAAACAGGCCTATTAATTTTTGAGGGTGATGTGTGTAATAAAATATTTTCATGGCTCCTTAGTGTACTCAGTCGTTGCTTTTAAATTCACAGATGAGCATGATTGTCATGGCTTATTTTTATGAAAATAGCTGTTGTAATATGGAAAGCCATGTCAGTGCAGTATATGGCGCAAACTATACAGATTTGCACTCACATGCAAATAAAGATGTGTGTACAAAAAATATATCCTATTTATTTGAATAACTTCAGCGATTGTAAAATATTCTAAAACCATGCTGTAGTTCAGAAAGTTGGGCAAAACCTCAAGGGGTATTCATCTTTTTCAAAGCACTGCAGCGGTGCTTAAAATTTTTTTCCAGCATGCATGAGCCACAGTTAATTTCCCGGTCTGTGAAACCATTGAGATCCCTGGACGGCACCGACGATATCGTACAAACTTTAAGGCATCAACACGACTGTGTAGTGCTGCAAGGACTAAAACTTTGTGACCTAGAGAGAGAACTCCTCTCTGAACAGGGCAATTACTGTCTTTAAAAAAACCTTTCTTTCATATACACCAAAACAGGAAAGTAATGCATCGTAATTCGTATATCCTGAAGTAAATGTTGGTTTATTGTCACGTAACTTCTGTACTTAAGTTACGTCACGTCTGGACTTATTTTAACCCAAACCACGATCTTTTCCTAAACCTAAACTAGTAGTTTTGTTGCCAAAACCTAGGCGAGCTGCCATGAAATGTCTATGAAAAGCTGCGGCGGCCACTCCAAAGCTCAGCGAGATGAGGTCGTTTGATTCTGCGGCGAAGTGCGGCCAAACAAAAGTTGGGAAAAGTTTAACTTTTAGCGGCAAAGTGTGGTTAGAGAGGTAAACAGAACCTGTGACTCACGCACGAAAAATGAGGAATAACTTTCCTGACCCAAAATAGGGAGCTTTTTTTTTTATAATAGCTGTAGGTTTTGTTCATATCAAAACCACATAAATCCAGAAGCAAAGTCTTTGATATCAGTACACTTTCCAGTACCTACAGCACTCTATCTTAAGGTGCAATCTTGTGTGCCCTTGTGTCCTACAGTAATCTGTTCTAATGTCATTGCTGGAGTGTGATTTCAAAACAAAAGCCGGCTAAAAATCCATGAAAACCAAAGAAGACATCATATGGAGACAAAGCCCACAGTAACAACCGTCCAAGCATTACAGTACTGTAGTCAATAGAGCAGAGATGGTGGTGACGGTTGGGAAAATCAACAGCTGCGTGTTTTCATTGATTGTGCGTGTGGTGTCAAACGCAGTGTCCATTCTTTGTGCAGCAGGGGTCCGCCTCTGTGCCTGTCTTCTCCGATACTGTTTGTTCTCTCGAGTAGACCTTGAAGTTTGTTCTCCTCAAGGACACAAGTATCGACTTTTTGATTTGACCTCATATTATCCCAGAGTGCAGAAAACCAGCTTGTTCTCTCTGATTTTGTCTCAACAGCTGAGTGCTTTTGTGGTTAGGTATATGTTTTGGTTTCCCCGCTACCCAAAGACATTTATTTGGGTTTTGCTTGTTTGTTCCAAAGCCATTTCACTGAGCACTTACTGGTGGCCACGTCCCACAGGAGGCAATTACAGTCCATTCTATTTCACAATTACTGTGATCACCCGTGTAGGATGGCACTGCTCGAGGAACAGCTGGGACGAATAAATCAAAGCTGGGAGTGCAGAGCAGGTGGAATCGTACAGTGAACGGAGCTTCACTGTGTCGTCTCCCATAGATTGGGGTTCTCCCGTGTGGAGAATTGCACAGGTGTAGGCATCACTCAGAGCCAAGGAGGTGTGAAATATGCAAGTCAGGCGATTCCTCTGGTGCTGGTTGATGAAGGGATGTTATTTTCCAAACAATATCGTACAATTGAAACAGTTGTTTACCTTTAATCCCATTTATTTCACGCATCACCGATCAAATCCAAGATCCAAACGTCAAATTGTAGATTTACATCGGACCACATCAATAGCTTTCATTTCAACTACTTTCTTCTTCTGGAAAAGTCCCTTTCAAAGCTTCCTAATATCAGTGTTTGTGCTTCTCTTCCTTTACAAATGAGGGATGTAAGTCTACACAAGATTGCACAGATCGCAAATATCTCACATGCAATGTTTGGTCTGTGATTTTTGTGTTCATCTCGCTGGAGATGAACTCATTCACACTTAGTCGTCTTCGGAGGCTTGGAAAGCTAGTGGATATCCAAAAAGCTGTGTGCAAATCCATCCAAGAAGCATTCGAGACAGATTGAAATCAAATTGTTTAAACCACCTCGGGAGCTAGCTTAACTGTCACATTTGTAACTAAACTGCTCAAGTGCAGAAGTCGTGCTCCTTCTGTTGTTTTGTCGCAGTTACCAAACAGCTTCAGGTGCATTACCACCACACTCTGGACTGGAGTAGAGCCAACCCTGATTTGCATGTAGCCCTGGGAAAACCGAGACAGATTGAGTTTAGATTTGTGATCTGGCCAACAGAGACTCATATATGTGGCTAAGTGTACTGTAAATGAAAGTGCATTAAATCTAATCTGGATTTTATCACGATATGAGACATTGAAATGACAAGTGTAAATGGGGCCTCTGTGGATAATAAGCTACCTCTATTATTCCACCATTTGGCCGACTACCATAATGAGTTACAGCAACTGATCACACAAGAAGGTAGTATGGTCTGTTTTCAAATAGGGGCATAAAATGGAGGACATCTAAAATGATTTTTCAATCTAAAGTTTGTTTATCTGGTGCGTTTAAACCAGGGGTGTCAAACATATGGTCCGAGGGCCAGAACTGGCCCACCAAGAGGGTCCAATCCGGTCCACTGGATGACTTTGCAAAGTGTGAAAATTGCAGGGAAGTCATTAAAGAGCAGGAGCTGCTGCTGGAAAATGTCTTTGTCAAAAAGGAGAAAAGTGGACACAGAGTGTCGGGTTTTCCATGAAAAATTGACCAGTTCCTATTTCTTCACAGAGGTAAACGGGAAGCCAGTGTGCTCGGTCTGTTCACAGCCCAAGAAATATAATATTTGGTGCCACTATCAGACTCATCATGGTGAAAAATACGAGAACTTGCAAGGACCACTGAGAACAGAGAAGATAAATGAATTGTTGGAAGGTTTGAGGAAGCAGCAGTCTCTTTTTAGTCGGAGCCGAGGGATCAGCTGTTTTGTAAATGGATTGTTCATTAATTGTGAACATTTTCAAAATGTACTTGTACTTCTTCACACTAAAAGAAAGGGAACCATTTGGAGCTGTTGTTATTTATAGGTTATTATGCAATGGTTTTGCTGGTCCGGTCCACTTTAGATCAAATTGGGCTGAATGTGAACTAAAATGAGTTTGACACCCCTGGTTTAAACCATTAAAAACAGGTCAAGAACAACATTAAGTTTAAAAAAACTGTCTCTTGAGGTTCACATTTGCTGGATCATTCGGGCATGGTCACACATGCACGAATGCAGGCGAGTGACCATTGCCTGCCGAGGTGATATTCGCCTGAAAGTTCACCAAAGTTGAACTGCATTTTGAATGCAAAGATGCGGATTTGCTTCGTATTCACCTTTGCCAGGGGGAATACTTGTTGAGTGTCTACGCTGTGTTCAGGGAGCTCAATTCTAACATACTTACTGATATTTAGAACCAATCTTCCTGTGTGGATGTTTAGTTTATCAGTTTACCATAAAGCTGGAGAAGTGAGTGTTTACAGTTTCCAGGAAACTTTGGTCAGTTTATTACAGAAGTCATCCATGTATGTCAACATGCACGGGTTTTCTGTCAGCAATTCTTAGGGGATGACCTTTATTACCCGCATAAGTGCTCAGATGCTTTGGGATGCTCCTTCTCGAGGTCTCTATTTCCCTCTTTTCCATTAGTGCTTAACCGCTTGCTGCGCTAACCTCAAGTGCATGATCCACATGGGAGTTGTGGGCTTGGATGGATAGAGGAGCAAGTCCCTTGAAAAATGATGATATACTTCTGACATGTAATTGAAACGCCTATCTACATGACTGTATATAACATCTCTGCCAAAAATAGTGAGCAATCAAATATTTAGATTCGGGCCCACTACTGGAATATTTTTGCACACACTCCCAGCATCCACTTCATTTTATTCAGTACACTTCCCCATTTATGCAAACAGCTCACTCTGTGGACAATGAGTTACTTATAAATAAAACATAAATATAAAGAATGCAGACAGGGTTGAGAGCTTCAGTTATCGTCTGACTGAACTTTAGATTAAGCTAGATGCAGCTTTGAATGCAGGATAAGGTTTTCAACATCGTGGTGTCCAGAGATCAGTGTGGTGTGGTTTAAAAAAAAAAGAAGAAGAAATTAAATCAGCAGCATGTTGATGAGGGAGGTCAGATGAGATCCTTAGACCCTGCAAATAACCTTTTAAGACAAGATTTAAATGGCAAAAGAATTCTTCGTGCAGATTAATGTAACA
Source organism: Sebastolobus alascanus (assembly GCA_916701645.2). Classification (NCBI taxonomy): domain Eukaryota; kingdom Metazoa; phylum Chordata; class Actinopteri; order Perciformes; family Sebastidae; genus Sebastolobus; species Sebastolobus alascanus. Next base: position 2,010,727 of record CAKAOJ020000134.1, on the reverse strand, counting down.
TTATATGTCAGAAAAATAAGACGTTATTACTGTCAACACTTCTTGGAGTTTTCCAATTCAACTTTCTTCATGAGTTTGGAACTGGAGGGTAGTTAAATATATATTTTTTCTGTTATTCAGCTATTTAATGTTATTCATATTAAAACCTCTTGAACCCGAGGGGGCAGTTGAGCACATCGTAACATCGTAAGTATATTTTTTGGAATAGCTTCTTGTCAATAGTTGTCTGTATAGTCTCAACAATATGTGCATGTATAAATAGAAAACTATGACGTATGTGTGTGGAAATTTTCTACATTTTTAGTGTTCTATATTTTTTTGTTGTGTACAATATTTTAACGTTTCCTTTAATATAAATAACAACAACTGACTTACATGACATATTGATGTTTTATTGTCTCTGTACTCCCACACTTGGTAAGTTATTTATCACCCTGGGGAGGTTGGATGGTCAACCACACCTGTTAGAGTCTAAACATTTGGGTGTGATGACCATTTTTAATGATGAAGATCTAACAAGAATCAAAATATTGTCCATTTAAATAAATTTGTGGTTTGGAATCAGTGTGCAGACTCTTCTCATGATACTAATTTCCAATAACCTACCACCTATATGTGATGTGCGTATGACTTTTTGATATGAATCTGCTCATAATAGAAAAATTAAATGTCAAAAAAAGGATGAAAGGTACATGTGAGATGTTGTAGCGGGAGGAATCAGCTGTCACTGGGTGGGGGGCAGGGAGACCCAGGTTGCTGGACTTCATGCATGCCTGTCTGCCTCCATCATGCTCATGTGAACAGCAGGCGCTCCACAGGATGTGTCATGTCATTATTCACCACCAGGGGCCAATGAACGGAGAGCAGCAGAATGCTTTCTAAACAGTGTTTTCCCCTGTGTGAGGGAAGACCTCAAGTATGTGTGTGTTAACGTCTTTGTGCATTAGCCTGTGTGTACATGAGAGAGAGGAAGGGGAGTGTGAGAGGGTGAGAGTGAGAGAGGTGAGCAAATGAGCAAGCAAGAGAGAATTTCTGTGTATGAGAGCGCTCGACATTCCTCCGAGGTATTTTTAGCATTGTTTTTCAACATCTTCAGCAGAGTCTGTTTTCCAGTCTGCGCGTGGTACGGGTCTCTCATGCATTTCTCAATCATATACCCTGCTTTGGAAGCACACACACACACGCACACACACACACACACACACACATGTGAAACACCCACACACATGAAAGCATTCAGTTGCTTCTGCTTTAATGGCTAACCTTCACAGGGCTCTGATTGTCCCAAGCAATAAATCATTTTCACTTGCCACATCTGAAATATTCATTCCATGTTAATCAAGCACTGCTTCCTAAATACACACACATGCAAAAAGGCACACACACACACACACACACACACACTCAGCGGTGTGTGAGATAGAGTAGAGGACCGTGTATGCCTGTGTGGGAAACCTTGTAACCATTTACTAATGATGTCGTGACGCAGCTACCTCTCGTTTCTTTTAATATAGCACTCAAACTTGCTAATGCATGACCAATAGGAAACGATCTGGCGTGCCGTGATTGTCAGTAGAGGCGAGCTTTTTCTTCCCTGCACTAGGACTGTAAAGTGGTTTGTTCTTATCCAGTTTAAAATGGTTACTCCTTTTTAAGCAAAACAACACTGTGAAAAAATGCAAAGTAATTGAAAAACATTATCACTCTGCTAGCGGATCTGTGAGGCTGTACTAAGACACTAGCAGTGCTTTGAGCTAAATGCTAACTTCAACATGCTAATATGCTCATAATGCTGATGTTTAGCAACCATGTGCCCACATTGTCATTATTTCTGCAGGTAATTGTTCATAAACCAAAGTATTGGAACCTTCTAAATTGGGCCGGATGATGTTTCAAAGCTCTCTACGTACTGACAGGAAGCATCCTGATGAAGAAACACTGAATTTTGTTGGCCCAAAAGTAATGACATTTAAATATAATCTAAAAGAACTGGAATCAGGATCAATATAGCCACCACATGTACGTTTTTAACTGTGGGATGTAACTCCTCCTATAGGTTGCTAAAACCCCCAATTTCTCTGAAAAAGTACCAGCTCGTTCTCATTCCCAAGGTGTCAGATACCGACGCTTTGTCACGCCCCTCGGCGTGTGATACCGATGCACAAGGCACCCTTTAGCGCCGGTATGAGACGCACCAGGCTTTCAAGTAATGTAAACCTATCCGCGTCAATATTAAATGCTCAGAGAAAGTGCTCCGGGCCTTCATCCAGGAGGCCGCTGTTTTTGTCCGTTTGAAATATATCCTCGCTTTTCCTCCTTACTTTTCCTCCTCCCCTCCTAGATCCCAGTTATGACAGGAGCCTTCATGGACTCCTCGCCCAACGACGACTACAGCGGCGAGCACTCGCTCTTCAACTCGTCGGCCAGCGTGCACGCCGCCGCCTCCGCCGCCTCGGTACACGGCCAGCAGGACGAGTCGCAGTCCATGTCCAGCGACGCCATCTGGCTCTGGATCGCCATCATCGCCACCATCGGAAACATTGTGGTGGTTGGCGTTGTCTACGCCTGCACTTTCTGATGAACATATGCTTACAAAGACAAACACACACACATCCTGCTTTTTCTCTGGACCCCTGAGCGAGACCACGCTTTGTAGACTCTCTCTCTCTCTCTCTCTCTCTCTTTCTCTCTCTCTCTCTCTTTCTCTCTCTCTCTCTCTCTCTCTCTCTCTCTCTCTCTCTCTCTCTTTCTCTCTCTCTCTCTCTTTCTCTCTCTCTCTCTCTTGGCTTTCGGATCAGTTTGAGCCCCTAAGGGTGTGGAAGTTGTGACACTAGACAATGACATATAGACTACTATATTTCTTCATCAGAGGGGAAGACTGGGACTTGTCTGCAAAGCGTTTTTGAATGCTACTACTGGAAGTTTGAAAAGAAGCATCTGTGTTCGACGGCTCTTTAGTTAAAAACAGAAACCGGCGCTCTCAACCAAGAATCAAAGGAACGTGTTTTCTTTTTTTTACTTCCAGCTTAAGTTTGTTTCCATGTTTCTCCTCAGACAACACCCTCATTATAATGCGGAGATGAGAATGGAGATTAAATGGGGCTTAAAATTCAGGTTGATCCAGGCCATCTTAAACATCCACCAGATAGCTGCTTAGCAATTTAGGGCACTGCTGTTTAATTATGCGGCTGAACAGAGACGGTGGGTGTTAAAACATTTAGAAAGCGCTGGGATTATGTTCATGCCACAGAGGCAGTCCTGAGGCCCGAGCTCATTTAAGGACTAATTTGTGGATGAAACATATATAACGAATAAACATGTATATAGTATCTAAACAGGACAGGAAACAAAGAAACACATTAAAATCGGCAGTGCAACGTTAACTCAATTATACACAATGGATGACTTTATGATTAGATGAGCGGTGTAAAACTAAGTCAACCTCTTTGAGATGAATGTTCTTATTGTCAAATATTTACAGTAATATTCACCAGGGATTATTAGAAAATCTAATTGTATTGTCATGGTCTGTTCAGTCATGTTTAGATATTATCTACAGATGTTAACAAAATACAATTATAAGCACAAATTGAATTGCAAGATGACGTAGCCTACTTTACTTACTGCACCTTATTGTTTTGTGTTGTTTTCTGTAAAATGATTTCTTATCACTCAGAATTAATAGTGTCAACAGGGCAGGGCAGATGTGGAAAATATACGTGTTCAAAAGTAATTTAACACCGACCAGATCTGTGGTGAACTTTGTGATAAATGTGTGCTAAATGTGAGAAGGGAAAGGATGCCTCATTTTGAAATGAAATGTTGTCATATATCAAGCTGTCCCTCTAAATTTGTCACTGTTCAGTAAATTAGTTTTGTGTTACTGTGGAGTCTGGAGGCAGCTGTCTCCATGGCAACCTATCCTCATCCTAATTGGGAGCAACAACTTTACTGCGAGACTGAAGCATCAACCTGCAGCCACTGATGCTTTTTCTTCTGAGCATTCAATAATTGCTCGCACACAAAGAAAATCACAGGAAACACTGCACTGCATTTACACAAGTATTACATCTGGTAACCATTTTTTTTTTAACTCTGCTAATTATTTGTTCTTTGCTTACACTGTTTTCTTTCCATGTTTTAATAGATAGCTACTGATAGAAAAAATTGTTTTCTGAATGTGAATTCAAAGTCAGTGAGTAGTTTTATTTTATTGACAAACTGACTGATCTATATATTTAGACAGAGAGAGAAATAGAAAGAGTCTTCTTTTTTTTTTTCAGTAAACTTATATTTCTTCTGGGATTTAGGAGACAATATCAATATGCTTTAGGTTAAAAGATATGAACCCGTCTTGTAAACACTACTGTACATGTTCAAACGTTCATACACTGCAAATTACAATACTAGCTTACTGTATCAACTGTACCGATGTAAGGAGAAATTCAGACAAACTCTGTAATTATGAGTACAATGTTCAAAGAAGGACTTTTCAAGCCTGTTATTTTTCATAAATGGTTGCTGTAGAAATACTGTATTTAGACATGTTGTAAACCACATACACAATACTCCTTTTGTAAAGACATATGCTACTATTAAAATTTCTGTAATAACGCATTTTATAGTTTTTCTCTGTTGACAAAAGAGGCAGTTCATCTGGACCTTAAGTGTCAAGTGAAGAATGATTCACTGGAAACGTTGTTGGCTAAATGCAACCTTCTGGCTTTGTGCACTGTGCTCGATCATGCGAGAAGGTGTTTTAGCTCCATCTTTTCTCCGTCTGAATCACCTGGTGTTGTTCCTGGCGAAGCCAACCCACTGACAGACATCACCAGTCGCTGCTAAGCCACGAGGTGAGATTGATGCTAAACTTAGATGGCGCCATCTGTCATTTTGACACAGGCACAAGTTGTTTAGAAACGACCTGGATTCACTCCGCTGTGGACCCCTGCATCCCTCCATCTCTCTCTGTCTTCATACTGGTTTTGCTGAAACAACAGACTGGGCAGGAAGTTAAAACACTTACAAAAAAAGATACAATATTAAAATAATGATAAAAACAAAGATGGTATTGCCTACTTAAAGAAAGGCAGATTATTTAGAAAAAAATAAATGCTTAGGGCTTTTCTGTGTACAATTGATATCCTATTAATTCATAATAGCTAAAATTACTTGATGAAGTGAGCTAACCTTATGAGTCTAGAGCCATAGTGGCTCTATGAGGCTGTACTTAGGTGCTAACATGTTTGCCTATGTATAATGTTTACCATGTTCACCATCTTAGTTTACATTTGGTAAGTAGCACTAAACACAAAGTACAGCTAAGGTTGATGGGAATGTCATTACCACAGGTATGTGGTCATGTTTTGCGGTCATGTGGTCTTATTTTAACTTGATGGTGGCACTTGATAAAAAGTTAAGGGGTCACCAAAGTTATGACAGTTCATCCTTAAGAGGAATGTCACCCATTGGTTTGTGGACTGCCGTTTTGAAGCCTCCAGTTCAGCGTTTTGGCCGTTGCCATCTTGGTTATTTGCAACCAGAAGTGGCACGAGAGGGTGGAGCTAAGTACAACCAAACGATGAATTAGACATTGTGAAACACACTGTGAAAGGGTTAAAGTTCTAAGATGAAAACACGGACAACTCACAGACCGATAACGGCGTGGTAGCGACCTGTCAGTCACAAGGTAGCCACGCCCTAAAGCATCCCCTGCTTTATGGTCTATTTTACTCTAAATGGGACCATAATTTACTAAATGAACATCATGCTGTATTGAAGAAGACTCGAAACTGGCGATTGAGACCATAAACTCATGTTTACAATGTTTACTGAGGTAATAAATCAAGTGAGAAGTAGGCTCATTTTCTCATAGACTTCTTTTTGCAACCAGAGGAGTCGCCCCCTGCTGGTTATTAGAAAGAATGCAAGTTTAAGGCACTTCAGCATTCACTTTTCAGACCCGGAGGTTGCTGCCTGGTTTAGATGTTTCACAGAATTAATTTTGACCTGCTGGTCATCTGTGCCAAATTTTATGGTAACCCATTCCCTAGTTGTCAAGAGATTTCACAAAAAAATGTCAACCTGCTGGAGGGAAGAGTCAGGGGATCATTAGGATTCATCCTCTGGGAACCATAAATGTTTGTGCAAAATGTTACTCCAATCAACCAGTAGGCTACTGTAGTTCTTGAGATTCATCAGTCTGGACCAGAGTGGTCAACCGAACAACCAACAGGCCAACTGACCAACATTGCGGTCCCTAGATCCTTGCTGCTAGCATGACTATAAAAAGTTTGTTAAAACAATGTTAGTAAGATGATTTTGTCTACTTAGTAAAAAGAAACCTTCTTTACTTTTTCTGCGTACAGTCAATGCATTTGTTCTATAAGTTAAAGAATCCACTGCTAGCCAAAATGATTAAGTAATCCAACCTCTTTATCATGACTTTACACCTTTACTGAGATCCACAGCATCACAGGTGCTTTTATAACTGTAATAATCATATCCAGAACGGCTTACTCCCAGAAGGTAGTGGTTGCAAATCCCTGTCACCCTGTGGGAGAAGTGATGTCAAATACATTTAGAGATCACATTCATAATTCCATGAAAGTGTAGGCTACTGCTCAACCTTTACGCCACCTCACTGACTGAATCAGCCCTTTCCACACACTGAAAAGGCAGCTTGGTTTCGTAATGTGTGGATCAGCTCCCTTCAAATTCGCCATGGGCCTTTCTGATCCCCCTCAGCAGAGGAGATATAGAGCTGTAAGTAAAGTCGGCTGCACACGAGCCTTGAACAACCTTCGCATTGCTTCCGCTGCTTGTTGTGCTTTTCCTCTTTATCCGATCGAGCAACTCAATTGTGGGAAGTAAAAAAAAAAAAATCTCCCCGGGGGCTCGCCACAGCAGCCGACTCCTAGAGGCAAGGGATTCTCAAAAAATCCCTCCGAAAGAACGAGATGAAATGGATAACCATTGACCTTGCCTGGGCTAATCTATGCTAATGCATGGCAATTATTAGACTTTCAGGTGAAATCCACAGTGGCTAAGACTTCATTTATATGGAGGCTGCCTTTGCCTGTGAATAATAGATAATGTCGTTAATTTAAAGCCAGGGTGAGATTAATCGGTCTGAAAGTATGAGGAGAGGAGAGGAGAGGAGAGGAGAGGAGAGGAGAGGAGAAGAGAGGAGAAGAGAAGAGAAGAGAAGAGAAGAGAAGAGAAGAGAAGAGAAGAGAAGAGAAGAGAGAGGAGAGGTTGTCGTCTCCTCCTCTGTTGCCCCCGAGTCTCACAGGATGTAACACTTCAGCCCAACTCCTGACCAGTCGAGAGTGACAGCCTGGTGATGAGGTGCTGGGTATGCTAATGTATGCCAAGCCGCTTAGACACATCTTGTCAAACTGTCACTTCAGAGACACATGAGAGCGTACATACAGTATGGGTCTATGCGTACCCTGAGCCTCGACAAAGGCTATATACATTACCATCTATTTAATTTGTCACATAAATATGCCCATAACAGTAAATTGTTATTTGTGACAAAGCATTGCAACAGTAAGAGGGGGAGGAAGGAAAGGACGAAGGATTACGACGTGCGAGTGTCTGTGCTCACAGTATATGTGGGTGTGAGTAACACTGGAGCTCTTCAGTATCATCGGGAGGCTGCATGCAGCTTCAACACACACCTATCTGTCAGTGAAGACCGAATCATGCGGGAATGAAAGACACAAAAACACAACAGTATTTGACGATGATTAGACCAACTTATCATTGAGAGGACTGGCACCTAATAATCATTTATTTAAAACTCAGAAAATGAAGACCTTATAGCATCTATACTGCCTGGATGTCATGTCATGTAACATAACTAAATACATTTACTCAAGTACTCTACCAATTCAGGAAAGTACCAATTTTTGAGGCACTTGTACATTACTTGAGTATTTCCATTTTCAGCTACTTCATACTTCTAATCCAATACAGCACAGAAATATTGTACTTTTTACTGCTGCCCAGCAGTTAAGTATTTAAAATTTGCCACACCATAACCAGGTGCAATATTAATGTGATGTATACAGTAATGCAGCAATAATTATAATCCAATAATACATTATTCTGACATGGGCCATTCTTCGTAATAAGTACTTTTACTTTGGAAACTTTAAGTATATTTTGATTCTAATTAGGGCTGTCAATGTTAACGCAATAATAAAAAGTTAATTAGTGCCGTTTTGACGGCACTAATTACGATATCAATACATTTGCATAAAGCAGCATAATTTCCCACTTGCATGTTGATAAGAGTATTAAATACTTGACAAATCTCCCTTTTAGGTACATTTTGAACAGATGAAAAACGATCGATTCATTTGCAATTAATTGCAATTAAATATTTTAATCGGTTGACAGCCGTAATTCAAATATTTTTGTACTTTTTACTTAAAAAAGATATCGACTGCAGAAATCTTACTTGTGACAGAGTATTTCTATACTGTGGTATTACTACTTTTACTTAAGTACATGTTCTGAGGACTTCTTCCACAACTGTTGAATGTTTGTTAAATTTGAATAGATAATTCATGTATTCATAATCAGAGACAATATAGTAAAACACAGTTGTAATAACACAAAATGTGTCTTCATAGGAGATATCATAATTGTTGACAAATACTGTATACTAAAACATTTTAAAATGTCTGTATATGTGCTTACAACTACATTATAGTGTGTTAATGTATATATATAGTGTTTATAAATGCTAAATTGAGGAGTTAAAGTAGTGTTATTTTGTTTTAAGAAGCTGTAACTCTGCAGACAATCACATAGATGCTATGACCAAGTTGTTCTTTATACTACAAGTGTTGCTGGAGTTCTGTCCTGTCAAGATTATTTCCTTCCTGCTGCTACAAACTATATCACACTTTCTAACATACTATATGCTGCTAACAGAGCTGACAGAGCTACCTATGGTGCTGTCCCACAAGTTGACAAACTGGACCAAACTCTCAAAAAGTTACCTTGGTCTGTTCAGACCTTGAGATGATTTGAGAGTTTTCTAACTTTTGCTCCTCACCAGATGCATTAGACACGGAGCTATTTTTCTATAATGATGTTACCGGCAGTCATCAGCATCCGGACATGGGTTTAGTTGTGCAGCAGGGACCTGAGGTCAAAAGTTTAATGGCAATCCCCAGGTGAATGAGCTCATTGCAGCAGACCACAATAGAGGAGGGATAATGGAGATACATTAGTTTGCTTCAGGTTAATTAATTTGGTTTTCTGACTCGTGGGATTAGGCTGTTATCGGAATCAGTAATGGGCTTTTGATCACAATGTTTCCTATGTTTGAGGTCACTTTCCAAAAAATAAGAAAGAGTGCTTGTTCCCATCAGATCCACAGCCGGCCTCCACTCCACGACACATTTGTTAAACTCTGATCCAAAGAGGCACTGATATGGCACAAGGTATCAGAGCGTAACATGAATTATGCTGTGTTTGCATCATCTGTAATCGACTCTGACATTGGAATGATAGACGTAACTGCTTGAGCGCACAAGCAGGATGGAGTTTTATTCTCCGGCCCGATGACGACGTGAGGAACTGACAGCTGTCATCACACTAAGAGAGATTTTACAGAGATTTCACCAACCGTCTGGCATTGTGTGCCTCTTGGTAACATACGAGAGGGAAGAAAGTTTGGCGAGAAAATTATTTTAGGTGGGCTGCTACCATGGCAACAGCAGGCTATAATGGATTTGGATGGCACCTTTTGGCTTGTGGCAGCCATTTGTGGACCTTGATTTTGCTTGTTTCTATCTTGGGTTTTTCTTCTTTCTTTCTCACACAAAAATACGCCCTTTAATGATGCTGCTCATTACAGATGCAATAACCTCTGATGAGGAGCTCACGGAGCAGCACCTTCAGCTCTGACTGAGCCGAACGCTTAAACAAGATGATAAGCCCCTGCAGAAATTGACACAGAGTAGTTAACTGATGATGTGCACCCTCAATTTGTTAATTTCCCTCCAAAAAAGAGTCATAATTGAAAGCCCCCCCCCCCCCCCGATTAATGTAGTCTAGTAGCCATTTGTTAGGACACAAGATGCAGGGGAGATGTAAAAGAAATCACATGTAATCCACTTGTGCATTAAGCTTTCTTTTCTACCTCCAACCGCATGGGATGGTAAATAGTGTGCCAAGTGTGACAGGGAACAGAGAGTCTTTAATGCAATCCCGGGGGCTCCGCCACCCCCTGATGCTGCAGCAGCCTCGGTGAAAATGCTTCATTACTGTTACTCCATGATGGGAGCTCAGCATTACCCGTCATCCAAAAGGCAGGAGCCCTATTCTTTTGATTTAATATGGCTGGGTCTCTCTCTCTCTCTCTCTCTCTCTCTCTCTCTCTCTCTCTCTCTCTCTCTCTCTCTCTCTCTCTCTCTCTCTCTCTCTCTCTCTCTCTCTCTCTCTCTCTCTCTCTCTCTCTCTCTCTCTCTCTCTCTCTCTCTCTCTCTCTCTCTCTCTCTCTCTCTCTCTCAGTCTCTCTCTTCTATGAGGCAGGAAGAGAGACAAAGCATCTGTCTCTGCCTGTCATCTCATATAGAAAACATCCTTAGAAAGAGGAGGCAATTTATGAGGAAGCTGCCCTTTGAACAAGAGTGATACAGCCCTGCCCACCTGTGCCCTGAGCCAAATCTCTTACATATTAAGCTTATTACTGTTATTATTTTCTTATATAACACTCATTTCTATCAAGGAAGTTGACGTAGAGCAGAGCCATGGCGGTCGATTTAAAATACAGAGTCTGATGTTGCCAGGTGGCAGCCACGGCGGCCGCTGCTCACTGTCTGACAGCCTATAATGCCTACTTTGTTCACTTTAGTTTGTGCTAACATGCTAACATTTGCTGACTAGCACTAAACACAAAGTACAGCTGAAGCTGAAGGGAATGCCATTATAGTTTTGCAGGTATTTGGTCAGAAACCAAAGTAGTGGACACATTTAAATTTTGACCTGATGGTTGCACTAGATGAAAAGTTAAGTCAAGGAAAGTTTATTTGTATAGCACCTTGTATTGCACCTTTGACAACAATAATTAACGTCAACAAAAAACGTTAGACAAAATGTTAGACAGCAAACGCAAGGGCTTTCATGCAGGAGACCGCTGTTTGTGTCCTGTGTGAAACCAACATGTTGTTTGTCTTTGTGTTCACAATGTTAAGTTTCACTTTCACTTTACAAACCAAACCATGCTGTTTTTTCCTAAACCTAACCAAATGTTTTTGTTTGAATTCTCAACGTTAACCACATGTTTACTGTTAGACTGTATATAACAAGTGGACGTAGTCACCGTGACGTCACCCATTGGTTTGTGGACCGCCGTTTTGAAGCCTTGAGTTTGGCTTTTTGGCCATCATTCATCTTGTTTTTTGGCAACCAGAAGTGAAACAAGAGGGTGGAGATACAGTAAGTACAACCGTATGCTGAATAAGACATTTTCAGGCAACCAAAAAATTCTAAGACGAAAAAACTCCCAGACCGGACAACGCCGTGGTAGCAACCTGTCAATCACAAGGTAGCCACGCCCTAAAGCATCTCCTGCTTTATGGTCTATTTGACTCTAAATGGGACCATAATTTACTGAATGAACATCATGCTGTATTGAAGAAGACTTGAAACTAGTGATTGAGACCATACACTCATGTTTACAATGTTTACTGAGGTAATAAATCAAGTGAGAAGTAGGCTCATTTTGTCATAGACTTCTATACAATCAGACTTCTTTTTGCAACCAGAGGAGTCGCCCCCTGCAGAATATTAGAAAGAATGCAAGTTTGAGGCACTTTGGCTTCTCTTCTCAGACCCGGAGATTAACCACTGAGTTTGACACGCTGGGCTACTACAGTGCGTTAGAAAGTTGTGATGAGATCGGGTTGAAATACAACCAGCACAGCTGTTCTTGTGCTGCTGGCTACAATGAAAGTCACAGGCAAACTTCTTCAATCATTAATCATGAAGCAGACATGACGTTTGATCTATAAGCAGATGTAACATTAAACGAAAGTACCAGAGGAGTTGTGGGAATAAGACGCCCATCCCTCAGCAGACCCCCGCCACAGCTCTGTCACTACACTGAATATGATTGGATATCAGCATGCAGAACATGCAGCCTGTCACCATGGAGACTGACATGTATCACTCCGGTTGCCTCCGCCACTCCATTGGCAGACACAGTTGAGCCTCTCTTACTTGGTTGCTGGCCAAAATTAAAGTGGAAACCACTCTGGGGGCTAATGGGGGATCCATTGAACAGAGAGCGAAGACAAGTTAAGAGACAGATGGACTGTCTGACAGAAAATGACAGGATGATGGAGAAGAGCAAAAATGCAAGAGAATGGGGAGGAAGAGGACCGGGATTAACAGTGGAAACCTCTGTCCATTTCTCTGTGTTGTGATGAATGCGTGACAGGTGTTCTCTCAAAGATTGATCGATGCTGATCTCTGTCATCTCTAGCTCACTCTGAAACACTGTTTCCTGTTTTCCTATATCTACCATGTTATTTATGATTCATGACACCTGTAAGGTCATTTCTGTGTGACTTAAAGGCAGTGTTGTATCTAAACTAACAATACTACGGTGTAGAAATACTCTGTTACAAGTAAAGGTCCTGCATTAAAGTGAAGTAAAAGTACACAAGTATTATAATCAAAAATAAAGCATCAAAAGTACTTATTAGGGAAGTTAAGTTGATTTTAAAGGATCGAGAAAATAGCACTCTTAGTCAGTGTGATTGCTGTTAAATGTTTCACTGAAATTGTTTTAAAAATGATCTATTTTATGCATTATAGCTATTTTTATGTATTACATATGAACTACTAATTAATATTAGTTGTATTTGCCTATTTGTATTGTTTGTGTTTATTGTTGTAACAATGCATATGCAGGTCACTCTTGAAAAAGAGATTTTAATCTTTGACTTTTACCTGACTAAATAAAGGATATATATATTGTGAAGAATGGCCTGTATCAGTGTTTAAATTCTTATTATCAGTTGTAGAAAGTACCGTAACCAAGAAAATATACCCAAGTTCTGTACAATATTTTGGTACCTGAGGTACTCACTTTCTGCTACTTTATACTTCTACTCCTCTATAATACAGAGGCAAATATGTACTTTAAGTATAAAGTAGCAGAAAGCTACTTAAGTACAGTACTTGAGTAAATGTACTGACTTACTGCTTAACGTTACAGTGTATGTTATCAGATTTTAGAAATGTTTTGGTCAGATATCATCATATTCACATGCTCACAGACCAAATATTTCAGTAGCCTCAGATAAATATCACGTCTGATGACAGTCACATGGACACAATTTGTGTGTAAGTATTAATTCATTATTTCTATACATGTACTAATGTGCATGTGTGTTTTCAGAAGAGGAGAGCCCAGCTGTCCTCTCCCTTTCAGTATTTATTATTTAAATCTCCAAGGCTCAATACACTTCATATTTCATCCAGTAGAGGGCTCTATATCAATATTTTTTCAGATGGTACTCCAAGATGATGAGTGGTACGTGCATTATATACTGTATATTGTGGACAGGACATACGAGGAATTTGATTTCAGTTTTCAGTAGTTCTAAATCACACTTGTGCCAAGATAGCATAAAAGTGCAAGGTATGCTGGAATTCAATATAGTATAGAAGTGATAAGTTACAGTATATGCAGTATGCTCAGTATATAGACTATATTATCTACTGCATATACATAAAAAACATGTCATTTAGATTATTTAAATTCTAAAATCCTTGTATTCAATTGATATGGTACAAAAGATGCTGTAATTCTATAGTTTACATGAATAAGAAGCAACTTAATTGTTTAAATGAATGTTGAAAGACTGAAAGTTTTAACAAAATTATCTTTTCGTTGCATCAGGTTTTCTAAAGGTTGTCCTTTTTGGGTATAAAAGGAGTTTCAGGGATATAGAGGAGACAAGTTGGTGATATGCAGCAGCAATCCTCTCTCTGAGTATCACCATACTGTCAGAAGTCATTCAGTAAAACAAGCAGTCATCATCTCTTTTGTCCCTCTGAGGGTAACATTTGTAGTCTGTCAGTCAGCATCAGAATAAAAAGGCACATTATTTGACTGTCTAAGACAAGACATGTCTGTCTGTCTGTCTGTCTGTCTGTTTGTCTTACATTGCATTTTAGTTTTCATTTATCAGACATACCTTTTAATGAGGTATGTCAATCATTAAAATATTTAATCGTGATTAATCACATGATTGTCCATAGTTAATCATGATTAATCGCATATTAATCGCACATTTTTTATCTGTTTCAAGATGAAAGGGAGATTGTCAAGTATTTAATACTTTTATCAACATGGGAGTGGACAAATATGCTGCTTTATGCAAACGTATTTATATATTTATTATTGGGAATCAATTAACAACACAAGAACAATGACAATCATTATCCAGAAACCCTCACAGGTACTGCATGTAGCATAAAATAATATGCTCAAATCATAACATGGCAAACTGTAGCCCCACAGGCAACAACAGCTGTCAGTGTGTCAATGTGCTGACTTGATTATGACTTCAACATTGTATGTGATTATCATAAAGTGGGCATGTCTGTAAAGGGGAGACTCTTGGGTACCCATAGAACCCATTTTCATTCACTTATCTTAAGGTCAGAGGTCAAGGGACCCCTTTGAAAATGGGCATGACAGTTTTTCATCGCCAAAATTTAGCATACATTTGGAGTTATTATCACGTTAACTTTGACAAACCTACTTTTAATAGAGACTTTTAATGGATGAAAATCTCAGAAGCAGTTCTCTCATAATAAACACTTTCATTTGTGTCATATTTTACTTATTATGGATTTCTTTTTATTACATATGCTTTTTAAGAACATGTTTTAAAAAGTGTGTGGCAAAGTGATTCGCTAAGATGGTTCCTATTATTTTTGTGTTTTCTCCCCTTTCCTTTCGTGTGTTATATAGTTTTATGTGCATTTAAAAGGTCTGCAAAGCTACAAAGCCCAAAGTCCAGGCTAAAGGGACTGCACTGCTCCTGAACTGCCTGAAACGCCTCGCTTGAAGTCCTGCCATTACTTCCGTAACGTGGTGATGTTACTAAGTAACACATTTGCATAATACCTGCCTATAGCAGCTAGTTTAGTACACCCTCAAACAAAGCTAGTTAGAGCGGAACTGGAGCGGAGTCCAAAGAGATTGGTTTGGTTGACCAATCAGAGCAGACAGGGCTTTTCGGGAGGCAGACACAGGGTGAAAACAGGTGCTGCAGCACAGCCGGTATGAAAAAAAGAAAGCGTGTTTTGAACATTAAAGCATTTAAAAATGTTCTAGTCGAAACCCAAAATACAAGTATGCACCTGAAAATAACCATAATAGGTCCTCTTTAATGCATATAAAAACGTACAGTAGTTGGTCTGATGCGTCACACAGTTGGGAAAATTCTCTTATTTCTCAATAGCATTTTCAGATGTTGATGAAGTAGACTCTCACTTAGAAGTTATGCAGGTCTATAAAATCATTTGGAGTCATAACCACAATTTCCCAATCGCGTGGTTTTCTCCCACATAGTTTACCTCTCACTCCAACCTCACTCAGTTCTTCTCTAAACTATTAACACCCACATCTAGAGACGCAAGCTCTCAGCCTGGTCGCTGCACATAAACATGTTTATTTCACCATAAATGGCAGATGTCCGGGCGTATGCTAAACTGTTTTTTTATTTGTCCTGACATTCAAATCACATAATGAAAACAAAACTAAAACCCAGACAACAGATGTTTGGGTTGCGGCAGCCCACCGGCAGTTTGCTCAATGCGTTGTATAATGTCTTGTGATGGCTGGTTTGTTAATACGAAAAAAGGGGATGTGAAATTGAATCCTATTTTTATCACATTTGCTTTGCTCTGTTGGCATTGCCTATATTTGAAAGCAAGATGAAAATGATACATCAGGCGTTTCAAATTAGAGAGAAAAATATGGGGTAAGAGGCAGATCCCTTTCCAGAACCTGCCTCAGTCTCTAAAACGGTAAATACATGTAATATTGGGTGGTCTGTGTATTTTCTGCCAGGAACTTTTGAGCAGCCAAATGCACAGCATTAGAAGCACGGGTTGAATTTTACCCTAATTTTTGAAGAAATGGCTTGTTATTCCAGGGCTGGCTGCATTAGTGGTATCACACAGCGTTCTTCAAAGTTGCATTAGTGGTCTCAGACCAGAGCCGAGGCCACTCCCAGTATCAGACCCTGGGGTTGGCATGATGAGGCCTCATTCACTCTCCTTTTAAAGGCCATGATTGTACCCGACAGCTGTCAAAACAATACCTAAACCTCACGAGAAGAGCCGTGCCCCAGGAGTTACGAAAGAGGAAACGGGGGCGGGATCAGTACAGAGTAATAGAGCACACACAGTCTGGAAAAAAAGCATTAAGCAGACAGGCAGAAGGAGACAGGAAATGAGCTGAGTATTTTCGAAGATCAGCATGAGCCTTGCCGCCCCCTCGTCCAGACATTTGTTATATACCTCATTACACACCACTGAGACATAACTAACGGCAGCGGACAGAGTTGTAGTCCGTTGTCATGATTACTCAATGTCCTTTCAGTTTGCTATGATAAATTACTTTACAATACATTAACCGTCACGTAGTCGACTCTAATGTAAAGGAGTCATAGAATGTGTCTCTATAAACTTATTGGACCAGGGTAGAGGTTTAAATCACACGTATTAGGCTAAAGTTACAAGGCTGTTATATCGAATAAATGTTATGTTTAGGGCTGTCAAAGTTA
Organism: Sebastolobus alascanus; assembly: GCA_916701645.2. NCBI lineage: Eukaryota > Metazoa > Chordata > Actinopteri > Perciformes > Sebastidae > Sebastolobus > Sebastolobus alascanus. The sequence continues at coordinate 1,993,889 of CAKAOJ020000134.1, read as the reverse complement.
ACGCGATAATAACGTGTTAACGCAAATTCATTTTAACGCCACTAATTTCTTTCATGCATTAACGCAACTGGTGATTTTTAGGTTGTAGCGGCTCAGTTTTAAAGCTAGAGTGAAGATGCTGGCATCATATTAAACTAGAAAACCTACGGAATCCAACCATGTCATACTAAATTGTCTTGAAGGAGGTGAAATAATGCACCAAACTTATGCTAAATTTTGGTGAGACTGTCAGGGCCATCTTCAAAGGGGTCCCTTGACCTCTGACCTCAAGATATGTGAATGAAAATGGGTTCTATGGGTACCCACGAGTCTCCCCTTTACAGACATGCCTACTTTATGATAATCACATGCAGTTTGGGGCAAGTCATAGTCAAGTCAGCACACTGACACACTGACAGCTGTTGTTGCCTGTTGGGCTGCAGTTTGACATGTTATGATTTGAGCATATATTTTTATGCTAAATGCAGTACCTGTGAGGGTTTCTGGACAATATTTGTCATTGTTTTGTGTTGTTAATTGATTTCCAGTAATAAATATATACATACATTTGCATAAAGCAGCATATTTGCCCACTCCCATGTTGATAAGAGTATTAAATACTTGACAAATCTCCTTTTGAGGTAGTCTAAATTTTGAACAGATAAAAAAATGCGTGATTAATTTGCAACAATTTGGGCGTGGCCATTGTGCTTCAAAGGGTCGTATCACAAAAACAACATATTTTTTCACTTTTCACTCATAATTGAGGGTTTATTTGCTGAGGTTTTGAGATAACCATGTGTTTGTGGTGCTAATTGCATTGGAAAACAGCAGCTTGTCATTCCATAAACAATGCATTGGTTAAAACCTTCTTGTCAGCAGTATTTTTTTTTTTTTATGTTCAGTGGAAAAACGTTTTTCACGAAAACTGTCAACAATACAAAAGTTTAGGAGGAACAAGCACACGGCTTCAGTTGACAAACCACAGTAAAACACATGAATGTTTTCACTGGCAGTGTTTTAGCGTTGACACCGAATAGTTGGTGAAACAGTTGAAAGCATGAGAGTCATTTCTGGGAAGCAGCAGTGCAGGTCATCCTGTAAAAACAACCCATTAAATAAAAACAGTTTCCCGAAGGATATTTCTTCTTAGGAAGAGAGATTATACTGTATATCTTCAACTGGATGCAAACTGCTTCAGCCTTGCAACATTATTTCAAGAAAGGCCGCAGTCATGGTCATGCATCTACTGTACGCTAATCACATGAATATGACACACCAGCTCAGTTTTCCCACACTATTGACTGCTTTTAAGCCTTTTGTCTATTCTAATCAATGCTATCTTGAAAATGGCTGTGGGTTTAAAGTATATTCTCCCTATTTAATGGCCATGTTGTTCATCCAAATGCTGCCTCTGAGATGAGTGAAGATCATCAGTCCTCTGATAAGAGCTGATAACCACGGGCTTGATGATTGAGCCGCCAGTCCATCATCCTGCACTAGTAATACACACAGTGACAGACACACGTGTTTATTTGTGTACAGAGAATCTAATAGTTTAATTGGTCTATTATAAATCTTAGTTTGGAAGATTAGGAAGAGATTGGAGGGCCAATATTGACATTACACAGACGGGAAGGGTTTGAGTCCTTATATGGCAGGAGAGCAGCGATGGATGATGAGTGCGCCATGAGTCTCCCCTTTACAAACTTTATGATAATCACATGTAGTTTGGGGCAAAAACAATGGAGTTTTTTTGAATGCAGTATAAATGTGTTATTTTCGCCTATTCTAAAATGGTGTATTTGAATATTTCTGCATACTGAGGTCCCTAAACAGTCTTGGAATTACAAAAATGTGGTATCCATGTAAAGCTGAGACTCTTGTGGATTCAATGAGCCCAATTGTATTCATGTGTGATGATGTTAGTCCCCATAGTAGTCATTTCATTGTAGTGAGACCATTTTTTGAAACCTGACCTCCCTGTATAAAATGACCTGTGGTGACCTCTAGGATAATCACAGCCTCATGAAACTTTACAGCCACAATCGAGAGACCTAGAGCATTCAGAGGATGTATTTCATAATGAGTTATTTTGGAGGGATTATTGATCATTTTAATCAATTCTTCTAGCCAAATCTTTGTAACACCCCAACAAAAAAAGAGGGCAGAATGGTAAGGAAGCCATTTACCCTTTCTACTCATAAAATAACACCTTGCCTACAGCAAGAGAAGAGCAGACAGAAGAGAAGCCTACACCAGCCACCATTATCAGTCCAATCCTGTTGTTTTGGGTGAGTCACACAAAGGGGAAACTAAGCACACTCATCCTCACGTCAGACGTGCAACATGCAAGGTCTTAGGTTGTGGACACATTAAGTTGAAGCCATGTTTTCAAATGTCTTCTGTTTCACCTTAGAGAGGAGCTTGAAGTGGCTCAGATGATCATAGGCTGTCTATAGAAGCAGCAGGAATACCAAAGCTTCATTTTGCATGTGTGTGTTTCTCTTTAGTGCCTCTTACCAGATGTTCAGGCGTAAAAAAAAGAAAACTTGTGTCGTGGCACGATTAAATATGATCCACGAAGCAGTGCTCACAAATTGCTTTTTGTGAAATGGCGACAATCATTTTATTCTCCATCATAGAGATCACAAAGTAAACAGCAATAATATGCAAATCACATCACAATGATCTGTCAAGGGTGTGTGACTTTACAATGCTTCTGCCTGCAGGAACACGTTTAGAGATGTGTTTTCCACAGTAACCAAACGTTTCACTGCCAAACAGTGTCCCTATCATAATGCACTTCTGAAGCCATTAAAATGTTGTACTTCAGACCCGACTCTCGCAGAGTTATTCACTGTAATAGCAATCTTACAATAAATACAATGCAGTGCAGTAAATGGTTTCATTTGGCTCTAATGCACAGCGAGCAGTGCATAAATTCATTTAAGTGGTTTTCATCATAGTCCAAGCACACATCTGCTCCACTTTAATGCCGAGGATATAACATCACAATGCTCACACGTCAGATGGGATATTTATGTGAAATGATTGTGATTATCATTATTATTTCCCACATAATATCCAATAATTCCTCAGAAATCCTGCTGAAATCCTCTATAATACCCACAGTGTATTTAGACAAAGACAGGCGTCATCCGCCCACTTTGAAACTTTAGCTTCCAGCGCAAGTTGCTGCATACTGGAAAATATTTATCCAATGATAAAACATCAAGCAAATAAACATTAACTATGCCAGATCATAAACACGTGTGATCTTCAGAGGAGGGCAGGGGACAAACAGGAGTGAGAGAGAGAGAGAGAGAGAGAGAGAGAGAGAGAGAGACAGCATACAGACTGAAGTTGGCTACAGTAGAAGAGGGCGAGTCAGAGTCAGACTGAGGAGAGAGTGTTACTGGAGCAGTGTAGCCTGGCATCTGGACGGTACACATCTGGACTTACTCAGGAGGAATGACTCTTCAACCCACGAGGTATGTATGAGCTCCATATGGTTTATATATTTTGAAACATTTCACATTAGCATTTGTGCATTATCTCCTCTTTAACATTGACAACTTACAGTAGTGTTATGTGCTTTATAATAATTTTTATGTCAATAACTATGCACGGAAACTTGTTCAAAATGTATTTACATGTGCTCAGATGTATAATACATCAAGATGTGTTGGGTAACAGAATATATCGATACACAACAGTAAAGAATTCAGTGAAATACAGTGAGATGGAAACCTGTAATTATCCAGTGGAGACTTGTCTTTTACCATCTCATAAATTCCTCTAAACATGTTTAATGTTAGTGTGCCCCCTCTCTTTTTTGCTATGTAAATTTTGGTTAAATGTTATGTTTGTACCGTGCTGATACACACAAAATATCAGTAATAGATGTGTTGATGGGATGGAAAATTGAATGTAAATTATGCAATTTTGCAGTGCATCATATCTGAGCTCAGTTTTGGCCCCAACCATCAGAAGGATAACCACGCATTTTATAACAAACATTTGGTTATTGTAAAGTACATATTTGCAACAGTTGCTTATGCATTCACTGGCACAGAGCTGGTATCTTCTACTTATAGTACAGTAATAAAAAACAATCTCCTCTGTGACACATTGGATGTAGACCCACGCTCTTAAATTGCATCTCCATTGATTGTTCTTGATTCTTAATACATTCAGAAACATTCTTATGTGTGTATCATTTAAAAATGTGATTGACTTTGACATAGCGGTGCAGAGCAAAGTCAAATGCATTTAGGGAAATTAAGGTGAACAGAGCCAAGCATGTTGCTCATTATCGGAACATGGTGACCACTGTTCTACGTGATTTAGACGCACGTACAATGGAAGTACTTATCAAATTATGGAAAGAGGCAGGGCTGCTGGTCGTGCATGTAATGGTTGCAATGCAGCAATTAGTAGTCCCAATAGCAGTTATATATATACACCGATCAGTCATAACATTAAGACCACTGACAGGTGACGTGAATAACATTGATTATCTCGTTACAATGGCACCTGGCAGTGGGTGGGATATATTAGACAGCAAGAGAGCATTTTGGACTTGGTGTTGGAAGCAGAAAAAATGCACATCACAGCAAGAGTGTCGCAGGACTCGGGGCCCCTCTGTGTGGAGTTTGCATGTTCTGGTGGGTTTTCTCTGGGTTTTCCGTTTTTCTCCACACAGTCCAAAGACATTGTTGGTGTAGGTGTGAATGTGAGCATGAATGGTTGTCTGTCTCTATGTGTCAGCCCTGTGATAGTCTGTCCAGGGTTTACCCCGCCTTCGTCCAATGTCAGCTGGGATCGGCTCCAGCCCCCCTGCGACCCTGAATAGGATAAGCGGTTACAGATACAGTAATGGATGGATGGATGTTGTTCACACAGTTTGAAAGTAATGAAAAGAGCTGTACAAGCCGTTTTGTTCATCTCTGCACCTGTGGAAACATTAAGGTCAACTCAGGGGATGACCCTATTTCCCCGACAACAAATCACTCAGTTGAACCCAGTTGGATTTTGTTACCTTTGGACAGAGCTAAGCTACAGCAGTTATTTCCCACCGTTGTCAGTCATGAGAGTGGTATCGATCTTCCCATCTGACTCGAAAAAGAGTTTTGGTTGCCATGATAATGTTTAACTGTCTTTGTTTTATGTTCTCCACAGCGTCCCAGACTTCAGCACCACAGCTTTATATGGAGACCAAAACAACACCAATGGCACAGATTGCCCCGATATGTACGACTGGGAGTGGCTCTACACCGGCCAGCCGGTGTATATCCTGCTCATCACCGTGCTGGGAATCACGTTCAACGTGTTTGTCCTGATGGTTTTCTGCTTCCACAAGAAGGCCTGCACCGTGGCCGAGATCTACTTGAGCAACCTGGCTGCTTCTGACCTCGTCCTGGTGTCCTGTTTGCCTTTCTGGGCTGTCTACGTATCCAACGGTTTCAATTGGCCTTTCGGTGTGTTCCTGTGCAAAGTCGTCAACCTAGGCATTAAGATGAACGCCTACAGCAGCATCTACTTCCTCATTCTGGTTAGCCTAGATCGCTATGTGGCGCTGGTGCATACAATGTCCCACGGCAGAATGCGTAGGACAAAATATGCCAAACTGGGCTGTCTGCTGATGTGGTGTTTGGGCTTCCTCCTGAGTGTCCCCACACTCGTCTTTAGGGAAGTGAAATATTTTCCTGAATATGGTACTTCATGCTTTCTGGACTACCCAAACCACACGGTGGAGCTGCTCTTTGATGGGATGTTGATCGTTTTTGGCTTCATCATCCCCATTTCGATCATCTCATTCTGCACCGTCAAGATTATTCAGGCTTTGAAGATCCAGACGATAGAGAGGTTCAATGCTGAGAGAACGGAGCAGAAGGCCACCACTCTGGTGCTAGCGGTCCTCCTGGCGTTCCTCATCTGCTGGGTGCCGTTCCACGTGGTCACCACGCTGGACGTGCTCCTACGAGCTGACGTCCTGGGAGGGTGTCACCTCGAGTCCGTCCTAGAAATCTGCAATCAGATCTTCACCTACTTAGCCTTCTTCAACAGTGTCCTCAACCCCATCCTCTACGTCATTGTAGGGAAGAACTTCCGTAAAAAAGTTAGTGAGCTCTTCAAGCAGTGGAGAATTAGGAGAACAGCCACCAATGAGTCCTCACGTTCATCAAACCTGTCCTCTATACTGAAGACGATGGTATAAAACACTGCTTTCAAAAGCACTGCGCCCCTCAGAAATAGACTTTGTAGAAAGATGACTGTGGTGGACAGTCATTTGCGCAAATGTAAATGACTCCAACGATAAGCTAAATTCATTATTAGATTTGCAGTGGGTGTAATTGTGTTGTAATGGGACCAAATCACAATTCCTCAAATCAATCTTTGACGATACTTCTCAAAAAGATAATCTAGCTTTAATCATTTTTAAGAAATGTAGTTATATATGTATATAACTGTTTCATCACATGCAATAAACTACAGCTGTCCTCTTGTTACAAACATATGCAAACGTCCGTATCTTGAATGTACAGGTGGTGTTATCTAAATCAGCCTGGTTGCTGTAAAATAATTTATGTAAATACAGTATTTCTTGTATTGCTGATAACTCAGATTGTAAATAGTACCAGTATTTGTTTTTTCTCAGAACATAACAGTTCAAATAAAACATACATATGCTTTTATGGATGTCTCGTGAATCTTTACAACGTATTTAAATGTTGACTTGAGTACAAAAACGTGCTCCATCCTGTGGACGCACAGTAAGAGAGCCCCAACAACGTGCTTGCTAAGTGTTTTCTGGTGTTTCTGACTCATTGTCTGCAGAGTTAAAAACAGGATTCTGTCAAAGAGTTTCCAGTGGTGACACACAGACATGCTTCGTTTTGTTAGCTGCGTGGACATCAGTTGTCTCATTTTACATTTCTCCCCACACCCAATTTAATGGTCCAATGTTGATTCATTGTGGGCTGTGGCCAAGGATACACCCCTAGTTGTCACCAAAAATGAAGGCATGTCGTGCCAAACAGGAAATCTGTGTTATAGGAGTCAGGCTGCACCACCACTGCCAGAGCTGGAAATTGTTGTGGAACAAAAAAACATGCAGGCAGACAAATTTACCTCAAAGGGGGGAAATGCATGTCAAAAATACACGTTTGACCTTGTTCGATGTATTTTTTTCTGCCTTTCAGGATGATGCTGGTTAGCCTATCTTAAATTACACTTTCTGAGTGGAATAAAAACTTGTCAGCGTAGCATCATGGAAGTTGTGTCTCCTTGTAAAGCCGGCCCTCAAATGTCAGTCTGCCAGGAGAAACGTCTCGCCAGAGGCCTGAAGCTTAGAAGCTAAGTCCAAAAATGTATTTTCATCTCCTGTGAGAAATGGAAAAATATGCACAATAGCTGCAGTATCATCTTAGTTTCAACCTTGTCTCCTACAAAATTTTGTTTCGCTAAACTGCATTCTCAATTATGTTTCAAGGAAAAACGTATTTTCTCCCGGATTACAGTCGCAGTTTTAAACACATGGTTAACGTGAACAAAACAAAAAGGCAACATAACTACTTAGTTAGTAGTTCACTGATAATCTACTATAAACTCTATAAATGATATATTATATATATGATCTGATTCTGATAAATGATAAAATATGCATCCCACAAACACTTTTGACTTCCCTACCCTCTCTCCCTGCTATTATCCCAGAGTTTAAATTTTTTATGTTATCTTTTTATGTTTTATTTAATTTATTGCACCACAAGATTTTTGCCATTTTAAATGCTGCTGTGACCAGGCCTTTAGTCTGAAAAATGGTTCTAAATTAGGCTGTAGTTAGCCAGAAATTTCCTAGCAGGAGGGCTGAATGAAATAATCCCAAAGAAGGTCGCAGACCCTTACATCAGCACTGCAAGACCTAAAACCTGTGATGAACATCTGCCGTACTAACTCTATCAAGACCTGCAGCTGATGGGTGATACAGTGGGCGGTTTGGGTGATCTGTTCGTCCTGCCATGGCGGCACATTGGCTCGTAGATTCAGATCCACTCAGGCGTCTGCCTGTCTGTCCTTTTCTCTATCTGGTCTGATTGGCATTTTCACTGTAGTGTCCATCAGTCCCTCATATGTGTCTCCCTAAATGTGTCTGTCATGTCTGGCTGTTTTTTTCTGTTTGAGTTTAATTTTATCTTTGTAAGCTGTCCTTGGGTGTCCTTAAAGGCGCCACCAAATAAAATGTATTATTATTATTATTATTATTATTATTAGGTTTAGGCAACAAAACTACTGGGTTAGATTTAGGAAAAAAGCATCATGGTTTGGCTTAAAATGACAATGTTTCACACGGGACATGAACAGCAGTCTCCTGGGGGAAAGTCCAGTGTGTTAGTTTGATCCATCCACCAAACCGCCCATCCGGCCTTAGTGGACTTTCTCCCTTTCATTGACGGTGATACTGTGTGTCTATGTCACCTGCTCTGCGCATCGCTCGTTGTATTACGTTACTTGCTGCAGGCGTCCGCGGACTTACAAACATATTTTTGATACGTCAAAGACAAACATAATCTGCGACAAAATACGTTTCCTTCCAAACATAATTGAGAATGCAGTTTAGTTGTATGGGAACGTAATTTTTATATTTCCTTACACAAAAAGTGATCAGAATTCAAATTTCAGTTTGACTTTAAAGGTGCAGTGTGTAGGATTTGGCGTCATCTAGCCAAGCATGTAGGAGAACTACGGTGGCCGATGCGAAAACGTGAGTGGTCCTCTCTAGAGCCAGTGTTTGGTTTGTCCGTTTTGGGCTACTGTAGAAACATGGCGGCCGGCTCCGTGAAGAGAAACCGCTGCGTATTTAGATATAAACGGCTCATTCTAAGCTAACGAAAACACAATGATTCTTATTTTCAGGTGATTACACACTAAAGAAAACCTACTTATTAATATTTTATTCTCTTTCTGCCAATAGATCCCCCTAAATATTACACACTGTTCTTTTAATATATAAATTCGCAATGTGTGTGTTTGTAATCAGACTATATGTGTTTGTGAGTCCATGCAGGTATGAATGTGTGGCCTGGGTTTCAATCACAGACATACTCCGTACAATATCTGTTGCTAAGACTCTCCTCTTGGACGCCGGCATGTGCGTGCTGTGTGCTCTGACTGATAAACCACCATTATATCACTAACACTCCAGTAAATCAATTATCCCTTCTCACTTTGGAACTTGAATCATGACGTCAAGGTGGCGACGCAGACATTAAACCTGTGTTGACACAGTTGAAAGGTTTTATATATAGTTGTTTTGAACACACCCTTGCTTTTCTAACTCTGAAATCGCTGTTACCGTGCAACAGCTTTCACAGCGATCCGCATCACTTATGGAGAGCGCCACAACAGCTGAGCTCGTCTGTAACCACACAGATGCATGGGACTGGGTTTACGCCATGCAGCCTGCCTACATGTCCATCATCTGCCTCCTCGGCGTGATCGGCAACTCTTTTGTGTTGTGCGTGTTCTGCCTCCAGAAGCGCCGCAGCTCCGTGGCCGACATCTACCTGAGCAACCTGGCAGCGGCTGATCTCCTCATGGTTTCCTGCCTGCCGTTTTGGGTGGCAACCATTATCAACAAGTTCCACTGGAAGTTTGGGGAGCGCATGTGCCAGCTTATCAACATTGTCATTGGGATGAATTATTATTGCAGTGTGCTGTTCCTTATGCTCGTGAGCGTGGACAGATACCTGGCCCTCACTAGACCCCTGACACAGGGGAGGGAGAGACGGGCCTTCTTGGCACGCGGGATTTGCTTCAGTATCTGGATTGCTGGCATCTTGCTCAGCTTCCCTGCTATCCTCTTCCGCTCCGTCCAGTTCTTCCCTCATCTGGGCATTGACGCATGCTTCCTAGCGTATCCCCATGAAGGCTGGAGGCTGCGCTACAACATGACTGTCAGCACAGTAGGCTTCCTTATCCCCGTTCCCATTGTGTCCTTCTGTAGCTACCACATCACTAAAGTCCTTCGGAGCAGCCAGAAGATGAGAAAAGGCAGCAGAGGCAGCGTGGAAAGGAAGGCGGCGTTCCTCGTTCTTGTCGTTCTGGCTGTGTTCGTTCTCTGCTGGCTGCCCTACCAGGTTCTGGTCTTCTTTGACACCTTGGATCATTATGAAATCGTCTCTGGATGTACGTGGGCGTATGTGTTGGACATCGGAAACCAGCTGGCGACTTACCTCGGCTATAGTAACAGCTCATTGAATCCCTTCCTGTATGTGATTGTGGGCAAGCACTTTAAGCAAAGGGCACGGGAAGTGTTTAGACTAGTGTTGTGCAGGAGGAAAAGGCAGTGGGGGAAGTCCGGTCATTCCAATGCCAATCTCAACTCAAGTAAACAAACTGAGAGTACTAAAATCTAAATCTACCAACACATATGGAGAAATGTTTGACCAAAAACAAAGAGGTTAAAAAAATCAGTTTATTTAACAGATGGTGTCTTTTGTATACACTTACCATCCTGCAGTCACATTGAAACTTAAAGGAATAGTTTGACATTTTGGAAAATACACTTAATTTGCTTTCTTGATGAGAGTTAGATGAGAAAGTTGACACCACTCTCATGTTTGTAGGCTAAACATGAAGCTACAGTCTGCAGCCTATTAGCTAAGCTTTGCTTAAAGACTGGAAAGAGCCTGTTGTCTGTTGTGATTCGCCTATCAGCATCTCTAAAGGCGTGACGAATGCGCAAAAAAAGCAAAATAATCGCCTGCGAATATTATATGTCTAGGGCTTTTATTGTGAAAGGTAAGAACGGAAGGAGTAGATAGAGTGCGCTACCTTCAAGGTCAATGTTGGAATGAGTAATACAATTTTGCCGTTCTGGTTCGGACTACGGAGCCTCGGTGTTGTTGATTCATAAATATCAACAACACAACATCACGGCTAAACCTATTCCGCAAAACGTGATTGGTTGATGTCTTTATTTGCGGTGCGAAATCTCAGAAAATCAAGCTTGTTGGGAAAAAACGTATGTCGCTTTTTGGCAGCGTTATATTTGTCTTCTATTTTTTTAGAAAATAATCGCACGAAAAAAACACCACTGGTGTGTACTAGCTTTAAAGCATACTAACTAACATAATATATATTGTTTGTCACTCTGTACAAAAACCAAGAAATAGTCTGTTTCATAACCCCCCTTAAAACCATACCATGTAGTTCTTACACTTTTGTATGAATTAAATAAATGAGATATAACATGTTGATTAGTGATCTTAGAAGTGCAGATCTAGCTTCATTTGGACAGAGCCAGGCTAGCTGTTTCCCTCTGTTTCCAGTCTTTATGCTAAGCTAAGCTAACCAACTTCATATTTACCACACAAACATGAGAGTGGTATCAATCTTCTGTAAGTAATCTGTTGTGAGATAAAATAATTCTGATTCTCTTTATTTGAAAATAACTTCCAGAGCTAACTTTGTCTAATATTTGCCATTATACTGTACTGTGTTGTGTTTGTCAATCTTGAACTTGATGTCATATGATTATGATTATTATAAATCAGAGCAGTTCCACTTCTGTTGTTAAACAAAAGCCAAGGTTGGCTGTCTTGACAAAACTTAATTTGGTGGGCGTAATCCAAGGCTGTGTTTTCTGTTTCTATGGAAGCGGAGTTGTTTTTCTTGAGCAACTTCACGTGTTGAAACTGGCCCTTACTCCAACCGATGCAACAAAATATTTGAAGTGAATCCAGTTTGTTTGTGTGTTGTCCTGCTACTGTACAGTATGTGAAGAGTGAAATATAACTTTGGCTTTTGCGCTACCAATATAATAATAAAATGTATGTATGAACCATATATCAACCACAAAGAATTTCAATTTCTGGAGACAAAATGTCTACTAAGGCTTTAAAAAAGATAACTTTACAATTTTTCAAGATAATTCAACAATGTATGAGTGTTTCTTGTCTTCAATAAAGTATCATCTATCAGCTGACTATTAGAAGCATGGAGTGTCTTTGTTTTGATAAGAAAGGATTGTTTCTACAATGACGACAAGCCAGATTCCCTTTCAGAATGTCTTAATGGACTACATGATTCGAGTGGGTTGTTATCATTTTGACCATAAAAGGGATGCTGCAGCCTCATACCATAGTCTGTATATAAGAAGTGGACATGGTCACTGTGATGTCACCCATTGGTTTGTGGACTGCCGTTTTGAAGCCTCGAGTTTGACATTTTGGCCGTCGCCATCTTGTTTTTTTGCATCCAGAAGTGACACGAGAGGGTGGAACTAAGTACAACCAAATGCTAAATAGGACATTTTCAGGCGACCAAAAAATTCTAAGAGCACGGACCTTCCCAGACCGGAAAACGCCGTGGTAGTGACCTGTCAATCACAAGGTAGCCACGTCCTAAAGCATACCCTGTTTTATGGTCTATTTTACTCTAAATGGGACCATAATTTACTAAATGAACATCATGCTGTATTGAAGAAGACTTGAAACTAGAGATTGAGACCAAAAAAGTCATGTTTACAATTTTTACTGAGGTAATAAATCAAGTGAGAAGTAGGCTCATTTTCTCATAGACTTCTATACAATCTGATTTCTTTTAGCAACCAGAGGAGTCGCCCCCTGCTGGCTGTTAGAAAGAATGCAAGTTTAAGGCACTTCTGCATTGGCTTCACTTTTCAGACCCGGAGGTAGCCCACTGCCTCATACTCATTTTTAGATAACACTTCACATTGCGCACGGACAAAAAAAAAAAAAAGTTTATATTTTGTATTCTGACCAATTTGATTATTGTCTAGTATCAGCTTGACTTGAAATTTAGGATTAGGATAGGATTACACATGGGTACAATGATAAATAGGGACATACAGTAAGTCATGTTTTATTACTTAGGCAAACATTTGTTATGTTTATAAATTGAAAAGCAAATAATTAATTCTTGATATCTCAACATAAAAGCGTCGGGTACTATACCAACTGTATAACAGTCGGTTAAATCAGATGGATGGGTAGCACATTTATATCAACTCCACGTAATGATTCCCTTTGGAGTTGAGGAATGTTATGACTGCGTGAAAACACTGTGTCAGTATCACATAAGTATTTTAAGTAATAACATAATACTTCCTTTAATATACATCATTAGTAATGATGAAGCAATGCTATCTTTCTATATATTTTCTTTCTAGTCTGCAGTAGCACTGATGAAGCTGAACGCTCTCTCCAACACAGTTAGTGCACTGCAGTTTCAGCTTGTCTCTGATATGTGTATGAGATTTGACTCTCTCATAAACAAGTTGATATATTGACCTCCTTGGCGAAGGGTGTGGAAGAATCCAACTATATACAAAAACTCTCGCAGCAGATCTCCCCTCTGACTCGCACATGAGCCTTGCAATAGACGTGTCCGTTATCATTTGGACCATCAGAAGGAATATTTTCGTGAAACATACGGTAAGAAATTTTCATGTTCCGTCCTATATTTTGTTTTGAGTGTCAAAGTCTGTACTTTAAAAAATACTAACAGGTGTTACATCGTCTTAATACTCAGCTTGACAAGAAATAATGTAGTCAGTTGTTCGACCCGTTTGATAGCAGGAAAGGATTTAAGGTACTACCTGAAAACAAATTTCAACAAGTTAAGTCTTGTTAAACTAAAGGGAAGTTGATCAACTTGTTAATGTGTGACTGTTTGCTTTCCTCAGTGCTAAAGCTGCCCGACTGTCAATAAACATGTCATCATGTTGACAACATTTTTAGCATTTATGCATCATTTTATGTTTTATTTGTTTTATTGTGTGTAAACTGGAAATTATGAACCTAATATTTAATCCTTTTTCTTTCTTTTTTTTAATCTCTGATGCAGTGGTACCATAACATCATGTGTTTTAAAGGTACAGTGTGTAGGATTTGGCGACATCTAGTGGTGTGGTTGCAGATTGCAACCAACTGAGTACCCCTCCGCTCACTCCTCCCTTTCAAAGACTGCGGTAATGTGAGCCACCGAATGCAAAACCGTGGTAACGCCGTTCGCCTCGCTCAGAGGCCATCCTTACCATAATAACACTACTTTAGGAGCAACAGAAGTCAGACGGCGGCTGGCGGTACCACGGTTTAGCACTCACGGCTCACGTTTGCACAGTTTCATAAGCATGTCGGAGAACTACAGTGGCCTAGAGCTAGTGTTTGGTTTGTCTGTTCTGGGCTACTGTAGAAACATGGCGGAGCAAAATGGCGGACTCCGTGAAGAGGACCTGCTCCCTATGTAGATATGAAGGGCTCATTATAAGCTAACGGAAACACAATGATTCTTAGTTTCAGGTGATTATACACTAATGAAACATAGTTATGAATATTATATTCCATTTCTGCTAATAGATCCCCCAAAATGTTACACAGTGTTCCTTTAAATCAAATAAGAGGATATTACTGATGTATAATTATTTTGTTTCCTAGCCCATGGAGTCAATGACGCTTGTATCTGTGACACCGTGGTCTGAAAACAGCAGTGCGTCCCCGCCATCCGGTCCATCAGAGTTTCCCATCTCTGCAGAATGGGAGCTCGTTCGCACCATCGTCCCCCCGTACATCTTCATCTTATCCCTGCTAGGCCTCCTCTTTAACAGCTTCGTCCTGGCGGTGTATTTCGCCAACAAGGATCGACTGACTGTAGCGGAGATCTACCTGAGCAACCTGGCGCTGGCTGACTTTATCCTCCTGTGTGGCCTCCCGTTCTGGGCCATGAACATCCTCAACGACTTTAACTGGCCGTACGGAGACGCCTTATGCAAACTGGTCAACTCCGTCTTCATCATCAATTTCTACACCAGCATCTACACGCTGGTCATGATTAGCGTCGACCGCTACCTGGCGCTTGTGAAGACCATGAAGGCCAGGTGGCTGAGACGGACACTCTACGCCAAGGTGATCTGCTCCGTCCTGTGGATATTAGCGGTCGTACTGAGCACGCCAACCATGGTTCACAGACGGGTGAAATTCATCAAGGAGTTGGAGACAATGTCCTGTATACTTGATTACAGTCATGACAGCTCTTGGAAGTTGGCCCATCAGATTCTGCTGAATGTGGTGGGCTTTGTACTCCCTGTTCTGGTCATTGTTTTCAGCAGTGGGAACATAATCAAGGCTTTAGTTCTGAGGAGGGAGAGTGTTGCTTTCCATGACACTAATGACACAAAGGCAACGGCACTGGTGTACGCTGTCACACTACTATTCTTACTATGTTGGGGTCCCTTCCAGGTGTTCACCTTCCTCGACACACTCATTGATGTCCGAGCGCTGGATGAGGAGCTCTGGTCTCACACTCTGGATATAGGAGGCCAGGTTTCAGCGTATCTGGCCTTTCTCAACAGCGCCCTGAACCCACTGCTGTATGTCTTCTCAGGGCAGTACTTTAGGAGGAAAGTTAGCGCCATCTACAGGAGGACTAGACGTCCTCGCAGAGGATCAGACATGACCACATATCAACGCTCTGTTGTGTCCACTTACATTAACAGGACGGAGCAAATTAAGACCGTGGTCATTTTTAATGCAAAGGATCAGATGTGATTCTTCATGACATCCACTTCCGTTGCTGCTTATATGGAAAAATCAATGCAATATACAGGATTATGAGTCTCAAGTTCATGAGACTTAACACAATAATAATGCTGTTACATGGTTTAACTGCACTATCACAGGATGTTTAATACTGTTCTTTGAAGAAATAATGGATATGACGAGAGATAATGGCTGTAATCTGTAGAAGAAATGGAAGCAGATTTTAATGTTTACAGTCTCCATGAAGACACAGACACACAGTATGTATCTGAATCTGTTTCATTGATCTGTCTCCACAAAGCAGTTTCACATTCTGCAGGCTAACATTAGAGAATGGCCACCCATGTACTTTGTGTACTTTACATTCATAATTCCCCTTGTACAGTATATCTTGACATGTAAACAAAACATTTATTCAGTAGCGACATATACAGTTCAACACTCATTACTTAAGCTATTTTTGTGTATAATTTGTGTAATCAAGTCAGTGGAACACCTGAAGTACTATACTAAACAATAAAAACATGAATGCAAAGACATGACATAAAGCATAACCTGTTGGAAACTCATATCCCCCTCCAAAAAAACATAATTTGTTGAGTCAAAGCAGGGCGTAAATGGATCCAACTTGATGACATTATTTCAGTTAAAGGTATAATATGCAAGAATTTCCTAAGACACAAAGTATAGGCTGATACAAAAATAATCCCTCTCAATCATCACTTATGAACTAGAAGTGTGTGACGGTGTCTGTTTCTGCAGAGACCCTGCAGCCCTCTGCCTTTATGTTCTCTTTTCTGCTTATTTTTTCCAATTCAGGTCATCAAATACCGTCACTTTTTGAGGCACAAGTCCCCCTTAAGCTCTGTCAGATACAAAGCCATTTAGACATTTATCTAACCACCAGAGAATGCTAATGATTTTTCCCTGACTTCTCCTGTGTAAAGTACTATTATGCAGCACTAACTTGTCAACACATCAAGTCATGACAAGTTATTTATAAAATAAACCAAGTTTTGAGCTTTAGCTGTACATTGAAATAAATTTACGAGGACTGACCCAAATGCTTCGAAGCTTCGACCATTGCCATGGTATTCGACCTCCAAATCATTATTTGAATGCTTCGCTTTTAATGGGTTTTTAAAAAAAAAAAAAAAAAAAATATATATATTTATATATATATATACACACACATACGTATGTAATAATAATGTATAAATCCCCAAATAGCCAATGAAATAAGGACTAATCCCTCAACATTATTCATTATTCATATTTAACATTCATTATTATTAGACAGACAGAAGCGTCCTGATTCTCGGCGAAGCTTTGAATACCTTCGAATATTTCTCACCAAAGCTTCGAAGCCCAAGAAATGGTATTCATTAACATATCACACTAACGTTAGTCTGCTAACGTTAGTGTGAACAAGTTACAATACCGACTGTATTATTGAAATGTCTTTCTTTCTTTCTTTCTTTCTTTCTTTCTTTCTTTCTTTCTTTCTTTCTTTCTTTCTTTCTTTCTTTCTTTCAGGTTCTCACTAACATCTAACTAAAAAGATGAGAGGTTTGACATTTAGCAGTAGTAAAAAAAAAAAGAAAAAATCTCTGAGGTATTCATGTGAATATCATGATCTGTCAGCCATTTGGTCTGTTGTATCTTCCAGCTTGACATCCATTTCCAGAGGCCTATTGAACATAAAATCTAATGAACATGAACAATCACTGTTAATTACTGTGAGGCTTTGTTTTGGCCGAATCTCGTTTATGCCCACGCATAGTTGTGATCATCCCATTTCCCTAGCTTGCTGCTACGCCTTTCATTCTTGGAAAAGAAGTGTGTTTATCAGAGGGAAGTGAATGTTTTGTGCCTCTTTCACTACATACAGAGTGGTTTCTGTGAATTATGACAGTATCTATCTTGTGTGAATGTGTTCAGATTAATTTCAACTGGATTTTGCCGCGTGCCCCAACGTCACAGTTCTCGTTTGACATGCCACTGATACCCTCTGGATTTTGATTGAGTCCCCTTGTGCCTCTGTCAGATTTACAAGAAGGAGGAGGTTGGAGAAATAGTGTGGGCGGAGTTCCAATTAGCTATTTTACATTATAATTCCACAAATTGAAAAAGATTAAGGGTTTCATGAATCACTTTATCAACTCAATGTGAAATTTGACATTTGTGTGAAATTGGAGTGAGTCAAAAAATATTTTTGCTAATCTGCTAATCTGACAGAAACATACAGGCCTATTTTGGAACCAATATGACGACATAAAAAAATAAAACCATCAGGAGAGCAAGACCCGTAAAAGCTCCACAAATGGGCTGTCGCTACAGGTATTGTGCCGTTAGAGCCATTTTTAAGCCTATATTTGTTTACATTATGGCAAATTGGCACCATTAAAAGTGTTGGCATGTCCAGCGTCAATTTCCGCCTCAGTCTTTTCGAAAATAAACTTCCATCTTCAAAGGAAACAACTTGGTAACAAAACTACTTAGTTAGGTTTAGGAAAAGATCAACCTAGTTAGGTTTAGGCAACAAAACCAATTAGTTAGGTTTGGGAAAATACCGTGGTTAAGTTACGCCACACTGGAAGTGGCGTATCTTAAGTATGGAAGTTCCGTGACAAAAACTACTTAGTTAGGTTTAGGAAAAGATCGTGGTTTGGGTTAAAATAACACCGGAAGTGGCGTAACTTAAGTACCAAAGTTTCGGGATAAATCAATGTTGATTTCTGGTTTCACACGGGACGTGAACACCGGTCTCCTGGTGTCCTGTGTTTTCTCACACCCTTTATTTGCAGGTCTTGAAAAGTCTTAAGAAGGATTGAATTCAGTTTCCTCCAAAAAGAGAAGGTCTTAGAAGGTATGAAAAATTCTTAAATTAAATTTAAAAAAGTCTTTTGTGTGGTACTAGAGGCTCCTTTTTTTGTGAAAGTTTCCGTCGGCAACATAGACCGTAAATAAAGATGGACGACGCATCTCCACATCTTCCCACTGTACAGAAGTGAAGCCAAAATATCCCGGTTACGGGAGCTGCCATCGTGATATTTTGACGTCATTTGGAGCCAGAGTATGCGCGGTTTCGAGGTCACCCGCCCGAACCAATCGCGAGCCGAGCATGGCAGCAGCTTGTCAGCGAGAAGAGACTCACAGCTGTCAATCATAACATTTCACCCCCTTTTTATAGCATCAAATAACAAATTAAAACCAAACTTATCAGTAAAATGAACACTTGAACTTACATCAATGTGATAAGCACTACCTATAATGACAGAAACCATCTTTGGGAAAAAATTATTTGACTTGTACTTTGACTTTTTAGTTTGGTCCATGTCCCATCCAATAACATGTAGGGGGCGGAATTTATGACCCATACTGCAGCCAGCCGCCACGGGGCGATCGAGATGTTTTGGCTTCACTTTTGTGAAGCTGTCATGTTGTCCATCTTTATACATATCTTTATATATTTTAGTACCTAGGAAGGTATTAAAAAGGTCAGAAAACCTGTTCTGTCATCACTCTACTGTCGCTATAATAAAGGCTTAACATACCCAAAAAAATATTTTATTGTTGTTTTGTTTTTTAAGAAGAAAAGCTTAACATTAAGCCATTTTACAATGCTACTGGATTGAAGATGGCATGACAGAATGAGGCAGCCTGCCAACTGACATTTCCAAGGGTTTTTGTCTGAAACCAGTTTTTTCTCCTTTAAGAGAGAGAGTCAGAGAGAGAGAGAGACAGAAGACAGTAGAAGGAGGTACTGGAACAGTGAAGAGTATCTGGACATTTTACATCTGGACTTCCTCCGGAGGAATGGCTCTCCTGCCTACAAGGTATGCATACGCTTTATTTGGTTTTTATGTTTCACTGTATGTATTCACTGTGGTTACAATATTAACAAGAATGAACAACTTAATGTTTCATCAGTAATGTTTGGTGCTTTATAACACTGTCTGTGAATGACAGTATACATAGTCTTTATAGAAATGTATTCATCTTCATGATAAAAAAAGTGATCTCAAACAGAAAAATGGTTCAATCCAGAAGTGATATATGAGCACAACCTGTTCAAATGAAACGCAGTACATTTGTTGTTCCAACATCTAGATTCCAGTTCTCTCAAAATGCTTGTCTCAACACGTTTACTGTTAGCTGTTGATGAGATTTAGCCAACAAGATGAGTATGACTAGTGTTTGATACAGAAATATAGAGAGGAGAGTTAAAGAAAAGGACTCTTTAATGCATTTAAATTGAATTAATACGTGCAAAATAGTAATCAGTGGCGGAAAGTAACTAAGTACACTTACTCAACTACTGTACTTGAGTACAATTTTGAGATACTTTACTTGTATATTTCCATTTTCTGCTAATTTTTTCATAATTCTACTCCACTTACTTTTCATATTCAGATTAATGATACTAAATATAATCAACTATATGTCAAATATGATTATAGATAAAACATTATTGATCCCCGGGGGGGAATTCACAAGCTACCCAGCAGATAAAGTATATAAAGTAGTTAAAATGAGCTCCACCTTTATCAGCTTTAACATTAAAGTGATGAGCATATTAATGAATCAATAATTATAATCCAATGATTTATACATATATTATTCTGAAATGGGTCTTTGTGCATAATGAGTACTTTTAATTTTGGTACTTTAAGTGTATTTTGATGCTAATTCTAAAAATTTGAATGCATGAATAGAGTATTTCTACACTGGTTTTGCTAATTTTACGTCAATTCAAGATCTGAGTACTTCTTCCAACTCTGATGGAATATACAAGAAAAAGTTCAACCGTAGCACACAAGTGGGGAAAAAGGGCTGCCGTGTTGTTACTGGTAGACAGATACACAACTGCTACATGTATTACATTAAACATGTATTATCATGAATGCAGTATATAAAGAATATTATTCTAAATTGCTAATTGTTTATGGCTTATGTACAAAAAGCAACATACAGAAAAAAGTACAAACGACAAATGCAACAGTAATTTAAAAAACAGTGATTTATCCACGAGAACTGGCAACATAGCATCTCTTAATGGTTTATTTGCCCGGTCTTCATCATCTTGTTAAGAGCTGTGTCAGCTCACAAAAATAAGTCAAGTATCAAACAAATACTTTATTTGTCCTTAACAAATGTTTGAAAATGATTTGTTAAGTTTAGCAGCACTTAACAGCTCATAAGGGACATTAAACAGAATCATTAATTTGTTGATCTACTTACAAATAATTAGATTTTGTAAATGAGAAGAAAACATATCTCAATTTTTATTAATTTTCATACATCTTTTTTGTATGCATTCCAGGTAATACAAATCAAACTGGTGTTGGGTTGCTTGGGACTAAATAGAAATAAAATATAGGTAGCATAAAACAACAACAAAAACTTATTGACACAAAAACAGCCCATTAAATGTCAATATTACATTTACAACCTGCAGAGTTATATGAGAAAACCTTTGCAGTCTTGAAGAGCTACCACAGTGTAATGCCAAATAATTGTAAAACATATTCATATTGAGCCTAAATGTTTTTTATTATTATTCACAATCTTCTCTGGGAACTGCATTAAACTGGGAAAACAACTATTTCAATGTTCCGTGTCATTCAGTATTCAATATTTCACACTAGACAGCATTAACTCGAAGCATTTCATAGTGTTCAGTGTTTCTCAGTATTCCACATTATGCTAATAACAACATTTAAAAGAAACTTTCAAAGTTACTTTCAAATTGTCTTTGTTTTAATCTTTTGTCTTGTTTGCCTTTCTCTAACTCTCCTCAGCGTCCCCTCTAACTTCAGCACTGCGACTATATATGGAGACCAAAACAACACCAATGGCATTCAGTGTCCTGGTGCAGAAATCAAGGACTGGCACGCCACTGTGCTGCCGGTGTATATCCTGCTCATCACCGCGTTGGGAATCGTGTTGAATGTGTTTGTCCTGACGGTTTTCTGCTTCCACAAGAAGGCCTGCACCGTGGCTGAGATCTACTTGAGCAACCTGGCTGCTGCTGACCTCGTCCTTATGATTTTTTTGCCCTTCTGGGCTGTGTATGCAGCCAAGAAATTCACATTCTGGCCCTTTACTAAACCCCTGTGCCAATTGGTCCCCTTATCCATCAACATGAACACCTACTGCAGCATCTACTTCCTCGCTCTGGTTAGCGTAGATCGCTATTTGGCTCTGGTCCGCCCGCTGTCCCACGGCAGAATGCGTAGTCCAAAATATGCCAAACTGGCCTGTCTGCTGGTGTGGTGTTTCGGCTTGCTCCTGAGTGTCCCCACACTTGTGTACAGGGAAATGAGATATTTACCTGTGTATAATATAACTGTATGCTGTCTGGACTACCAAGACATCACTGTGGAGCTGCTCTTTCATGGGATGTTGATCGTTTTTAGCTTCATCATCCCCATTTTCATTATTTCCTACTGCACCGTCAAGATTATTCAAGCTCTGAATAACCGGTTAATTGAAAGGTCAAACATCCAGAAGACGGAGCAGAAGGCCACCACTCTGGTGCTTATGGTCCTCCTGGCGTTTATGATCTGCTGGATGCCGTTCCACGTGGTTAATATACTATATGCTCTCTTAAGAGCTGATGTCCTGAGAGGGTGTAGCGTCACCTCCATCCTAAACACCTGCAAGCACATCTTCTTGTACATAGCCTTCTTCAACAGTGTTCTCAACCCCATCCTATACGTCATTGTAGGAGAGAACTTCAGGAAAAAAGTTAGGAAGCTCTTTAAGCAACGGAGCACTGACGGAACAAGGACCCTCAACACCACCTCCACACACTCAAAGCTGTTGAGAAGTGTTAAAACTGAGGATGTCTTAAGCTGATCTCCAGGTTCAGAATGATCTGATTTTTTTTTTTGAGAAGCTGTTTTGTTTTTAGTTTTTTATTACTTTCATAGAAGTAAGATAAGAAAAATATTTGAAGTAATAAGATCCTGCTCAATATGGTGAGGTTTGAACTCCCTCTTTGATTCTTTGCTCGAGGCGGAACATAACCCTGGGCCTAGTTTTTGCGGTGTGTCCCGCACCGTCGTCTGCCCGTTTCTGAGTTTTTTAGCCGATTCAGCATGTTGAATCGGCGGCGGTGTCCGTCAGTGAGAGGATTCACTCTGATTGGCTGTTCAGCTTAAACGAATCAGTGCACGAGAAGAAAAAATGGACGTGAGGAAAGCAAGCCAACGAGTAAAGTCAAGAGGACAAACACAGAAGGCTCTTTTCATTTTCCATTTTCATCTCATCTGATCATTCCAACACACGCATTTTTTCACAACGACTTGGCCGTCTGTAATAAAGTTAAGTGGTGAGAGAGAGTGGTGTGAAAACGGTCGACAAACGCCACTTTATTTCATGTACGTATCATAACAACGGCTTGTATATCCACAGTCCTCGGTCTTTCGGTTCCCTTTTTGAATGACAAATACAGACTACCACGACCTGCTGGTAGGGATTGTTATTTCCTCTCACACAGGCGCAGAACGTAGACTATAGCTGTAGTGTTCGCAGAGTGTTCGAGTGCAACTTTTTGGCCAAGACAAAGGCGACGCAACCGGTGTTTTTTATCGCCGCTAGTTCTTTGATGCTGGCTTGGTGTGTCCCCAGCTTAAGACAGCCGATTAGTCTGTTGTCAGGCTATCGATTGTTATAAGCACCAAAGATGTGGGTCAATAGGGGCCTATTACACCAACTAGTAGGTTTTATCATCTATTCACCTGGTAGATCACCGAAAGAAAGTATAAAAGAAGACGACAGCGACCGTAGTGATTATGACCGGAGCAGAAGCAGAAATCAGGCGCTGTCATGAAACATGAAACTCCGTAAGGGGGTGGAGGTCCGGGGCGATGGATGGGATGCAGGGTTTTCATCCAGGACACTAACGTTTGCATCCTGTGTGAAACCAACAACATGTAGTTGTGTTTGTGTTCACAAGTGTTAAGTTTCACTTTTGAAAAGTAGTTATTTTAAGCCAAAACACGATGTTTTTCCCTAAACGTAACTAAGTGATTTTGTTGCCTTAACCTAAAGAAGCCGTTTTGTTTGTGTTCACAACGTCAACGTTCCATTCAGTTTGACAACGTGTTGCTTTTAAGTTTCGCTTTCACTTTTACAACGTTGTAGGTGTAGTAGGCCCCTATACTGACCCACGTCTATGGTGCTTATAGCGACCGATAATGCCTATTTAATGGCCTGATACCTGTCGAATCGGCTGGCGAGCTAAGAGGAGGGAGGTGTTCTGGTGTATGCCGGCATCCTACACTTCTTAATGTGTTGCGTCTGTTCCCGGTCTTAAACCTTTCTCAACACATTCAATGAGAAGATGTGCTCTCAGAGTAAAACCTGACCTCATATTTCAGAGTGTATCTGGCCTTTCTAAACAGTGTCATGAACTCATGTCAACACTTCAGGAGGAAAGTTAGGGAGAAGGAGGATGGGACATCATCACAGATGAATATATACGGCCACATATATCAACGCTATGTTGTGTCTACTAACAACAGATGAGAGGAAATCAAGGGTGTGGGCATTTTTAATGCAAGGGATGAGATATTTCATTGCAGGATTTGAGACTCAATTAACCGTATGTGCCATTCTAACACTTATGCCCTAATTGTTGCTTCATCGGAAATGCTTTCAGGCTTAATACAATAATAACACTGCTACATAATTAAACCGCATTACCGGATTGTGTTTTATATTGCAGAAGTAATGGGCACAAACTACGATAATGGAAGCAATGTACAAAAGAGAAGTAAACAGACTTTGTGTCTCTGTGCAACAGTTTAAACTGTTAATATGACACGCTAATGGTAAAATGTTCCACGCCCATCTGTGTGCATGTCTCTGGATATCTGTTTGAATCTGTTTCTCTGTACCGTTACATGGTGTTGCTTTTACTGTATTTTAATGATAAAACACCCAAAAATATATTTCATAACCACGTATTCTCTCTGTTTCTGACAGTGTTAACTCATGTATCCTTTCTTTGACTCCAGAAAGCTAACATAAAAGAGAATGGCCTCCACACTGTGCATACATTTGCATGCTTGTACAATTTGTTGCTTTGTACGATTCATTTACTATTCAAAGTCACAGAAGCCCGAAGAGTGACTCACACAGTCATGTTGGTATATTCTTTGGACAAACGTCACTGTGTATCAATTGTGAAACTATTTGCATCATCAATTTAATGTAACAGCTGGAGTGGCATGAATGCAAAGACTTAATCTTTGTCTGACCTGCGAATAAACTTACACCTATGTGACTTTATGCTCTTACAATGAGTTCTTTTTGTCAGCACTGCAAAGTTTTGACAAAGCTTTTATGCAATGAATAAAGTTAAGAGTTCTGTCTATAGTTCAGGATGCAAGTCTATTTAAAGGAACAGTGTGTAACATTTAGGGGGATCAATTGGAAGAAATGGAATATAATATGAATAAGTATGTTTTCTTTAGTGTATAATCACCTGAAAATAAGAACCGTTGTGTTTTTGTTACCTTAGAATGAGTCGTTTTATATCTACATACGGAGCGGGTCCTCTTCACGGAGCCGGTCGCCATGTTTCTACAGTCGCCCAGCCATTTGCGTTTTCATGTTTTTACACTTGGCACACGAGAGTTTCAGTTGGTTGCAACCTACAACCTCACCGCTAGATGCCGCCAAATTGTATTGGACTTTTCCGCGCCGAGTCAAACCATGCCGTGCTGATTTGAGTTTCTATTACGAATTTTAGCGTGACAACTTGAGTTTAGTTTCTCTCCTGCATCCCTGTTTGTATTTTCAGATATCTGCTTTATTCGCTTTCAGCTGCATAGGAGTCATGTTAAGTTGCTGCTGATGAAAACCCAACATTTCCTGATTTTGCTGCTTCATAATAAAAGCTTTTAAATAACAAAGTAATGGGGGACTTTTATTGTGGAGAATTTATAGGAAATTCAATATTTATCTCAGAATTAGCGATGCTTTGTTAGCAGCTATTCTTAATACTGCAAAAAAGGAAGAGAACAAGCAGCAAAAATAACAGGGGACTTTTATTGTGAAGAATACAGGAAATGAAATATATCTATCCACCATTTACAGCTGCTCCTTTGACCACTACACACACACCTTCAAGCGGGTAGCCCCTGTTGTAATGGAGATGCAAATACCTGCTGTGCTGGGCTGACATGCCGAGTCAAACCGAGTCGAGCCAAGCCAGCCTTTAATAATTTCCTTCCAACAAAAAGGCTTTCATTTGTTTTTCTCTGCAACGTGACACAGATATTAAAGTATAATATCGGGATATTACATAACGGTTCTTATTTTCATAGATTTCTTTTCCCAGTTATGATAACATAATTAATTGCTGAGATCTGGGAACACTCTACAACAGCGGTAAATCAGTTAGGTTATAAACACGCCAACACTAATAGCAAAATGATCTAAACCACTATATTCGGAAGTTAAACGAAAAGTGAGTTCACCTGAAATGTTGCCAATAACCCCTCGTTGCTCAGGAAAACTGTTTTACAACAATGGCAGGTACAGTGGGTCAAGGTTGAACTAGGACGTCAGTCTGTAAACTATAATGGATACTAAAGATGAATAATCATTTTGTAATCGGTTATCTCTTACAGTAATAACATCACTTTCACCAAGTTAATCCCTGTGAGTGCTGACAGTCAGACCGGGTAGGAAACACAAGCAACCTTGAGATTTGTTTAAAGTCTGTATGGTTGTCTGACAGCTCGAGGTTCTTGTCCCGTAACCTGAGTCATTTTCACTGAGGTTGCTCATCTTGCTTAGCAACTTAGTGAGAGCAATGTTTTATTATTATTTATTAAACTATCAAAATATGGAAGAAAAACGTTTTTAAATTTAAATGGGATTTTACACATCAAAATGTTTACTATACATAATATATTTAATATTATATTCCATTTCTGCAAATAGATCCCATTAATTGTTACACACTGGTCCTTTAAGACTTTTACTGAAGTAATATTCTACTTTAACTTCTACTAAAGTCATTTTCTGGTTGGACCACTACTGCTTGTTTACATCTACAACATAGCATCTCCTTGTAACTGTATTTGTTGAAATATGTCTACATTACAGTGCACTGTATATTGTGCTGTTAGAAACCACAAGAGAATAACACAACTGTCAAAATGTAATGTGCATCGTGATCTTCAGTGTTAACCACATTCAAATATTCTTGTAAAAAAAAAAAAGCATCCACACCTCCTGATCTGTGAATCTTTAATTTCTTTGGAATGATTGGGTATGCTGCACAGATCGGAGTGGGCGGATGTTTTCCATTTCATTTTTTTTTTGTTATTTATTTACATCGGATCTCAACTCCAGCACCGCCAACAAGCCTTTATTTGGTGAGCTGTGGTCCCGAAATTGTAGACTAAAAATAGACCAATGGACACCAGGCCCGCCTGTTTCAGATTCTTGTTGCAATGTCAACAACAACCAGGTCTCTATTCCTGCAGGCTGCCTGTGCCTCAGTAGCACAATGCTTTGGCAAATTTCATCTTAATGAAACACAACTGAACTAACAGAATCCTCCACTGCACCGCATTCGCACTGATAGCAGGGAATGATAGGGTATGCAAATGCATGCTGTTCCTGGAAAGCCCAAAATATGCAGTACCAAAATGTAAAAAATACTCCATTATAAGTAAAAGTCCTGCATTCAATCCTTTTCAAGTAAAAGTACAGCGGTATTAGCAGCAAAATACAGTAAAATAACAAAAGTAAAAGTACTCTTTGTGCAGAAAAATTGCCCCCATGACTGATATATTATCATATGCATTAGTGAGAGTGATACTGATGCTTCAATGCATAAATAGCATTGACTGTAGCGAACCTAACCTCCAAAAGGTCACCAGATAGATGTCGAGAGATGATAAATGGGATATGAATGAAGAAAAAAATGACAATTTTGTCATTATATATATATATCATTCTAGTTTTAATGAAATATTGGATCAGTTTCCCTCTTTTTTAATTTATTTAAATAAAAACATCTGAGGACTTTGGAGGGGAAATTTCTCTTTGGTGGAACAGCTGACAACACATATGATTTCTATTTACTCCTACAAACTTTCTGATTATTGGGTTGACCCCGTGTTGACTTTTATCGCTGCGGAAATGTCAAAACGACAGCCTGCCACAATGAAAGCATTGGATGTTATTTTCATGTCTAGCATGGCAAAACATATTTTCCAAGGGACTATTTGCATGGCGCCTCTTATCTCGGTTTAACAGAGCACAGAGCTCTCTATTTCCATCCACATTCCGGTTTGCTCACCATCACGTTAGGATGGATGCAGCTCTTCTCAACCAGACAAACACCAGTACAACATCTACCTCCTGCACCGTGGACTCCTCGGTGGAAAGGCAAATGTATCCAGCTGTCTATTCTCTTTTTTTTATTGTGGGCTTCCCGGCTAACTGCCTGTCTCTGTATGTAACCTGGATGCTGATGAGGAATGGGAACAACATAGCGGTCTACCTCATCAACCTGTCCATCTCTGACCTGCTCTACACCATCTCTCTGCCTGTGTGGATTGAGCTGGCCCTGAAGAGGCCTCAGGGTGGTCTCTGCAGCGTAGTGGCTGTGATCATGCACAACAGCTTTTACGTCGGCTCAGGCCTCCTCTGCTGCATCTCCGTTGATCGCTACCTAGCAGTGGTCTACCCTCTCCACTTCCACTGGGTCCGAGAGGTGCGGACAGCAGCATTTGTGAGTCTTGCTGTTTGGACTTTAGAGATTTCCATCCACATCATCTTGCTTGACCACACGGGGGCGCTGCAAGCTTTCTCCTCAAGAAACTTGTGTGAGGAGCGTATACCCATGGCACAAGAAGATGCCCACCTCGCCCTCACACGAGTCACCCTGGGTTTCTTGCTCCCTATCTTCGTCATGACCTTTTGTTTCCAGCAGATCATGCGGTCACTCCGACAGAGCGCCTCCATCCTGACAGGGGAGCGCAGGAAAGTGGGGGTGCTGTTGTTGCTCCTACTTCTAACCTACATAGTGGCCTTTTTGCCCTACCAGACTGTCATGCTGCTCAGGGCCACGCTGGAGCCCGGGTCCTGCATCTGGGCCACGAGGCTCAGGGATCCGTACCTGGTCACAGTTGCCACGACGACCATCAACAGCACACTGGATCCTATAATATACTGTTTAATCAGCGAGAGTGCTCAGACAGAGATTAGGAAAGCTGTTGATAAATGTTGGGGAGTATTTGTGAGGAGGAAATGGTCGAAGAGATCTAAGGGAATTCACACAGTTTCCTGACAACAGAATGATCTTTTTCTTTATTATTATTTTTAACCCATAATTGCAAATTTACAGAAGCCCTGAAAGGCAAGCGAGAATTTTTTTTTTTTCTGGTGGTCCATTTTGTAAGTCTGATCGAAATTATTTTCTCTCCTATGTTTACGACTTAAGAACAGGTGGCAAAAAAATTGCTAGGATAATCTTTCTAAGTTCCTTTTTTCTCTCTGAAACAAATAAAGAAAACATATTTTTTTTTAAGGCAGATTTTTCCAAGTTCCTTTTTTTTTCTCTGCCTCTTAGGGGAAACAGGTGAAAGGCTTCTGTACAAATCCAATGGAAAACAAATTATTATTTGGGACTGTATTTTAAGAGGTAATACCAAGAAACTAAGTGTTCATATAATGACGCCTTTTTACTGACAATGTTGTGTTGATGCAAGGGTGTTATTTCCACTGAAACACCAGTCAAAGATAAGACAGTAAAGTACAGAGCTGTAGTGTTGCTGTAGTTAAGGTACATATATACGTCATCAGTTGTATATTCAGAAAGTATAAGATAAGGAAACTGATGCACTCTCTCTATATACACATTTATATAAATATGCATTCATATTTTTTTTATTTTATTTTTTTTATTATTTTATTTCACTTTATTGTGCCTTCCCACTTCTGAAACCGAACCTATGCCTCTGTGTTGATGTTTTATTGGACAAATCATCTCTTTTATCATTGTAATGTACAATGGTTGACTGTGAACAAGATCACATTTACATTTATTTCTTAATTGATTTGATAATTGATAATTTAAGTTGAGCAGAAGAAATTTAAAATAGCCTCCTCTGGATGTTTTTGTTTTTTTTCTGGTGCATTATATAGCATTAAGGGTTAGGTTCACAATTTTTCAAGTCTTTCTTAATGCAGCACTTACAGGTCCATATGTACATTGAAAGAGTTATTCCTCTTTTAATGCTTCTGCAGACAGTCTTTGTTTGCTGAGCTGCAGCAGAGGGATGGTAACTACAAGAGGACATTTGGTGGAAGATTCCCATTTTATTTGTCTAACTTTGCTGAAGAAGAAGAGAAAAAGAAAGGCACTTTATTAATCCCTGAGGGGAAATTCAATTTTTTGCACAACTTTTTGAAGCCTTATATTAACTTTGGCAGAACTTCTGAATTCATTTTACCCAGAATGAGGACTAATAAATTAATGCTTTTAATGTACATATTATGGACATGCGTACTTAAAAATATATATATGCACCTATCCTTTAGGAGCACGTATAGGCTTAGCCATAACAACATAACTATGCTATGGAAACAACTTTATCAGACAGTAATCAGCCTCACCTTTACCTGAGTCCATGTCTATATTGACACACCACACAAAAAGACAAGCGGCCTCATATAGACTTAGCACCCAATTTAAATCTGCCGTTTGGTCCTCTCACACCGGTAGTTTGTTCTGTCATGGCCTGTCACCCAGTAAATGACATACGGTAGTCAGGGACGACAAGGAGGCAGCTGCTGACTCTTCCTGTTTCTCTAAGCTGGCTGATTGAAGCAGTGGAAGACAAGACGACTGAATGAATCCACTCTGCATCTGTTTTAATGTTTTTATTTTCATAATAATGAAATTTATGGACAGAATTTGGAGCGGAAACACATCTGAATAAAGAGTAAGTAGACTTTCATATGAGTTATATTGAGTTCATGGTTTTTCTTATCATATAATTGCTGAGTAAATTTATGTTTATGGTTGACACTTGAAGACTTAAAGGATCATACCACAGTTTTTTCATGTTTAACCCATCATTAGCCTATTAGTATAGGCCCATTCTAAATCCAAAGCATACGTTTTTAAATGGATGTCCTAACTCTCAGTAGGCCATTTGTTTTAATTAATTTTAACAAGGTGTACGACAGTTTTTATTTTGACTTGAAAGTTGCTCTAGACAGATGATCCATCACAGATGACATCTGATCAACAGTTGTTTTTGTTACACCATGTTTTTGTCATGTGGTGATGCAGGATGTGTTGTGAAACGACCTCCTTCCAAAAAAGAAAAGTGCCACATCAGAGATTTTAGAGTCGGCCACATGAGTTGTGAATGAAATGTTAGATAAAGACAGATCACTTTGAGTAGTTGACATAAGCAAATAGTGTAACTTTGACAAAAAAAATAAAGCCGATTAAATTACAAATTTACTGAAATGTACTAAAACCAAAAGTTTCCTGGAAGGTGGAAACAAATCTCAACAAAAAAAAAATCAACAGTAAGGTAAAGCAATTTGTGATTAAAGGAACAGTGTGTAACATTTCACAAGATCTATTTGCAGAAATGGAATATAATATTCATAACTATGTTTTCATTAGTGTATAATAACCTGAAACTAAGAATCGTTGTGTTTTTGTTAGCTTAGAATGAGCCCTTCATATCTACATAGGGAGTGGGTCCTCTTCACGGAGTCCGCCATGTTGCTCCACCATGTTTCTACAGTAGCCCAGAACAGACAAACCAAACTCTGGCTCTAGAGAGAGCCTTTCATGTTTTTACGTTACCTGAAGGTCACCGTAGTGTTGCGACACGCTTGTGAAACTGTAGTAACGTGAGCCGATGAGTGCACTCAGTGGCTCACGTTACCACAGTCTTGAAAAGGGGAGGAGTGAGTTGGTACTCAGTTGGTTGCAAACTGCAACCACACCACAAGTCCTACACACTCTACCTTTAATTTGTTAAAACGAGTGAACTCCAGTGATTTAGTACGTCTCTTCCATGAAGTTGGGGGTCTCACATGAGACAGTGTTTTTTTAAAGTCAAAATCAAAGCAACAGAGGTTAAGATAGCCTGATTTTTAGTCTCAAGCATAGGTCAAGCCCCAAAAACACTGAATCCTACATTTCTCATGATGCGACTCAATAGAAACTTTCAGTAGATCCTCTCTGACTTCTAAACACCATACCCCTAGTTTATGATAGACTTCCTGTTAAAAGTTTATTCATTAAAAATAACCACAGAAAACATTATTTAGCTGTTGCTGATTAGTACTCTCTGATGAATAAACTGACATTCATATGCATTGTGTTATTCCTTCCTTGTTTCTCTACCAGGTGTGAGCATATGAACGCCACATCTGCGATGGAAAACTTAAGTCTGGCCACAAATCATTCAGAATGCTACTCGTTTGACAGCGCATCCAGGAGGAGGCCGGCTTTGCTTTTCTACCTGGCGATCATCATCACTTCCATCCCGTCCAACGCCTTCTCCCTCTACGTGTCCTGGCAGCACATTAGACAGAAGAACGAGCTCGGTGTGTATCTATTCAATCTGGCCCTGAGTGACCTGACCTTCACGATCGGCCTCTCTCTGTGGCTGGACTTCCATTGGAAAGGAGTCTGGGCCCACGGCGGCTACGTCTGCGTGCTGTCCGTCTACTCTCTCTTCACTAACTTTTACACCAGCGATGCTCTCCTCTGCTGCATCGCCGTTGACCGCTACCTGGCAGTGGTTCACCCATTAAAGTTCACTTTCTTGAGGAAAGTCGGCACTGCAGCAGCGGTCAGCGTTGCCATTTGGGTGTTGGTGGTGTGTTTCAACGCCGCCACCATCACCTGGGAGGACTCGTACCGTGAGAACAACAAGCTTTCATTGTGCTTCGATATCTTCCTCCCGATTTCAGAGAACCTGGCTCGGGTTAATGTAGCACGCTTCATCCTGGGCTTCGTCGTTCCCTTTCTCCTGGTGGTGTTTTCCACCTGGGGGATCTGTGAGGCGGTGAAATCCAACCAGGCCACAGAGGAACAGGAACGTAAACGGATTTCCAAGCTGCTGACAGTAGTTCTGCTCTGCGTTTTGTTCTGCTTCGGACCTATCCACGTCATGATGCTCCTCCGCACACTAGTGGACGACTGCAGGAACGTTGCGTGGCTCCTTTATCCGTACAAGATCAGCATAGCTATCTCAAGCCTCAACTGCCTTACCGACCCTCTCCTTTACTGCTTCATCACTAGAACGGGGAAGGCAAATGTCAATCAGGTTGTTCTCTTCTTCCAGGTAAAGAAGAGGAGCAAAGATGAAGATGTGGTGTAGGTTAACTAAAATACGGAACTAAATAATGTCATAACCTTGTGGTAAACTTTACTGTTAGACATTCAACAGTAATCCTGGGAGTTAGAAACACAATTACAGACTTCAAATGTAAGACAGTTGTCAAATGGCAAAAGTTGTCAGATATTAAAGGACAAAGCTGGCGTTGTTTATATTTTTCTTGCTGTCAACTAACCTCATTAAAAAAACAACTCTAACAACGGGTTAATCTGTCTCTTAAAACTTGCCCCAACCCCATCAGTGGGGGAAGAAGTATTCAGAAATCTTACTCAAGTAAAAGTTTGTTTGTATTATCAGCGAGATTTAGTATTAAAGGTACTCATTGTGCAGCAAAATGGTCCCTGTCAGTGCTTCACTATTATATATTCACCCTTTATCAGCAGTGACTCATGTGGAACAGCTTTTCCATGATGGAGTATTTCTCAAACATCACAGTTGTTCTGTTGTGTGAAACCTTCTCTATACAGGGTCAAGGAAAATAGAAGGGTTTTAATGCAAATTTGACACCATTCATCATTTGAATAAAGTGTAAATAGGAGAAAAAAAAATCCACACATCACTGGAATATATGATGACACATTTGACTGGTTTTATTTCAGCTTTTTGTGTCACACTATTTGTATTTTGGTCAGACGAGTGTGGATCAGATGTCATGGAAAGGGTGTATTTGAATTTAACAGACTAAATTATTTCCTTCTTTCCATGTGTCGAGGGGCATCACCCCATTAAATAACACTGAACATTGGAAGGACATATTGGGAAACTAATAAAAAATGTAATCACTCACTACCAACACATTATGATCTAAAATAATGTGATTTTGCAAATTTATGGCTCAAGAAGCTTTTCAGTAATAACAGTGAATTTTACAAGTGCTTAAAATCGCTGGTCTAAGGTGTGGCAGGCTGAACGTGGATATCTGGAGCTCTCTAGTGGACAATTATGGAAGTGCAGCAAGCGTATTTACACTTTGAAAAGTTGATCATTTTTAGATATAAATCTCTTCGGTGTTGCCTTTGCACAAATTGTTTTATTACATAACTTGTAGTGTTTTATTGCAGCATCATTATCAAAACTAACACATAAATGTATTGTCCTCTTTTATCTTTACTTTAACAACAGAATACATCTAAGAGGTGGTCTGTGGTGGTCTTTCTGGTATGTGCATAACATTAACCATACAGCACGCAATCCTGCAGCTCATACACACATGTGCAAACATACAAACTCACACATGCACACACAGACTTTGACTATTGGTCTTTAAAAAAAACACACAAGGTTAACCTTGTGGGGACCAGATTTATGTCCCCAGATGGGAGGTGAGTCCCCATAATGTGCTCTAAACGTGCACCATTTATTTTGATATATAATATGACAACCTCAGGTGTGTGGCATTTTGCCTTCATAACGACAAAGGCTGGCAAGGACATGTGAGTCCTTGTCCCGCCACTTTCTTCCATCGATCCATCCATCCATGTCAGATAATATGCTTCGCTTAACACTGAATAACTTGCATCAGCAGAAGCTGGGGGCTATAAAGCCCATCTGAATACCCATCTTCTCACCTTTCACTGTCCTTGAGTCTGCAACAGACAGCCCTCTTTATATGTAAAGTAAAGGTGTGTGAGGAGATGGAGATAACGGAGGATCAATGGGTTTCCCGGCCTCACCTGGATGTTGGCAGAGTTTTAGCGGTGGCACGTGTCTGTCTGCTCGCTGTCAGGCATGATAAATGAATGGTAATGCACACTGGTGATCTGACTGTATGCACACACGTGTAACAGAAACATGATCCTCCTTTTAATAAAAAGGTAGGTACTGCAGTAGATTCTGCGTTCAAAGTCAAATTGTTGGTTGAGGTCAAAACATCAGTAGTGAATCTGTATGTATTGACCAGATCACTCCTGGTATCTTGTCACTAAAAAGGTCCACCTCATGCAACAAGCCTTTGGAAATGTGGTTGAAAGAAAAACACAGAATCTTGAGTCAGGATGCACAGCCACATTTTGGCCAATCCCGGCCCTGGCAGCTGTGACCAGCACTGGGTGTTGGCAGGCAGGCTGTGGGAACAGTTTGGGTAATGTACATCCACGTGCTGCAGAGAAGATCTAACTTGAACACACACATGTGATAAAGAAGGAAACAGATGGACAAATATAGCAGTGTAGAGTTGTGTGGTAACGATATTACGTAATCCATTTGTAATGTGAACAAAGAATAGAATCAATGTAGTTTTATTGTATTTACAGTGGTTTTACTGCTGTTTATACAACTATAAAACGGGTTTGCTGCAGAAAAAATTTCATAAATTTTAAAGTGTCCTTCCTCATTGACTCATTTGCCTGAAATCTTTTCCCTTCTTTAACGCTGCCACTCCTTTTCATGCCGTTTTGTGTAATTAAATTATTCATTATTATGATCTAAAACCATTAATAAATCTGCTTTTCTCAGACGCATCTCTGCCCGTCTATCTCCCAATCTATAATCCAAACTTTCTCGCTGTCCGTCACTTGTTTCTTTCCCACTTGCCAGACGTGCGCAGTCTGACTCAGCCATAATAACAAGTTATCTTCAGTCACTGGAGAGCTGAGACATCTTTGTTATATGTGTGCGACATAATGCTGCAAAAGGGGAACATTTTATCTTTCTACGAGGGCATCGAGTCATATTCAACTGGACATCTAACCAGAAGGGCTTGCAAGAAAATTGGTTGCATTGATTTTAGATTAAATAATTTAAATTATTCTGTCTTTACAAACATTTTTTTCTATTCCCCATCAAGAAAAGTCCTGTTGAATAAATGAATATACTGTCTGTACATATGTATCATCAACAGAATTAATCTTAATAATTCAAACATGATTTTTCTGGCAAAATTCAAGACCATCGTAAACTCTATGGTAAATGCCTCCATTCTTAATTGTGTGTTAATTTTGGGTTGCTTTGTACGCAACATTTTTTTTTAACGCTGCCGTCTTGTCCTGGTATCCCCTGGATGTTTCCAACCTTAATGGGACATACCTTAAAGCTGGGGTAGGCTGTTGTTTTGCTTTGTTTTTTTTTGCATCAAAAATTCCATAATCACCTTTCTTCATATTGTAGTTCAAGTGGTACCCCAGGGTAGGCAGTTTTCTGGAAAAGGCACCAGAAAAAAAACAGAATTTTAAAAAACAGCCCTCATCCTGCAGCTCTCCCCTTTCTGTCCTAAGCCCCTCCCACCAGACGAGCACGGGCACATGCACGTGCTTCATACAGTAACCTGTACCAGGACCTACTAGTCATTAATTTAACATCATCCCGATCGATTGTGATCCTGATGCTGTTATATAGCGGCAATTCTATGACAACTACAGTCCTTTTCTTTTCTTTCTTTGGGCCTGTAAAGCCATTTGAGGTAACAAACTGGCTTCGAGGCTCCAGCGAGCTACAATATTGACAAAACATTTCAGAGATGGAGAGAAAATGAGCCTTCTGCTAACCGTAGCCATGAGCTCACGGTTTCAGTTAGGCTACATTATTAGAGAGATGGAGAGAAAAGCTTGGTAATGTTTTGGCTTTCTGCAAACTGCGGCTGTGAGCCTTTGGCTGCGTCTTCCTTTTCTGGGTTGCTTTGCAATGTAGGCAGTTGTTGCCAATTCTGAAATAGCAACTTTTTCTGCAGGATTTTTCCACCATTCAATCAGGCTTTTCACCATCTGAAGGGATGTGCTCACCAAGCCCTCTTTCATAGTGGCCAAACGGTAGAATTACAACTTCCATGTCCATCACGTGATGCCATTGGGCCAAAAAAGACTTTTTCCCATAGACTTACATTGGGAAAGGGACATCTGTAACTCAGCGGATCATTTTTGAGGTGAATCAACTTCCCAGTACGAACACTTGAATATCCCTTATTTAAATCATTATGTCCTAAAAGTTGTAAAATGCACTAATAGCCGAATCCAGAGTTATTTCTCTTCCTCCGTTCATGTGAATGAGACCCAGCCCGAGGTTGGAGCGAGGGCTGGGAGGCGGGGTTAAAGGAAACGCTGCTGCATCTATCCTATGTGCCCAATGGATGCAGAAGATCGCCGTATGATCTGGGTACTTTATCACTCGGCAGTCGAGCCATTTTGGCTTCATGCACCACTGAGCAACTCTCATAGGAATGAACGGGAGCCCGCCTCCAGCGCTGTATCCAGTTCTCTTTATACATCCATGAATGGGGCGCCAGCACACCCCAACAATTGCTTTATATAACTAAACAGTTCTGTTGTCAACCCCATTCAATCCCAAATCTGTCTTAAGTTCAAACACAACTCCTGGTCTGAGCTAAAGCCCTCTTCAGTGTCACATGTACTTGATTTTTTCAGTTTCTCTTGACTGGTTTAGATGACATCATCTTTCACCTCTCTTAACTTCAGTGTCTCAGCTGCCAGACACGTTGTCAGGCAGACTTCACATCTCTCTGCCGTTGCATTTGATGTCAAACACGCTGGGCTCCCCCAGATGACTGTCTGACACTCCCTCCAACCTTTCCTCTATTCATCATCCTCCCTGTCGCTCTCAGCGCTTTCACACTTTCCTCACAACATAATCCTTGTTCTGGCAACAACCTCTCAAATAAATGTGGGGAAATTATAATCACGTAAAGGAAGGTGGCAAAACTCTCTGCATTATAATGCAGTAATCTTTGCACTTAATTTTAATGTATTAGATGAAATTCTCTCTATTTCCAATTTTCTACATAAAAATCTTAGTTCATAATGTTTTTTTTTCTTTCTTTTGGGTTTCATTTTGCTGAAATTACTGTTAAAAGAGGCTCTATCTTATATAATTTATACCAAATACAAAGACTAATACAGCTATTTTTTAAAAGTTGTTGTGTGTTTAAAAAGTTGCAAGCAGTGGCACAGCTGAAGCATCCAAGAAACACTAATCAGAAATGCTGGAAAAGGCTGGCTTTTATAGCCTCCTGTGGTGCAGATCAGGTGTAATCAATTTGACTGATTACGAATCAGATGAACCTGATTCAGCTGGTGACTGACAGCTGAAGCTGAAAATAGAAAAAAATGGGATTTTGTTGTCTTCTTGAATGCCTTACTAATTTTTTTTTATCTACCTCTTTGGTACTTTTTTCTGTTCAGTGATTTTACAAGAAGCACTTATCAGTCAACCTTTAATGTGGGTAAAAAAAAAAATCTGCATGTGGGGTTTGATTTGTTTAAAATGTTTAAAAGTCAGTTTATAAACTCACTTCACCAACAGGAAGATGAATGATCTTTTAACTGCCTTCTTTTTCAATATAGTTTTGTAAATGTTCCCTTTGGTTGGTATAAGCCATGATCAAAACACAGGTAACAGAACGTGCACATTTGAAGCTCATGTGTTTCCCGTAATTAATTAATTGCTTTCATTTGTAATTTAAATGAAGAACCTTTTGTTTGACTTTTCACAATAATCTCACATGGCAGGATCAGGGATTTGTTCTCTTAGGGCGCTTTCACAAGTTATAGTCCGTATGGCTTGTCCGAATCAGAGTGAAACTTTTGGTTTTCTATTAAGTCTGGTTCGGTTTCACAATGTACAAATAAAAGTGGACAAAATAAAAAGAGCTGCCCCTTCTACGAAGGGATTCACGGACTTAAATTAAATTAAAAAAAATATTGCTGTCAAAGTTTTTTCCCTTTGACTCGACAGTGATCGACTGTGCACATGAATCCCTTCTCCTCCGGTTTATCTCGAATGGCTTTATAAACTTCTCTATTTTTGAGGACTTGCTCTCTTTGACCCAGATGTCAAGCAAACATCAGACTTCTGCAGAAGTTCAAGTCAGTCCTCTCCCACTTATGTTAACCTGTGTCCATCTCAACAAATACCCACACAGGCAGCCTGCATTTTGGTTCACTTCTTGCAATTGGTCGGATGATGTTCTCACTGCAATTGAACCGCATACGGTTCGCTTGGATTTAGGGTTTGGTGGAAACACCACCTCTCGCAGGCAGTCTCGGACCGGTTAATATACTAGATATACGCTAGATTTAGGGCCTTTTGGAGCTACCACTGCTAGCTACTTTCATGGAAAAGAGTTGGCGACACTGGGCTCGGTTTTTCGGTTGGATACATTTTTTAAATCTCAGCATTACCGACCCTACCTTTAACTGAAATATTACATCTATCTTTCATGCAACATCCGATCTGCTCCTTTCAGTCTTTAAGGCGATTTTTGGTGATTTGGGGATTACCTAAAATAGAAACAATACGTCCTCCATTTGGAATTTTGGAGAAAGCACAAGGTGAATCCCACCCACATCCTCGGTGAGTCACGCCACTTTGTAGGTCAAAGTCAGGCAAAGTGTTTAATGCTTCAAGATCTTAGTTACACTAACAAGAGGGAGCCAATTTCTGCCTAAGAAAAGCTAAGGTTATGTGTGCATAATTGCCCGTAACTTGAAAGCTTTATGCATGACTAAAGATGCACAAACATAGGAGATGAATTAGCCCCCGCAGAGACCTTGCTTGTGGGTGATCATGGCCATTTGAACACGTTCAAAGGGAAGTAAAAGTGGGAAGGATTCACCATTACAATCCCTCTACTTGATCCATTTGCAACAGGGAGCGAATTTGTTTTGTGCCCTCCATCACTCAAATAAAACGGGAATAAGAGTGAATTTTCTGTTGTAGCTGTGGCTGCCTTCACTCCAGAGGTTGCCTTTATTTAAGAGCACTTGTAGACTTGGTGAGATTAGAATGTGTGCTCATGCACGCAGGGCCATCCTCTCTGGGCGAGACACAAAAGCCCTTTTTCTCATTCATACACACTCTCAAACAATTCTTGATAGATGAATTTGTGATTCTGCAGCAGCCCTCGGGGTAATTTGCACAGCTCTCTAATGGCTCAGTAGGAGCTGTAAAGCTCTGATAGTTGACATCAGTTAATGTTTCTTTGGCTGTCAGTATGCCAGAACAAAACTGGAGCCATAAGAGATGCTTTTTGGCATCAGAGAAGTTGTAAGACCAGTTTCTCTCACTCTAGCAAAGTGTCATGATTTAAGAAGGCCAGATGGATGAAAATACTTGGCCAAAGTATCAAATAAATGTTTTTTTTCTGTCAAAACATGTCATTAAATCTGCAATTTAATCTAAACTGCACCCAAAATGACATGTGCCAATGAGACAGATGCAGCCCTTCACACCATAAGGTAATATGGAGGTAACGAATAAAACACAAGAAGCCATCAAGGTCAAACTCTTCCTTCTCACCTTTCATTGTGATAAAAGGAGGCCTTTGGGTGAAATCAGATGTGAGCAGCCAACCATAACCGTTCATCTCTCCCCCCACCGGTTGTGAAATAACACAGTTGATATGGAAGATTCTGCACTGAGGACACATAACGAAAGGAAATAAAGGGAGGTAGCAGAGAGCTGCATAGGAGGATAAAAGTTTTGTGCAGATTTTTTTGAAATACTTTTAATTTGTTTAAACGGGACACAAGGAAGTGAGGGAAGAAATAAGACGTGATACACAGGAAGTACGGGACGAAGTCAGATAAACAGTGAAAGGAAGAAGACCTGTCTGGTGAGTGGGAGATAATTAGAGAGAGATTTGAGATAGAATAGATGTATATTTTTCAAATGTTTGCTTTGTATGACCTAATAATTAATGCAATAATGAAAATGTGTCAACCCCTGTATATAAGAAGTGGACGTAGTCACTGTGACATCACTCATTGGTTTGTGGCCTTGAGTTCGGCATTTTGGCTGTCGCCATCTTGTTTTTTTGCAACCAGAAGTGACGCAAGAGGGTGGAGCATAACTACAACCGAACGCTCAATAAGACATTTTTGGGCGACCAAAAATGTTATAATTAACTTTCATGAACTGAAAACACACTGTGAAAGGGTTAAAGTTGTAAGACGAAAACATGTACAACACCCAGACTGTCAATCACAAGGTAGCCACGCCCTAAAGCATCCCCTGCTTTATGGTCTATCTGACTCTAAATGGGACCATAATTTACTAAATGA
This sequence comes from Sebastolobus alascanus, assembly GCA_916701645.2. Lineage (NCBI taxonomy): Eukaryota > Metazoa > Chordata > Actinopteri > Perciformes > Sebastidae > Sebastolobus > Sebastolobus alascanus. The sequence goes on along the minus strand of CAKAOJ020000134.1, from coordinate 1,952,918 downwards.
ACATCATGCTGTATTGAAGAAGACTTGAAACTAGCGATTGAAACCATAAACTCATGTTTACAATGTTTACTGAGGTAATAAATCAAGTGAGAAGTAGGCTCATTTTCTCATAGACTTCTATACAATCAGACTTCTTTTTTGCAACCAGAGGAGTCGCCCCCTGCTGGCTGTTAGAAAGAATGCAAGTTTAAGGCACTTCTGCATTGGCTTCACTTTTCAGACCCGGAGAAAAAAAATAAATATGTCTTTAATCATCTTAGAAATTAATGCACATTCTTGTACTTTTTCTAGCAATTTTGATTTAAAGGTGTTATCAAAATTCACTTTCCCTTTTCTGGCACTGCGCTACATAAGGTTCTCAAAGTGTATAATACTGCACTACTGCCCCCAAAATCAAACCTCCTTCAGCTCCTTGTTTGATTCATCAGAAAGATGCCATGATGTGATACAATGTGTAAAAAATAGACTATTTATAACTGGGATGGTGTGAGGGTCAAAAAAGACTTTCTGTTGCCTCACAGCGACGACATGCAGTAGATTTATCAGTTAATACACCTGTGTGCTCCACTGTAACAGCCTTTTTTTTTTTCAGTTTTCACTGACGCTGTGTTAGTGAGGTGTTGATTATTTCTGAGTCTCGTGGCGGTGTTGTACGGGATGATGATAATTATTTTTGGAAACACAAACATTCTTATTTTTCATCTAGATATAATTCTTCAGTTGTGAATATTACTGTAATTTATGTGGCCAAAAAAAAAAAAAAACTTTTACGGCATTTTGATTCACCGCTCGATGCTTGATGGACATGTTTGTCACAAGATTGATGTTTTTCCTTCTGTGTAGTAAAACCTACTGTAGCAGCCTCTTCCATATCAATGACTCTGATTGACTGTCTATATAGACTAATGGACAACACAAAAATAGAGAAAATATATATCATAATTAATTAAAAAATCTGTGGTGGATTCATCATGTGTGAGGGAGGAACAGAGATAAAGATAGAAGGACAGAAATATAATGAGAGACAGACAAAAGGGGGGGGTGAAGAGCTGGTTGAGGTCACTTCCACCTTGAAGGGAAAACCTCCACAAACACACACCCACACACACTCTTTCTATTACATGCAATTTATAGCTCTGCCTTTACTGACCTGTCTCCCTGATTAATTTCTTTTGTGGTGCTGTCGGCCGGGTCTTTTTTTTTTTTTCCTGGGTGCCATACACACTTTGACACACGTGACTTTGGCTCCGAGCTACAGACGTGCACGGATGGAGACCTTGGGCTGCAGCATCCTGCAACACGCGAGAAGTCGGTTACATAATAATGAATTCTGTCATTTAATTAACTAAAAGCGGCTGCAAAGCAAATTCATCACATTCATGAGATGAGTGGGGAAAAAAAGGAAAGTAATAAAAATAAATTTCATGTTTGCAGAGAAGTGATGCTTTGTTGACATACTGTTTGAATAAACTTGGTAAAATGAGAGCATTTGCAGTGTGTACTAGATAGATAGATAGATAGATAGATAGATAGATAGATAGATAGATAGATAGATAGATAGATAGATAGATAGATAGATAGATAGATGGATGGATGGATAGATAGATGGATAGATGGATAGATAGATAGGAGTGCTACTGCACAAATGCAAGTATCAAAAAACAGGTGCTCTTTGGATCCAAGGACATATTATGAGACCAAAAAACAGTTTGTGATGAATAGGTCATACCCAAAAATAAATACCAAGGCACACTGTTTTGCAAAAATTAAAAAGCCTTTAATAAATGGGCTCAGCGCCGACGCGTTTCAACTCACAGTATTCTTCGGGGCGTGTAAAAACAAGTGACAGCTCACAGATAGACCGAGGCTGGTGTCAGCTGCCAGGCTTTTGCAATCAGAGTAGCTCAGGATAATTGACACAGGTGCAGTCAACAGTCAAGAGAGATAACAGGGGGAGTATAAAGGGATTTTAGGGTGGGGGGGGGGAGTCATCCCATCACAACAAATATATTTACAGCTATGGAACATAGTCCGGCTCCTCATTCAAGCGGTTTCTTTAGTTTATCTCCTCCCCTCTTAGACATTTCTATGGTCTCTTATACTGCTTTTAGTGCTGTTTATAATGCTTGGCCCTGTTTTCTTTTCATGCTCCCCACATAGAAATAGCCACATGGGCATTGTAGGTGGTATACTACATGCATTGTGATTCCAGTTAAAGCTGCAGTGGGTAGAAATGGAGCAAATATGATTTAAAAAAAAAAGTTATTTTTATAAAATGGTCATGTGCCTCTGTGTCCTTCGGTGCCGGCTGTCTAAAAGAAAACTAAAGAGAGAATCACTGAACATAAATATGCCATTGGCACAGGAAACGAAGACTACCCCATGGCCAAGCATTATAAACAGCACAATGGATGTAAGACAGACTCACACAAAGCAGAAGATATAGAGGCAATAAAAATGTTTAAGAGGGGAGGAGATAAACTGAAGAAACTGATACGTAGAGAAACATTTTGGATCTTCAAGTTAAGGCCGAGGATTCATCTATATTGTATCATTATATATATATTTTAATATGGGTATATTTCTATATATTTATTTTTCCTATATGAATGTCTGTGAATATCCAGTGTTATTGTTTATTTATGCTGGACTTGAACCTTAAAGATTATGATGCCTTGTTAGAATGGACCTAATTATGTGAACTCATACCTGCTTGACTGCACCTGTGTCAATCATCCAGTGCTACTCTGATTGCAATTGCCTGGCAGCTGACACCAGCCTTCTGTGAGCTGTCACTTGTTTGTTTGGCTTTTTAAGTTTTGCACAACAGTGTGCCTCAATATATTTTTGGTTTTGACCTTTTGAACACGAAGCTAAGTACAAGTCTAACCTTTCTCTTTTCTGGTCTCAAGATAGACTGGTACTAGAAGAGCATTTGCTATATTTATTATTATTACTGCCTTTTCCTACAAACAGGGTGTAAGAGCAGGTTGCATTCTGGATTATTAACGTGATTAGTAACAGCTGTGCTTTTTCTAGTCTGACAAGTCATATTATCTGCTGTGAAAAAAAGCCTATGATATGATGTATAATTTTGTAGCAATGCCCTTGGAAAAGCAATACCCTTCTGATATACCCCGCCAGCAAATATTAATGCTGTTATCAGTATAACAATTACCAACTTTTAAATTTCTTTTGTCATGTTTATTATCTGGAAAAAGGCACTCACTACATTTAATGTGATCTGTTCATAAAATAAACTGTACACAACAAACTTGTCACAGGTCCTGGTCATGAAAACGTTAATGATATCAGATAAACAGGACAACAACCAGTGTGTGTAATTCGCCTTTAGAAATGCATGCAGTGCACGCCAGTGATACATTTAATAACTCTATTTAAAGAAGGCGTCGGTTAGTAGTGTCAGTGCCTGTTTGTAAAATAAAGTTTGTATGGTGATGTGTGGGTAAACCTCTAGGAACTACAGGAAAACACATTTAAGTGTGAAGATGATTGACCGCGTTTCAGAAAAAGAAATACAAAAAAAAGAAACATGACATGTTTCGGTCATATTTTACAGTACAATGGAAAATTCAACTCAAGTTCTTGGCTGATATAAAAAGTAAACACAGAAGCGAACATGCTTGATGAGTACAAAGTCAACAGCATCACATTCGTCAATTAAAAAATCGTTTAAGCAGTCTGAAGACATTTGCGATAAAAGTGAATGTCATATACAAAAAAAAAAGTGTTTTCAACATGGCTGACAATCTCGTGGCCAAAGGTGATTAAATGTGTTGACGGTGTTGATCCACAATGGTGGCAATCATTACTGAAATACATGTTGTTTTTCCACAATATATGAAAGAAAGCAGTACTTTTCATTTGATTAAAACAAAAAGAAACATTACCGCTGTCATTTCAAGCTTTCAAGTTAGTCAATTAACTGCTATGGTTGTATTTTAATAACCATGCACAATCAAGGTGAATAGAGATCTTAGTATGTAGTAGTTCATACCCCATAGGCTGCGTTTTCAAAGTCACATACCATGTAGGAATAATCGTACATGTCAGGTAGGTAAATGCTCGTATTGTCTATTGATCCGGCAGAAACAAAACCTCCCACCCTCCATTCATTTAGCATTTTAGTCCTTTAGTAGCTGCAGGCTAAAAATAGCCACCACAGTATGAGATGACAAAGCAGGGATCGATAATGTTTCTGAAAGATTGATGACATGAAGCTAGCTCTCTGGATATCCTGCCCACATTGTTAAAAAATAAGATTCAACATTAACAGACAGCCGCTGCCCAAGTGTCTCTCGTAAGAGTCGTCAAGGCTGAAAGACAACGGAGCTGGAAAGATAGCTCCTGTAGAGAGGAGAGTTCTTAAGTAGCCCATTCTACAGTAACATCCAATATGAGGTATTTTAACTACAGCCTCTTCTGTCTCTTCAATTTTTTGGCAACACGTTTTTCTTCCCATGGCTATGGCACGATGACTGAATTTCCTGGGAGCAGTTCCAATCTAAGCATAGGAAACAGAAAGGCACATTTATTGACATCTCAAAGGTCCATGCACTCTTCTTCTGTGTCTCTTTCACTCTGTCTGTCTCTGAAGCACTCGTCCTTTCAATGCCTAGTCGTTCTCTGTGTCTTTGGCCTGCACTGGTGTGAACTCATTCAACCTGCTGCGCTCCATTGTGTACTGTGACAGGTTTGTCAGACTGGTGTTATCTTCTTTTCTTTCTCCGCTTTCCTCATCTGGCTCTCCATCCTCTTCTTCCTCCGTTCTCTCCTCATCCAGCATGGCGCTGCCATTGTTTATGCTTACGCTCGCCCGTCGCCCGTCTTCATAAATGTTCCTCCGCAAGTCACGGTTCTTGTTGCGTCTGGCCAGCTTGGTGAGGGATCCGAAGCGCAGGTTGAAGAGATTCTCCTCCGAGGAAGACGCCGTCTGTGGCGTTTGCTCGCTCCCCTGATGGTCGTACGGCTCACAGGCGCCCTTCAGCCTCAGGTTGTAGAGCTTGGTGTCGATGCTCTCCTGAGAGGAGGTCTTGAAGCGGCCAGCGTCCAGGCTGGCGAACAAGGCCCGCTTCTCCGGAGACAGCATGTCCAGGGAGTGAGCGCGCTGCTCCAGGCCGAGCTGACGGCGCTCCATGCTGCGGATGGTGGCGGCCCGCTGGAGCTTGTCATGGATCTCAACGCTCAGGCGCCGCCGCGTTTCACGGAACTCTGCTCGAACATTTGCCTTCCATTCGGCTGCGTGAGCTTTAATCTCCCCAACCTGTGACGACAGTGCAGTAAGGAAAGGATCAGGAAGGTGCATACTTGTATTTCGGGTTTCTATTAGAACATGTTTACAAACTTTAATGTAAAAAACGCTTTACTTTTCTCATACCGGCGGGGCTGCAGTACCCGTTTTCACCCTCTGTCTTAAACGCTCTGTTTGAGCTCCTGCCCCCTGCTCCTGCCAAATATGTTACCTGGTGACGTCACCATGTTACGGAAGAGAAGGCGGGACTTCAAACAAAGCGTTTCAGGCAGTTCAGGAGCAGTGTTTCTGTGGGGGAGAGTAACTCCCTTTGGCGTGGACTTTGGGCTTTGTAACTTTTGCAGACCTTTGACATGCACAAAAAACTAAATAACACACTAAAGGAAAGGGGAAAAGAATAATAGGTCCTCTTTAAAGTATTCTTTCTGAAAGACCCAGGTGATGGGGTGAATGATAACAAAATCTTCTGCCAAAGTTGGAACAGTTCTGGTTATTTCACATGACAGATTTCCGATTTCTCACTGGTTTGAAGTGGGTGGGGCTCACTTGTGTTTGAAACACAACCAAGTCCTGATGGACTTTATCCAGGCGTTAACTTTGATAGTTGCTTATTTAATAATGAATATCTAATGCTAGAGATGCTAAATACTAAGTTTTCAGGGACTACAAAAAACACTACATGATTGAGGCTATCTAGTCCAGGGCTGACCAAAGTGGGGGCCGTGGGCCAAAGTTGGCTTGCCATCAGGTTCGATTTGGCCTGCCAGACGTTAGCTTTTTTTTTTTCTTAATTAAAAGGCCCACGGGATCGCCGGCTATCCCGACCAACTTTACTGTCTTTCGGAGGCTGTAGCAGGCTCAGTTTTTAGAGGTTTTCAAAGGGGTCTCTTGACCTCTGACCTCAAGATATGTGAATGAAACTGTTTTTTTGAATGCAGTATAAATGTGTTATTTTCGCCTATTCTAAAAATGGTGTATTTGAATATATCTGCATACTGGGGTCCCTAAACAGTCTTGGAATTGCATACATTGGATATGACTGGAAATGAGCCCAATTGTATTCAGCAGGTGGGTTTTAAGGGGTTAACTATGTAAAAGCTAAAATAATATTCAATTAGGGGAACTTGGGATCCTAGCTGCATCTTAACAATACAATACAATACAATACGATACAATACAATAGGTGTTTACTTTTGGCCAGTGGCCCACCATTAAGTTCCAGTTTTGGCCCTCCAAGGAAAAAAGTTTCAGGCACCCTGATCTAGTCTATTCAAGCCCTGCATTGAGTCCCTACATCTTATTCTTTGTCTTCTGTCTGGACTTAAAGGTAAAAGAGCTTCACATATTGAACGTTTCAAACAATAGCAGCCTGTTACAGAACATTTTGACAAAGTCTAAGCAGCAATTAATGGATTAATGGGGGGGCAGAGGAGGCAGTGACTGAGTGACCTTTTGTTTTCTACCTCTCTAATGTAATACTGAACTGTGTAATTGAATGAGCCTCACCTCTTCTTTGGTCTTTTTAGACAATACTCGAAGCCAGTCTCCAATCATGCTGAGGACGGCCGCAAAGTAAGCCAAACCCACCAAGATCCAGAACCACACCAGAGGCTTGTACCACTTCATGTAGTCGATCCTACGGTTACCACCTGGAGGGGAAGGGAAAATACCAAAAAATGAGTCATGATGGTTTGACTAAATAGTATTATATCTGTGACAGAAACAGCCATCTGTCGCGTAGCTCTACCTGCCACGTAGTCTCCTATTCCCACTGTGGTGAGTGTGATCACAACAAAGTAGATGGCCTCCAGTGTGGTCCAGCCCTCGATGTGTTTAAAGATGACAGCAGGGATGGTGACGAAAACAATGCAGCCAGCCAGGATGAACAGGATGGTGGACGTCACTCTGATCTTAGTCTGGCTGATCTGTTTGTGTTTTTGCTGAGAAAAACAAACAGGAGATGATATAAGAACAATACAAGCGATGTTAGTGCAATCAAAAGGAACTGATGAAACAAATTTGAAATAGGTAAACATGGATGAATAAAACCGAATTAAAACTAGCTTAAACTTGCAACTCACCCTAAATATCTTCTCAACTCTCAAGATGCTTTTCACAAAGATGGTGCCCAGCTGGTCTCCAATCCCCGCCAACAAGAAGCCAAAGAGGGGGATGCCAAATATGGCATAAAGGATGCAAAAGATTTTCCCGCCCTGCGTGCTTGGAGCTATGTTTCCATAACCTGTCACAAACAAGGAAAACACGAGGAAGAGGAGAGAAAAAAAGAGTGAAGAAAAATGGCGGAGAACACGTGGTGAGGAGGAGGAGGCGGAGGAGGTGGAGCGTTACGAGTATGATGAGAAGAAGAAGAATCAAGTCTTTCTTAGGCAAGATAAACAATTGAAGCCCATATGTTATACTTCTTAGCTCCCGTTGCAGGGGTCTGCAGTAAATAAACTCCTAGAGAGACAATAATTAGGTTCCCCTTAGAGAAAATTGCATTAATTATGGCCCTGCGTTGAAAAAGATACAAGCCAGGGAGATAACTGTTATGTAATTTAAAGCTGGAGGTCTTGTAACTTCTGATATTTCAAAATAATATATCTGGACAGATAAATGATGCTACTGAAAGCCACTGTTGCACGGCGTATTAGCAAATGTCATAGTTAATTAAATCTCTGGACTACACTGTGACAACAGGTCAGGGACATTGTGTTGTTTTTACCACTTAAATGAAAGAACATGCAGCTAATAGAGGGAGCATAGAAACTTGAATGCATCAGCTTTGATGTTGGAATTATGGAGCTATATCTATTGTAGAAGCTCAAAGCTTCAGGGCATCCAGAGGCCTTTCACTTTCATTTAAAATAATTTAGATCAATCACAAATTGTTTGTAAAAGAAAAGAAAGCTTTTTTAAGGGAGAAACACTGACATAAAGTAAAACCACCATGTCAGCAGTTTGTCAGCATCCTTGATAATGTTGAACTTCACAGGTTGTTAAATCCCACTGTGCGTTTGCTTTGCATCATTTAGCGCCGCCTCATGAGGGCAAAGGGATTTGTAAAACTCACCTGAGGGCAGCAATAAGAGGGAAGGATTTACACAGCTTTACAGAGATGTGTAACCAGAAAACACCTTTGACAAACTGAAAGGATGAATCCCATCTAAAGCACTTCAACAACTTTTGAAAAATTAATAATTGGCCATCAGTCTTGCATTCATGAGCTCATGTTGTTGTTGTTGTTTGGTGGAGCATTTTGCTCGTCATGTAATATTGTTTTTTTTCTCTACACATATGCAGTGTTGCCAGGTTAGGTAGGTTTCTATGGAGCCCCAAAGTGTTGAATATTATGTAGATAAATAAGTAATTATGCAATAGATAATTGTTAATAAATTAGGTCAAATATATAAATAAAATGACGACAAAAAAGTATGTAAGAAAATATTAAAACTCAACCTTTCATAATTAAGTTAGTGACATGAAATAAAACTGACATTACAAAATAAAAGCTGAATTTGAAATAAAAATGTCTATAACGGAATAAAAATTATATACAGTTAAACTCTGTTATTATGAACATAAGAAGGACAAAATTGCATCTCATATAAATTAGTTGAGTTTTAATTATTTCTTCAATTATTTCACAAATTGCTTGTTCATTTACATATATTACACTATTTATTAATAGAATTGTTTATATCATAATGTATTTTTTTATTTATTTAATATTGAACACTTTAAGCTTCGATAGTTTCCTGACCATGCGGGTAACTTTTTATTTGATTGGGTAAAAAAGTGTTTTGTGCAGCTTGTGATAATAGCTTAAGCAACATATTTATTTACTATTAGAGCATTAAAGAGTGGGTTATTTGAAACTTTACCTATGGTTGTGATGACAGTTCCAGCGAAGAAGAAGGCGCTGCCTAGGTCCCAGTAACTGGAGTTGTAGGATGTGTCTCCAATAGGACTCACTCCAGCACTCACGGCATCGATGGCACGCTGGAAAGAGAAACAAATGTACAAATTATAATGTTAATGGGGGAGGGGAATATAAATTAGATGGAGAGAATTGAATTAATCCTAGACCCACGTCATAAAGCTGTGATAACAAGTAAGTGGATGCAGTTACAATTGATTCAATCTGTTCAATATTATTACATTTTGCATACATTTATATGTACTTCTGCCATATTGCCCAGCCCTAGATATCCACAGCAGCGTTCACAACCTTTTTAGCTTGTGACCCCTTAAAATTAAGCAATGTAGATGCATATGTCAGCGGGTTGCGATAACTATAGGGTGATTTTCCGGGCTTTATTTGAGTCCTACAAATGTAGAAGAGAAGAACTTTTGCACATCTGTAGGTCAACAGGTGCGTAGGAGAAGATCTCTCGACAATACAGAGCAAAAAGACTCCCACACACCGTCCTCCTCACTTGCAGTCAGAAAATTTTAGCTTTTAGTTTCGGTACACAGTCCTTCATCAGGTTATTTCTATTATTTATTGGTATTGGTATTCAGGTATTTATTGTAAATAACCTGATGAAGGTCTGTGTACCGAAACGTTGTTACAATTAAAATTTTCTGGAGTCTTTTTGCTCTACGGAGTCCTAAAGATGTAAAATGATCCAGTAAAAGAAAAAATAAGCCTAAAGTTTTGTAGCATAAATGTGTTTTCTTGCAGCCCCCCGTATTTTGTTGCAACCTCTTGCGGGGGTCACAACCGCCATGTTGGCAACCGCTGTCCTTGAGCATGGTCTTTTGTATTTATTTAAGAAAATATCCAGTCTGGAAAAATTCTACGCAACTAATTTTAATATTCTGCAATACACTGTCACTGTTTTATTATGCGCATAAAAAAATCAATCATTATAATGTCAACAAATGAAAAACACTCTTCCTGTGGACATACAGTAGGTACATTATATGTGCAAACATCCAATACGAGATCTATAAACATTACTCAGTGTCTGGCTCTGTTTCTCCACTCTCTACTTTGCGTGTTTTTGCACTTCACGCTGATTAAATCTACATAGACTTCCACTTGCAGCAGAGAGACCTTTATCTCTCTTTTCTTCTGCGTCAGCCTTTTTCTTTAGTCCCTGAGCTTTTTCTTTATCCCCAGCTTGTCTAGGGAAAACATTAAGAAGACACAATGCTCTGCGTTTACCGCATCATTATTCTCAATGATCTCCTTCTGAGCTCCATTATGTAGCCGTGAAAAGTTAATCTGCTATCTTGTGTTCTTTCCGAATTCCCTGTTTATGGGCATTTTATGAGAAAAGCATTTATTTTCTTATCTCCGTGGGAAATTAATAGTTTGAATTTTGCCTCCGGGCTCAAGTAATCACTTCTGCTGACATGAAAGTCACTGCGAGGGATGCCTTTCGGTAATAGCTTCGGTGCATCTACCAACCTTCCTGGTGAGATATAAAGTACAGCTTCTTCATTCAGGGCAACCCCCCCCCCCCCCAATCTATCCTTGCAAGCTGTTAGTGAGATGCACGTCCATCCAATAAAATATGTATCAACTCTCGTGACATACATTTCAAAGCAGACAGAGTGGAGGGCCACTTCCACACACATCGCTGCACATGCCTACTCATAATCTTGCATGTGATTACCTCAGCTCCATCAGTGCAACCCCCCCCCCCTGATGACACAGATTTTGATATCTAAAATTAGCCAATTACAGTAATGCTATTTCATAGGTTTTAGCAGACACAGACACTTTATGGGGGCAATATCAAAGTGTTAATTATACCCCAAATAGCCTAATTCTGGAGTCAAGGGAGAGCTAAAAATAGCCTCACAATGTTTATGAATACTTTATGAGAAGGTCTATTTTTGTCTTGCGCCTTTTTCATAGCCAAGTTCACGCTGCATTAAAGATGTGGAAAATCCTCCTGCTCCACGGGCACTTTTGAGGCACAAGGAGGACGCTGACTTTGATTTGTGTTGCAGGGTGTTAATTAGAACGACACATGGTGTTTTCGTTTCACACGGGCTCTCCTCCATTTTGATTGCACGGAAGAATCGGCACACAGACATTCTCGCAGACACACAATCGCTGCACCACCTCTTCTCCGCTAATGTGTGTTTTCATATTCTACGCTGCAGGATCATTAGAGAGCAAAGCTAACTCACTGCAGATCTTTATCTTCTCAGTGTGTCTTTCTACCCCACAGCAGGTGACGGCAGCGATCCAGTCAGCGTGGTGCCAAGCACTTCTCCTCTGCAGCACTCTCACCATCACTAATATCTATAGCTTTGCCCTAACCACCTTGAAGCATTAAAGCAAATGACTGCCAGACAGGAAGACCCTGGTCCATCACAGATAAGGCTGATTTCAATTTATCAGAACTGTTTGTGAGAGAGCGGAAGAAAAACTAAATCCGTATAATGCAGTACAGGCATACCAAATCATTTTTTTTAGCACAAAATTGGCCTGTTTTTGGTTTTGTTTTCACGTTAAAGACTTTTTTTTTCCATAATTCTTACGATCACCTTAGACTTGTGACTTACTGACTTAAAAAATGGAACACTGAAAGTCCTTTACTCCAGTGAAAGTAGATTAGAATGGTAGAGTTACCACAGTGTACAAATAATATTCAAGGTCTTACTTACGTACTGCACAGAAATATTAACAGCAAACTGTACTTAAAGTAGCAGAATGAGAGCAGAATGGCTCCTGTGATTGTCATAATATTATATATTATACCCTTTTCCCACCAAAATTAGCACGTTAACAGCAAACTGTACTTAAAGTAGCAGGCTGAGAGCAGAATGGCTCCTGTGATTGTCATAATATTATATATTATACCCTTTTCCCACCAAAATTAGCACGTATATGCAGGGTTTTTAAACACAGGAAAACTCGCTAAATTCATTTAACATTGCGAGTATACCGGTGTCGTTGCACAGGCCTTTCTGTGTTGTTTTTTTTTCCTGCTGTGTCATGTTAAACATCACAGACGTGCCAGCTGGTGTTGTTTCAAATACTGTTTCCCCGTCAATATGTGTTTCCCCCTACCTAAACCTGAACCAACCCTTATCCCTAATCCTGACTTCCGAGGGCTGAGCTATCATTTTAACAGGAGGGAAACACTGCTCAAAGGGGAACAGACGGAAGCAGGAAAAATGTCACTCTAAACGGTGAAAGTGTTACGGTGGTTACTTTCTTGTCTTGTCTTCTTGTCTGTTACTTATTCAGTCTCTCTTTCAAACCAGAGTTGGTGATTGTTGGAACAGTGGAAAGACTAACAAAGATGGGTTTTGATGAGTTTTATTTTGTTTCTGTCGAGTTTGAATGAAGTGTGTTTTACAACGATCGGGGAGGTAAAGTTACTGTTGTCTGACTGGAGTCTGGTGGCTTTGAGGAAAACATATTAATTCTATGTTTTGTAAATTATAATAATTGATTTTATTTTTATATACTCACTTCAACACGTGTCACATAGCATTGCACCGGAAAAGGGAAAATTAGCGTGTCCACCCGGGTGTCATGTTTGCATCATCGACAATCGGAGCTGGAGCCGATAAATACCTGTAACTACTGCAGAGTCATTTTTCCCGGGAATGAATGCCGATTATAACCTTTAAAGACTAAAGCCCACTAACAAGTTAGTGGGTGTTAGTGGGCTTTTTTTCCAGTGGGAAAGGGGCTTTTTTTGTATGTAAATAAGTAAAAAAGTGCAGTATTTCCCCCCGAAATGTAGTGCAGGAGTTGCATTCCACCACTGTATACACAGTATCTTGTGTTAAGACATTTGAAGACATCGAGTAAGGCTCCATAATGTACACGTCTGTAAATTTTTGGTCCATTGAGGAGCTGATTCCTCATAACTCACTGTGGCATTTTAATAAGGCAGCCCAACTTTGATAGTTGTTCCCACACACAACTATAAATCCATATATTTTTAAAAAATCAACAGAAAATCATGTAATTCATGCAAACATGACGGTGTTGTTTGCGTGTCCTGACGTGGATTTACTGCAGGTAGCTCAGTGTTTCTAAAAGTTTATTTGTAGATAAGTGAGTCATCAATAAACGAGTCCTGACTGGTGTCAATAACGGCGTAGCTTCACATTGAGCCAAAGTGTGAGTCATCCCGACAGCGTTGGAAAAAGTCAATTAGGTCTGCTGCCTTAGTGGGCGCGCAGTGGGTAGGTGGACGGCACAGATACTGAAGCAGACACGAGGGGGTCAACAGACATGCATGGACACACACACACGTTGTTAACACTCTCTATTGAGCAAGGCTTTACTATACATCGTCTTCTTCCGCCTCACGCACACACACGCTGCCATTTTTCAGTTAACTCCTCCGCCAAACAGTTCGACAACAGTGAGTCACCACTGCTGTGTCGCCACAGAGGATCTTTGTCTGAGTGACAGGCTCGACAAAGCACGAACGGACCGTTAACAGAACCTGTTAAAAGACCAGACAGACTCTTTGATGGAGTACTTGTGAAGAAGCATGTCCTGAGGGCCTTTTCTCGAGACAGCAAAGAAAAAAATAAGTGTCATTTGTCGGTTTGAGTTTCACACATGGCATGACATTCGTTATTTTTGCTTATAGTTACGTTAAAGTACCACCATAGTTAAGTAGAGTGATGAATCAATATTATCTTTTTTGATTTAAAGAAATAATTCACATTCTTGCAGAGAGTTAGCTGAAAAGACCGATACCACTTTCAAGCTGGTACGGTAAATACGAAGCTACAGTCAGCAGCCAGTTAGCTTAGCTTAGCGTAAAGACTGGAAACGGAGGGGAACAGCTAGCCTGGCTCAGTCAAAGTAACAAATCTGCCTGCAAACTATTCTTTTAATACATTAAATTAGTCAGTTGTAATATTGTAAATTGGGAAATTTCATAAGGGCAAATAACTGGTGCGACGTGCCATCATACGTTATGTCATGCGTCTGGATGTGATCATTAAGTTCAGGAGACAACCTCTTCTGTGATTCAGCGGCTGCTACTGGTGCTGCTGCTGCTTGGAGCAGCAGGAGGTCTGCATCTGCTGGCCCGTACAATAAATAATTGATTCCCTCCGGACCACAGGCACACCATGCTAAAGGTTTTTATTTCCACACGTCTCCTTAGGAAATACTGTCATTGATTTTTTTTTTTTTACAAACTCATGATAGCACTTTTGTGGCTCAAAGGTTGAGCGCTGCGAGGGAAGAATAAGAAAGGATGGTTCGCTGGGAAAAGAATAACAGAACAGACGTGGGTGTGGAGAAGGAGAGAGAGACCAATCAAATATTCACTGGAGCGATGTTGAAGAAGCTATACCGTCGAATGGAGCCATTCTAGCGGAAAGTGGAACACACCAAATGCCATGTGGTCGGTTCGCTTTTTGGGGTTATTTCAAGCTCAAGAGAATCAGAGGGGTCCACTGTGGCACTAATCTTGTATTTACTATTCTCTGATTACATGAGAAAAACATGAAAAGCACATTATGGTTTTTTTTGCTTTCTTCTCTTCTGCAAGATCTACTGTACTTCCATATGGTTTCTGCAAAATGCTGCTAATTAGGTACTTCTGTTGTTGGTTAAAGGGATTTGTCTTTACAAACCCTTAATCTCCAAAGAAAATAACCCATATTGACGCAGAATATTCTTCTCTTTTCTTCCTCTGCAAAGGAGTGTTTGACTGATCCCAGTCCCGCTTTTTTTCCATCACCGCACTCCCTCACAAATCAAACCTTCCACTCAGCAAACCGCACGCCGACACATCTCAAATTATTTTCCAATACCGCTTCCAGTTGCACCTGTCAGCTTGATGTAGTGACCTTAAATCTCGACCTATAATTCTGGATGTGGTAGCAGAGAGCATGACGTGAAGCATGGCCGTACGCTGCGTTATAAAGCGGCTGACACCATAAAAACACATGCACAGTTAAGCCACGATGTGATGGGAATGATATTTTGTTTTCACGATCTGCTTGTTATCTGGTCCAGTTCACACAGGTATTGGTTGAGAATAAAAAGCTTTTGACATCATGTTGATAACATGTGGATTATTGCAGAGACAGCGTGCTTCAGGTCAGCTTGAATCAACCTCTGTGTCACAGTTTAAAGGGTGTCAGTCATGTTTATAACTGACTGTTTTATCCAGGTTCACATCATGTGATAGATCTGCCTCAAAATGAATCATTCTTATAGATGCCATATTTTACTTTATGATCAGACTATGATGTCGTGTCATGTAAAGTATCAGGGTCACTCAGCTCCTGAGATCTGCCCCTAAGTTTGACTAAATTTCTTGTTAAAATAGAAGATATATAACACGTTTTGTTTTTTTTGGTAGAAGGGAAACATGGCTTCAAATATTTCTTACACTAAAGACAACAGTGCTCTTGTGGCCGTGAGCTAGTTTCCTTATTTAAAAAGTGTGGGTGTTGTTAAAGCCTCACTCTGGAATATCATTCAATTTCATTTAATACATATTGAGGTTATAAGGCCTTCAGATACGACTCAATAAAGAGGCTGAAACACTAAGCGGGTGTTTTGAACTGACTTACTGGGATTTGTTTTTTAATGATTGTGGTGGTGATCTTAATTCACTGACCAATGTAGTGACCTTTTACATTTAATACTAGAGGACACAGTCACTCCCACCAAACAAATAGCACTTCATCCAAACAACAAGAAATGGGTCACCAAGGACATGAAAATCTGCCATCAGAAAGAAGGCCAAGATCCACTACACAGGCATGATGGAGCAGAAACTATGTGGAAATGCAAAGGAGGCATTGCAGGGGTTAAACATCATGATGGGTAGAGCCCCCACACCTGCAGTGATTTGAATGCCCAGACCCCACCTCCTTTGCAGAGCAGCTCAACAGCTTCTTCAGCTGGTTTAACAGCTGCAGCACACCAACCATCTGGGTCCTCCCCAGCCCGAGCCCATCCCACCAAGCCCGAGCCATAGATGAACGGTTGGTGATCTCCATCCTGAGCAGAGTCAATCCACACAAAGCCTCTGGCCCTGACCGGTGCTCAAAGACTGCTCCATTAAGCTGTTTCGATGCCTTCTGGATTCTAGCTGTGCTCCAAGCCAGCGGAAGGAATCCACTATAATCCCACCCACACCCCTTCAAAATAAAAGCCCCACGGATTAACTGTATCCTAACAGGAAGGTCAGGATGAGGCTTGTTTTTCAAAATAAAAGCCCCCACCTCTCACTGTATGTTAACAGGAAACTAGATTTAACTATAGTTTTTCAAAATAAAAGCCCAAGAAGGTAACTACCTTAACAGGGAACTCAGGACAAAGCTTTTTTTCTAAATAAAAGCCCCCAACTCTCACAGTATGTTAACAAGAAACTAGGAATGGACCTATATTTTCAAAATAAAAGCCCCAAAAGGTAACTGTATCTTAACAGGGAACTCGGGACAAGGTTGTTTTTTCCAAAATAAAAGCCCTATAGAGTAACTCTATCCTAACAGGAAGCTCAGGATGAGGCTTGTTTTTTCCAAATAAAGCCCCCAACTCTCCATGTATGTTAAGAGAAAACTAGGGATGGACCTAGTTTTTTGTTCAGACTAAAACCCCCAGAAGGTAACTGTATCTTTACAGGGATCTCAGGACAAGGCTGTTTTTGAACCCCATAGGGTAACTTTATCATAACAGTACGCTCAGGATGAAGCTTGTTTTTCAAAATAAAAGCCCCCAACTATCACGGTATGTTAACAGGAAGCTCAGGATGAGTCTTGTTTTTCAAAATAAAAGCCCAAAACTCTCATTGCATGTCAACAGGAAACTAGGAATGACTTATTTTTTTCTAAATAAAAGCCCTAGAAGGTAACTGTATCTATCTATCTATCTATCTATCTATCTATCTATCTATCTATCTATCTATCTATCTATCTATCTATCTATCTATCTATCTATCTATCTATCTATCTATCTATCTATCTATCTATCTATCCAAAACAACCCACTATGCTATTGTAATGAAACAAAATGTTGGTTGTTTACAACAACATTTTTACAACAAAATCAATATAGACTTGCAATTACAATTTACAACTCTCCCCTCTGCAGCATAAAGGTCACGCTGACTGACCTGAGGAAAGACATCGAGAGAGTTATTTGCCCTTTTCTCCAAGATTACTTTTATGTACTGTTATGTAACATGTGCCAGCATGTACTGTACAGTGTGTTTGTCAACAGATGTGAAGTGTCACCGAGAATTATGGGTATCTCTGTGGTGACCTTGAAGGTATTAATGTGCTTCCTGCTGAAGGATGGACTTGCCTCCAAGTGTGCTCATCATGACATTTACCCATCATCTGTCACCAACCCGGGGGGGCAGAGAGTAGAGGGTAACTGAGTTCAATGTAACCCTTAAAACTTAGTAAGCTAAGTGGACCTAAATAGAGTGGTACAATAACAACAATCCAGAGTACTCGGGGCTGTCAATCATTTCTAAAATTTGCAACAAATACAAGACTTTAAAATGAAAGCAACAGGTACAGCCATTCCTCTGTCACAAACTTAGAACTGGGTATTTCACAATAGAGTGGCTGAGTGGTGAACTAAGCCGCTCCAAGTAAATGGTTACACAATCTGTGATTATGATGCCTGAAGCCACAAATACACATTTATGAGGAGAAAACAAGTAACAAGACTTAGTAACACGAGTTTGAGCATGGAAGTTCATGCTTGACCTTGCCCCAGAAAGTAACTGTATCTTAGCAGGGAACTCAGGAAAAGGCTGTTTTTTTCAAAATAAAAGCCCCATATTGTAACTCTACATAAGTGAGTTTTTAAGTGGATGTGAGCTAATGGACACCAGAATTGAAGGCTTAATTTGCTAAAGGGCGATCTGGTCATGAAAGGAAATAGCATCCAAGCTTTTCAGGATCATGTGACGAGCTAATGAAACCAGAATTAATTAAGCCGAGAACCTCTAATTGCCCCTGATATCATTCACCATAGAAAACTGCTGCTATAAAGGTCAGTCCTCTGACTTTCTTCCTCTTATTTACCAATCAATTTGAATGACACTCAGTATTATTCGTCAGATCATTTTCATTAAATTTATCTTATCTTCCTATCCTCTTATAAATACATCTGTTGGGTGATAAAAAGATTCAACAAATGCAATGTACTATTTTAGGGCTATCTGGACAGCTGGAAGGAGAAAAGTCTGTTAAATGTGAATACCACGTCTCACTTTATGTAAAACTTTCAATCCCTCACCTTGATGAGCGCCTCCAGCTCAGCAGGAGTCACACAGGAGTGGTTCTCCAAGAACAAAGCCTTCTCCAGAGTGATGCTGTTCTTCTGGTTGCTCTCATTCGGCTGCTCCAGTGCCCTGAACGCCAGACCTCCACAAACCAGGTAGAGAACGACCACGACGAACACCGCCAGCACCGTCTTCCACTTCATCACCGAGTGGAGCGCCGCGGCCAAGCCATCACAGCTGCTGGCGTCCATGCTGGCCACCACGCTGGCAGAGCGGGAGGAGATGGACAGGCGCGGGAGCGGACAGTGACCGTTGGCCTTAGGTTCGCAGCCCATGGGGTTCTGCATGGTGGCCACGCTGGCCTGGACTAGACTGGACTTCGCCATGCCAGGCTGGACCTTTTTGGGAGGGACCAAGTTGGTCTGGACCGCCACTAGGAAAGAGTCAGAGGAAAGAGATTAATTTATGTTTTGTTTAGCTTCGTGTTGGAGGACAGAAACAGCAACTCTGTATCTTCTGATTTAGGCAAATGAAAATTAACAGACTGTTCTTGGCTGAAGGCCCTGAATCTGTTACAGACTGGATACGAAGAAATGTGAAGACAGATTGAGCGTCAAGAGAAAATTCTTCTGATGAGATGTTGTTTTGTAGGCGGTTTTTGAAGCTTTTTAAGTGAGTTTGAAATGATTACACACTGTTGATATGTTTACAGATCCCTCTGTGTGTCCTTTGTCCGGGTCTGTGATAACCAGTCTGTTGCAATGCATGGAATGAGTTTAATTATAGTATTTTCTCCCACCTTTAAGCTTTTCATGTGGCTTTAATGTCAGATACAGTAACAGCAAAGGGACACTCGTTTATAAATGATTTCTGGACTCGCAAAAAAAAGTACAACTTTTCTATGTTTCGAGACCAAATTGGGTCTTCATTGGGTAGAGATGTGTCAAAATTGATTCTGTTACTGAGGAAGGGCTCAAAATCTTGTACTAAATGTAATAAAGTAAATCATTTCAAATGGAGTCCTTGGGAAGCAGAAATCCCTGCACGGGTTTGGACTCAGCACCTGGACAAGGACACTTACAAGGACATTACAGCCATTGAAAACCTATAGCCTCCTGCGTGATGCATTAGAAAGTGATTTCCCTCTATTGCTCTGACACTCAAAGCTATCTGCAAAAAAGGCCTCTTATTTGACCTACAGCTGCGTCAAAGCCGTCATCTTAACATGCTGAGAATTTATTTTGGGTTCTACACATGATAAAACGTAATTATTCCTGTGAAATGGAGCCTCTGACGTCCACAGCTATACCGCCTCAATGCATGAAACCTTGTCATCAAATTACTGTCATGAATGAAAAACCTGAATTAGGGTTAATAATCAAATGATTGTATGTATATTACATGGATGTATATACACAAAAAAACATTACATACATTTACAGACATTTTAAACACACCATTTGCAACTAAACCCCTACAGTATTGCTAGGTGAAGGTGAAAATGGAGTTACCCTCTTTGCTGAGAAGAAGCAGGATTCAATTTTTCTAATAGACTGTAAGAGAGGGAGGGATAAGTGCCACTTTCAGTCATTGGCTTCTGGATGGGTTTTATAATAAATGCATGGGTGCTGAAGCAGGTCAACCAAATGGCAAGAAGCACCTATGAGGCAGCCAAATTTAGATTCCTTTAATGTGTATAAAGCATTGTATAAGCTATTCAGAGCTCCGGCCTTCACCCCCGACGCCCCCGTCTCTCTCAGATCAGGAGAGCATGGCGTGCCTCCGAGCCATGGGTGGAGCCTGTTGTCTATAATCATGCAACTCTCGTAGGTAGGAATACAAAATGGATTTGTTTGAGAGATGCACTCTTTTGTCCATCGGAATGGGATTACTTATGGGATATGCTAAGTAAAATGTACACACACATCCCACCCTGATGAGTCAAGGGCGTCCAGGAAGTCTCATTCTCTGGTCCAGGAACTATGAATCTTGTTAGTTAATGCCTGAGTGAGTATCACAAGTGGATCAATAACAGCAGAGTGATGTCAAAAGATTAGGAAGGTGCAAAACTGCCACTTTCAATTTATAGTACATGCCTTTAGGGCGGTGGCTGGCTATTTTTTGAACATGAGATGAATTAGGAAATTAAGGCTGAGAGGTGAAGCAACATAAAAATTATGACCCTACATCATCTTCTGTATTTCGTGTTGATGGAGTTGAACGTGTACAGGTGTCATTAATTGCAAATTGGACCAAGCCCATAGCTAGTCTTACTGAGGCATTAATTGCCTTTCATCTCATCTTAAATTGAATAAATCAGCTCTATGCAGCAGGGAAGCGGCAGCTATGCATTCTAGGGCAGTTCAGAAAGCTGGATTTCATTGGCTTTAGTACAGCTAAGTGATAGAAAAAAACTACAAATAATAAAATCATAAGTAAATAATATATGTGTAAATCCAAGTTTTATAGAGGCAAAAACTGGGATGAACATATTTTGGTTTGCGTTTGAGATATTCAGGCTGCATGGCATTCATCTAAAATCCTTTTCAGACCACTGAATTTGCCTCGCATTGATTTTTGCAAATTAAATAAGGCCTGAGTGGAAAGCAGTGCTTTTTATCTGATAGTATCTGATACTCTCTCTCTCGCAGCCCTCACTCTCTGTTTCCAGCATGTCTGGCCAAGGCAGAGGAAATGTTCACAGGAGGCTCAGGTTCATAATAAATGGAAGAAAAAATATTTTGATGATGGCAATAAAGTGTTGCATCAACCATTTACCTCACTGTTTATTGTGGCACAGTTGTGGTGGGATACTGGAAACACTCACAAACTAGCAGGCTAGTATTGATAAACATGAGGGGCACATTTTGGGTTGGTTCAGATTGTAGGCGTTATATTAAACTCACCAGCTGAGACTCAAAATCAAGTGTCAAGCCAGCCTGAATCCCATAAGAAGGGCAAAGACTTCCGGCAAAAAATAATTTCAAAATAAAACCCTTACTGAGGATGTTGCAAGTAGCCTTGTCTGCCTGTCAATCTAGCCTATAGGCAGTGAACTCAAAACAAAATTTGAATATTTAATTTCAATAGACCAAGCAAAATTCCCATATTTTTGTAACGATATGTAAGCCTTAAAAATATTCACATTATGGGGCACAGAGTCATAGCCTATTTCCTGTGACATTATTTGGTAACAACCCACCTTGAGTGACCAGCCATGTCTCTGAAAATAACCCATTTCTGATAGCTGCATGTATAGCTTCATGCAGAGAATTTCATATATATATATACGTATAAAGTGCTACAGGAATGAGTCCTAAAACCCAGACATAAGTTAGCATTTTAGCACTTCCGGTTCCCTCGTCTGGAAGTCAATGGGTTTTTAGTTAGATGGCTGAAATAAGGTCTGTGGTTAACACAAGCTGAAGACATTTTGATGTTCTGTTTTACGACATAAAATACATCAATAAAGATCCCACTTGTGATTTTTGAAGCCTTTGTGTGTCTTAAAAAAAAGTGGTGGCTAAATGAGACTTCTAAACGTCATCATGCCGACTCGTCCGCCGTTAAGGTACGTGTCCACAGACTCCGTCCTTTCCACGCTTCCCATTCATTTTTTATGTAAGCAGCCGTGCGATGCATTCTGGTAGCGTGGCGGCATGATTCGAGAGACGGACCGTCACGTCGCCCGCTCTTCATTTGTATAAAGTTGAGGTCTAGGCTACTTTATGCAAATCACGGGCGTCTGACGCGACTTACCGCCTCTAGAAACTCCCGAGAAAATTTTAAACTAAGCATTGTCGATCCAAAATAAAGACAGATTCAGCAACTGCATGGCTTATTTCTAACATTATTATTAACATAACATGTTTTCAGAAACACATTTCGATAAGACAGGAAAGTTTCCAAACGAGCCGCCACGTTGGTTCCGGTTTGAAAGATGGGAGCAGCAGCCCATGAGGGAAAGCTTTCGTCCAATCAGTTGCCGAGTGTCTAGTGGCAGCCAGTCAAGCGTCCGATGCTGGGAAGCGGGGTGATCCCTCGCCATAAAAAAAAACGCCCTTGTGAACACTAGTATTCATGCGACCGTGGGGTAGTTCGTTAGCCTAACATTAGCGTTCTACTTCTGATTGTTGCATTTACGCTTCAAAAATCATAGGACTTGTGTTCATTTGTGAAGATTATCTTGCTAAACAAAACGTGTAAGTATCATAAATGTTTGTTTGCCACAAAGCTTATTTTCTGCAACAATCCAAAAGCCAATGGAAAAATCCCATTGGCTTTTTGTGGAGGGAACCAGGGCGATGCTAACTTCCTGGCTCCTCCCTGGAGCACTCTTTTAGTCAACAACTTTACACGCTTTTATTTTGACACCTTTTCCGGTTTCACGCTGGTTATTCTTGCCAGCTTGACGCGGTTGAAGCTCCGCTGTGCCAGCAGCGTTTCCCCGCACAACTGAGCACACAGAGGATGGAGAATAAAGAAATACCCCCCCAACCGCTTTGTCTCATGTTAATGGTCCTTTTATTAGCAGAATATAAACATAGCATAAGAGAAAACAAGTGAAATGAACAAAAACAGCCTGTGAATGCAGCCTGGTGTGTTTTATTATGTCTCAGGTATCTCCAAGAGATGTTGCTGAGATTAGGAGTAACATTAAATCAAATTTCACATCTCAAGTTATCAGACAATAATAAAGCAGTATGCACCAACCTTGCTCGGGGTCCCAGTTAACTTGTTTTCTTGGGTTCTCTATTGGAAATTTCATCTCTATTTTGGTTCTCAGTCAAAACGCAAGGGAATTTTGTTCAATCCGATTATAAAAATAGAGAAAAATAAGCAAAATCACGAGGAATTCTCCCACATCTTCGGGACATGGTGTTTTCGTGGATGTGGGTGTAAATTGTACGGAGGAGTGAACGCATCGCCAAACCGCATTGTCTGCCTCTGCTGTCCCCCCTCCTTTTTTCTCCACCTCGCTTGGACGCGCGGTGCTCGTCTGACTGGAGAGAGATAGGCTACTTGAGACCTTTCACTGAGCCGGGGACCAACCCACATCACGTCTCACACTCACACCGGTGGTCCGGTCCACAAACACAGCCAGAGTGGGTCCAAAAAAAGGCAACTTTACCCACGCGTCACGCCGGCAGCAAGAACAACGGGGAAGGATGCTCTCCTCCCTTTCATTCCCCAAAGCGCTCCACTGCACCTGCCTTCTACTGTAACTAGCTGGAGGAAATTCGCCTCCAGCTTTGCATCAGCTCTTTTCATTAATTTTTATAATCCGTTGATTTTTAATACTCACTCTTTGTGTTTATCCCCCAAAACAGGATTATCCTCTCATCGTTTGGCAACCGGCGACGGAGCACATGGCGCAGAGCGGCAAGTCAGAGATGTACGCCAAATCAGCAGCAGACTTAAACCATTACATCATTCACATGTATGGGAAACAGTGCATTATTTATGAAGTAAAGACAAGTCACCTCCTCCTCCTCCTCCTCCTCCTCCTCCCCTCAGACCCCTTGTTTAAAGCCTACTAAATCAGATGATGAGGATGACCATTTTAGGGAGCAATATAGACCACATTTTCTTCAGGATATATAATGTAGAGTTCAGAATAACTGTAGGCACATAGGTATGTGTAGCCTAACTCAAAATATTGCACTTTTGTTTTGATTATGTTGTCAAAATGTCCAACAAGTGTTGCAAGTTTTCAAGTTTATATTTCAGTTCAGTTTTTTCCACCCATTCAAGCCTATTTACATTATGTATTTTTTTTACCTATTTTCTATTTTGCCCTATCCCATTGATTCCCATTCATTGATTGTGTGAAAGTGGCTTGCAATGACCAGAAACATGCTTGAGAAAACTCCTTTTATGTTTGTCAGTGTTATGGTACTGTAACTGCAATACAATCTTCACTTGCCAATGCATACTAATAATCCTTATTTTACAGTTTTCACAACAAAATTGCCAACAACGCACTCAAAAGGGGAAAAACAAGCACAATATAAAAAAAAAAAAAATTACTTAAAATTGATTAAATAAATAAAATCAATGGTTTAATGAGAAGATAACAGGGCCAGCCCTGAAAAACAGAAAGAAACTCATGGCTGCCTAGAAAGTAAAAACACATAAGAAATCCAAAACAAAGGAAAAAAGGGTTGGCAGTGATGTAACATATATGTAATATCTAGAAGACGCTCAGCATACAGAACAATTGCAGGGGAGAACAGTTATCCAGGGGGAAAATGTGGAGTAAATATAACTTGAATAGGTCTTTTTACACAACAGATACTTTCAAACACAGGTGTAACTAATACAGTTAATTAGACCTACTGCATTGCAGAGCCATCAGTAATGCTATTAGTTCCACCTGTGCTTTCTCCATTATGACAAGCTGTGAAAAAGCTCTTTGAATGTGATTCATTTGAGAACAATAAAGAAACAAAATCAAGGGTTAGTGTAGCAGCATTTATTCAGACAGAAAAATGACATGAAAGTGTTTTTGAGCAGATAATGTTAAGGAGCCTTGAAGGCTCAAACTGTAATTTTGTGTCCACATCAATTTGACATATATTGTCTGAGCCGGGTTAAGATTTCCCCAGCTCATCGTGATTGAAATAGGCTGTTTTACTCCTGTACAGGGAGAAGCCCACTGGGGTTTAAAACGGGTTTACGGCAGGAGAAAACATTGCAGCATGGGGTATTAATAGGCCATTTACATGAATTTGTACCTATAAAATCAAACTGTTAAACACTGAAAAAAACTCAATAAAGCATGAATTGATTTGTGGTTAAGGCTAACTGTGCTGTTCAAAGAGTCTGTTTCACATCACAGTTAAGTAATTCACAATCCTTTGTTGGTAAATGACGTCAGAGGTTAAAAGGTCTATCAAACGATACAAGGAACATGGCAGAATTAACAATATGCTGCCGGAATGTTCCCATGATTGACATGCACTCAGTTGAATTAGTATTTATATCCGTTGCACTCTGTGTTTTCCCACATTGGTTAGTTTATCACCACTTTCTGTAAATGAGGCAACTTTCATGGTTTTGGATTTGGATCAGCGGTTACAGATAATGGATGGATGGATGTCCTAAAAACAGCACACCAGCAGGTTAATAAACAAGATAGGCAACCAGCCAGTAGAGATTTAGGACCGTGGGGAGAATGATGGCATTGAACTAGTAATAATAAATACATTTTACTGTTTCAAGGCCCTTGAGACCTGCTTTCAAAGGGTCCTGAATTTCTAGCTACTGTCTGTTTGGTGAAATTTGCACTACAGTATTAGGAAAACAATTGTATAAAATTCAGTGCAGGTGCAAAGTCATTTCTGTGTAATCCTGTTCTTAATTGGCAGACACAGGGGCTCCAGTATTCATGCCACAACACTGTGTTTTATGACCAGCGAGGGCAACATATAGGCTGGCTTTTTCCTGCAGTTTATGGGCTTTTCAAACTGGCTCCACTTGCCTCACCCTGTTTGTCTAATGTTCAAACAGTGGCTCCAAAGATATCACATCCACACCCAGAAATATCACACTATTGAAACACATGGTAGTAATTTGGTCTACTTTTCTTTCTGCTGTCTTTAGTAGACATGTGCTGTTGCCAGTGGGATTAAAATAAAGCCAAACATTTATTGCATGACAAATATTTTTTTATAATTATTCATGTATTAGATTTGATTGAATTCTGGGTTAAACAGGCCTACTGTTTCGCCATTCAGTTCCTTTTCCCAATCAAGTTTTTTTTTTTATAGATATAAATTTTATTGAACAAATTCAAATTTACAAACAACATGGCTTATAGATCATTGCATTAGAGCAAAAGGACAAGGTGCGTATAGAATAAAAACAGATAAAAATATGTAAAATTATACATGAAAATAATAATAAATTAAATTAAGTGCTAGGGCCGTACCTGTAATTCATATTCTTCAATTATGCTAAGAAGTTTCAATGCATTTTTGTTTTTCATGACTTTAAGGACTTTTATGTAACAAAGAAACTCAGAATGAGAAACATTAAACCTAGGTTTCACTTTCATAAACTAGGATTTGTGCAAATAAAATTTTCCAAGAATGAGAACGTTATTCACCAGAAAGTCATCTTTGTTATTGTCCATGACAAGACAATAAACAATGTCCTTTTGAGAGAAGTTTTCCAGATGAGAAACTTTTGGGAAAAGCCAGTCATGTATATCAAGCCATAAAGCTCCAGAATACATACAATGAAAAAATAAATGATCAGTAGTTTCAGTATCATCACAAAATACACAGTTATTGGTTTCAATTCCAAATCGTTGTTTTTCCCAATCAAGTGGCAGGTGTGTTTTTCAAGTGTGGGGGCGTGTGGGCGTGACTTCCCTCACGCATGAGCGTGATGACGAAAGCAGTCATAGCAACCAGCATGGCGACGAGGAAGCTTTGCTCCGCCGCTCATCTGCTTATGAGCTAACGCTAGCAGGCTGTTACCTTTATACGTTACGCTTCAGCGGTAAAATGTTTGCAGCTGTAGTTTCTGGATTTATCCAAGCTCTGCCGTCGCTGCCCCAGAGGATCTCTGAGGAAAATGGGATACGATGAGTTTAACATCACCATGGAATCGAGAATAGGTAATGTAAATACTGTTAGCATTAGCTAGCTGTTTGGCTAGTTAATCAGCAGCAGAGGGCGAATTGAAATAGTGCTTAGGCAGCTATCTGAAGATAAAACTCACTAATGTGGCTTCAGTAGACAGTGGGCAGCCCTTTAATCACATTGGCTTGTTCTCAACACTTAAACTTGTTATCCATAACCAGGACAGTAATGTTAGCAGCTTTTAACACGATGCTAGCTAAGGTTTATGTTACTTTATTTTGGTACATTAAGATGAAGACGATATTATGTTTACTAGTTTCACAAAGGGATTCGTTTTTACTGCACCATATGGCCATTTATTACTGTTAACACGAACTATATTAACATTACAAAGACGAATAAACTCAAATCACTGTAAGATTGTCCAATAATATATTTTTGCTCATAAACAAACTAAACAAAATGTATTTATTGTTTGCATTGTTGATAAAATATATGTCCTGAACTTACCTTTATAAAAATAATTAAATGCTATACTGATAATAACATACTAGAGCTAGAACAGAAATGTATAAACACTAGACATTACCCTGACTAAAGGACTGTAAGATTAATTTCTATTATTAATCAATGTACTGATGCTCATGTAATTACTCAAACAGTAAGACTTGTTGAAAATAAAATTAAAAATTGTTTATCACTATTATGTAGTCATATTATTTCTTTATATTAATCTTGTATCTAGGTGGAGGCCTCGGATAAGCCCAGTGGGTTTTTTGCCTCTTCCTGCACTGTATATTATTAATTTATTTATTTTTTTGTTATGTTATGTAGTATTAAATTGTGCAAAATAAATAAACATAAACAAAATGTTTTTGATTGTTTAGTCAATAAATGTTATATGTAATGACACGAAGCATAACGTGAAGGTATTCAGTTTACAAAAATATTTAATATTGCATGTATAAATTTAATTTATTAAAACTGTCATTGATGATTTGTCAGTAATCTATGGACTATGGGAGTTAACATGTCCATATCTATCTATGTTTATTTTAGGGAGTGTATCATCAGGAGTGGGCAGCAGCCCTGGTGTGAGA
Source organism: Sebastolobus alascanus (assembly GCA_916701645.2). Taxonomy (NCBI): domain Eukaryota; kingdom Metazoa; phylum Chordata; class Actinopteri; order Perciformes; family Sebastidae; genus Sebastolobus; species Sebastolobus alascanus. Next base: position 1,924,750 of record CAKAOJ020000134.1, on the reverse strand, counting down.
GGACAGACTTTAAAAAGCAGCCGTAAGTATTAATATGCACTAATATTATAATGACAGATAAGTCAACCGAGTATTGGCTATTTGTAAGAGCTTAATTTTACCGTGTATGACATTCTCTGTCTTGTGTTTTTAGCTGTCTGCCCTCGCTCCTCCAGCAAGTTGACACAGTCAATCGTCAAAGACCACATGGTGTCTCATTACAAAAAGGTTTACTCAGCTAAAGGTGAGCGATATGGCAGGGATGCATTGTGATCCTTACAGTAGACCAAATTAATTCAGCTCCTGCATTTATAATATCCTTATATGTTGAAGTGGTTAAAACATGTATCTCTGTTGCATAATAATCAGATTAATAATCAGTTGTGACCCTACATCTGTGCCTTGTTCCGCAGCTGCCATTGATGCCTCAGTACCCAAAAGCTTGATACACAGTGTGAAGTGTAAGTATCAAATATTAAATGATTAATTCAACTCGAAACACTTTTTCCGTGTTGAAATGAGGATGTACCTTACATTTCTGGGCTCATTTTCTATAGGTGATATATTTCTCATTTTAGCACACCCACAGTGGTTTTTAATAGCATAATAGTTTAAATGCTGTCTAAATGTAACCACTAACAGTCAGGTATTGATGTCTCAGTGGTAATCAGAATCAACTTTTTCTCTTTGAACTCACCACTTTGCACCATCGTTCAGTTGTTCCATGAATCATAATACAGGCACTGACAGTAGCCTCAATAATGCAATATGCATCTCCTCCCATTTGAGTACAGGATGCAACTCATCCTCATCTTTAATGGTAACAGTAATGTTCTCTTCTTAAGCCTGTGCTATCACATTTGCTCTCTTGACCCATGCCTTGCAATTAAGTGCAGAGAGCATGTGCCTATTATAGACTATTTCCTGTGTCTATTGACGTCTTCCTTGCCTGTTTACAGACAAAGACCAGATCAGACAGGAGCAGTTGAGGAAAGGGGGTCGTCCTCAGTCGGCCCATTCTCTCTCACAGAGGAATAGCAGAGCCTCCTGCTCCTCAGCCCAGGTAAGAAATCAAAGCAGAGTCACTAATGTGCTTCTCATTGCTTCATATGATGCACACGTGTCTCATGCAGAAGCCATGACTAGAAAACCTGATGATCACAAGCGTTCTAAGGCTTTTAATGCAAAGCCTACGTTATTTCAATGCAACGTGTTTTCTTTTCAGAGTAGATTATCTGTGCAGTATGATGACAGCCCCTACCTCTGCTCAAGGAGCTCCACGGTCTCCAGCCCGAGGTTCAGCTCCTCCTTCCATGCCAAGGAGATTGTTTATCCATCGCAGAAAGTCGGTTCTCAGAACCAATCTCATCACATTCGCCCGGCGTCAGAAAGAAAGTACCGTAGCCCGGAGGCACACAGAAAGCAGTCGGCGTGTTCACTGGGAGCTTTGGAAGATCAGAGTTGCTTCAAGACTTTCCAGGACCCCTTTCAGAAGACGTACAGCGGAGACCTGCTCCAGAAACATTCACAGCGCTTTACCAAAGACAAACCGTTCACACCTAAGACACTGAAGTCAGAGAAGAGTTCATACCTGTCACAATATCGCTACTACAGAGCACCACGGAGGAAACCTACTCAGGATAGCACCAACTCAAGATTGCTGCGACAGGAGACATATCATGGAAGGTACTTAGCAAACATCTTTCAAAGGAATGCAATAGATATGTGTCTTTAAACAACTCTCTTAACATGTGCAACACGAGTGCTAAAGTGTTAAAAATAACTTGATTTCTATCTTTTTTTATGCAGCACAAAAACCAAGGACTGCACACAGGAATTTTATGAGCCATCTCAGGTAATTTAATCTTATTATTCAGATATATTTTCTAATGTGTCTAACAATAGCAATACAGTGTCAACACATTTTTTGTTAATCAATGAAACCATTTATTGACTACCCTTTTTCAATTGTGTTAAAGTGATTGGAATCATTTTCAAATGTATTTTCGCACATCAATGGTGATAAATGATCATGGCTTTGGTGCTTGCACTGCACTTCTCAAAAATCGCTTAAGATATACTGTATATGATATGGTTTACATCAAGTCTAAAGACTGATCCATGCCTTATTTTTTATGGCGTATTTCAGTGAAGATGAATGCAACAAGTTAAGTGTAACCCACACTGACTGAACCGATGACATTTTGTTGCACAGTATCCAAATAGTGGGGTATAATTATTTGTTGCTCGATGTCAGTAGTCCTTGTCTGGTTTATTGTCCCTTTAAACCATAAAGAACTGAAGTGTTTACAGCCACATTAAGCATTTGATCACCAGACAGCCTTGACAATATTGAATATGCCTCCTCATTTCACCGTCCTTTTGTTTTACAGGGATCTAACTCAGAGCATGAGTGGTCTGAAGATGAGTTCAACGGCACATACCTCTCAGCATCGAGACAACAGAGTCGAGCAAACAAGAGCAGAGACCAGGATTTCTTCGACTCCTTGTCCAGGTAAAATCATGAAGTAGAAATACTATGTTGCATTATAAGCATAATGTTGTGAATTTCCGGTGTAATGTTCTAAAATAACTTAAATCTCATGTTTTAGGGTCTCACCAGAAGGCGGGAAATCTCCCATTATGAAGAGTGTATCTGCAGAGTAAGTTCTCTTTGATAATGTCTAATAATCCTTATACAGCTTTCAGTGTATATAGTAGAAATCTATTGCTATACAGTATGTATAAGGATTTGACAGTATGATGCTCCCGTGAATCTTAAGAACCATGTAAAATAATATCTGTTCTGTTGTTCAACAGGGAAGAAGAATTAATGTACCTCGAGTTCATTTCAGCTGTAACAGAGGATATATTGTCCAGGGGGCACATCTCTGAAAGGTTTGTCATTTTTTCTATGAACTACAAGACTACTGTCTATGCTTTATGTTAGCTTACAGACATTTACAGCACATGTGCAGCCTGGATGCCACTTTGTTAATAGCTATACATGTCTCATAATTGAGTGTTAAACAGTGGCTAGTGTGTGTATCTACCTCCAGAGTCATTGACTGTGTCTGTGTCCTCTGCAAGGTTCCTAGACCGGGTGATAAAGCGCCATATCGACATGAATCGGCATCAGCTTGATGTGGTGAGTAGGTCACTTCATGCAGAATACCAAATATGCCAAGCAAGTGTTAGGGTTAAAGGTTGTCACTAAGGACTCTTCAATTTCTTCTCATGCATCCGATTGCATTGTTTGTTTTTAGGGTAAAATGCGCCACCTTCTGGAAGTGCTGCGTAAAGATTTTGAAGAGCCAACCAACACATCCACCTCCAGCACAGAGCTCGAAAAAAAGGGGAATGATCTGCTTGATTCATTCCTACATCTGGAATCCAGAGGGAAACAAGTGAAGACCAAAAAGGACAATGACCTGTTCTCTTATGCGTCGCCTATTATATACTGTGATTCGCCAGATTATGCTGATCCCCTATTGGTGTGTACACCCCTACGCTCTCCTGAAACGACCGCTGCCTCTCCAACTAAAACAAATGAAAAGGATGGAGAAGATGACAACCAGGAGAGGGGCATTAGCTCTTCTTGGCTCAGTGAGCATGTTCCTGATAATACAGGAATGGGGGAAGAGGACCATCAAAATCAAGCAGGCTCAGCTGAGACAAAAGAAGTCAGCAGTGAAAACCAGGAATACACCACTATATCCAGTGACAAAGAATGTCACGAAGAGCAAGCTGAAGACAGTTATGATGGACAATCTAAAGAGCTTGACGATCTGGGGAGACATTTGTCAGAGTCTCTTCACGTGTCCAACAATGTGGAGACTGCCACTGAGCAACATACCAACACAGTCGCCTCCGTCAGTGATGACGAGTTCTGAGTTTTGCTGCAGGAACTGAATGTCCTTTAATATTTTTGTTACCAAGTGAGTGTTTTTTTTCCAGAGTGAAATGTAGCCTGAAATTTCTGAAAGTATAGTTTTGTTAATGTGATTTAACACTGGTTGTTTTCCATGTTTTAAAAGCCCCACCAATATGGTGTTGTAGTTCTATTCTGCTTTTTAAATATTTTTACAAAAGCACAATGAAATTTTCACATAAGCAAGCAGGGTTTTGACTTGAATGTCTCATTTTGGGATATTATAGAGTGGGCACATACTGCCCGTAGTGAACTATTGCCCCATGGTAGCTAGTATGACTAGCACATTTGCAAAGGATAGTAAATAGCACCCCACTGATGTCAGATGTGTGGAATTAGTGGTGTCCCTTAGTTTGAGTGGTTTGCTGAGAGTGTGCTCCGTCAGTCTTAAGTATGGTGTAGCTGCAGTTTACATTTTCAGATTTCTAGAAAAACACTTTTCTTGTAAAGAAACTTATACATTTTTCAGTGTGTTTGATTTGACATTATGCCTCTGAGATGTAGCTACTATAAGTTTACTGTCACCAGAAAGTGTCTTTACAGTTGCAATAAATTTTCTATTCTTCTGATTTTTGTATGCTGACATCTGATTATTAAGACTATTACAGAGTGGTTTATTATTCAACCTGCAACCAGCAACAAAACAAGCACGGCCATTATTACCGCTGAGGATTGTGACTTTTGCATTTCGTTCGTTATTTATGAGAACGGGGTTATCTCCCACCCCTACCTTAACCTCAGTGGACCTCACAACAGCCATTTTGACATGGCATCGCAGGATAAGCACAGGTGTAATTGATCAAATTGATTAGGGTCTCATTTTATTTAGTGTGTCACAGCCAGTCCAGTGAGCCAGCATGCACAATACCAGGGCCCCCGCCCACCTCAATGGATCAGGGCCATAATTAGTGTTATTAATTACACCTGTGTTTACTCTGTAATGACATGTCAAGATGGCTGCTGTGAAAGGGGACAGCTATTATGTGACGTTTTGTGTGCTTGTGGACAGAAAATCAAGGTGAAAATTAGTTTAACTAATCAGCTCTTTAAAAAAAAGAGTGAAAATCAGTGCAAGATAACAAGGCATTTCATCAAAAACAATCACAGAATGTTTTTTTTTTTGATGAAACGCCTTGTGATTGTGCTGCAAAAAAAATTCCCCATGGGGACAAATAAAGTAACTGTATAATTCATTTTTACATGACTCAGTGGTAGAAAGGCGTAGGTCTGTGTTGTGAATATCACCCCTTTTTCTCACTCTCTCTGGCCAGATGGAGCAGATGTGTCTGCATATCCTGCAGAGCACAGTGCATGGAGAAGTGCAGGCTACACTTCATTTTGTAAGAAGTAGCTGTGAAACTGAAACACCATCTTGCCCACTATTACAAATAAACACTAGAAGGAAGAGAAAGAAGTCAGAGAACATTGTTTATAGCCAACTGGTACTACATTGATTCAAGATTCAAGATTCAAGATGTTTATTGTCACGCCGGTTATACAGGTACAATCGTGTGAAATGCTTTTTGCTGGGAAGCTCCATTAAGAAAAGAAATAATAAAATAAAGTGAAAATAAAAAATAAAAATAAAAATAATAGTGTATTTACAATAATATACAGTATAATAATAAAGGGAAAACTTGCTGTATGGTAATATATACAAGTATTGCACAGGCATTTTTGTTTTTTATATTGCACAGAAGTATGCATTGAAGTATTGCACTTTTTTATTGCACTTATTTATTGTGTTGTGACAATATGTGGATTCACAGTCTATTCAATTTAGTCTCTTTAATTTTTCTCTTTAAGGATTCTGTTATTAATATTTTTCAGCCACATTATATTCTTAGCAGCTACAATGATCCAATCTTCCCTCAGGGACAAATTTAAAGCCAAATTGGTGACTCACTTGAAGCCTAGGCTAATTAAAAACAAAAATATGACTGTGTTGCAAACAAAAAAAGATACAGAGAGGAACTCTTTAAATCATTGCACAATATTCTGTGTTTGCGATTACAGCTGTCAGTCGATGTAAAAGGTAAACAGAGAGGTCAGCAGCAGCAGCAGCAGCAGGGCAGCTGTCCCCATTTCTGGCATTTTCACCGCTCGGCATTCCAGCCGTCTGATGTCATGGCTCTGAAAACCCCCCCGTGTATCCCTCCGCCGCGGAGGCAGGCACTAGAATGCATTTTTTTTAAGCGTCCGCCCACACAAAAAAACAGCAGAACATATATTTTGAATGCAATTATTGAAAAGTCTGAGTATAGTAATAGTATATTAGGCGATTTGTCAAGCGCTGAAGCACAAAATATTAGAGCTATATATATAGAGCCGGCGGATGTATACGCTTGTTGCTCTTCCAATCCCAGGAAGCGAAACACGCTTTTGGAACTTGAGTGAACTGTTTGGACCAAGAGGCATGATGGGGGAGTTTTGATCCACAAACAAACTACTAGACTAATGAGTTGCCTCTAATTCCGATAAATATCTCAACACGTGTGGTCATCCACTTGACTCTGATGGCGGAATCCCTCCGGACCGAATCCTAGTTGGACTACTAAATGGCATCTGGGGGTTTAACGGTAACGTTTTTTTGTGCCCAAAACTATTTACCGGCGACGTCAGTTTTCCCAAAGGGTGCCGTCTACTTGCTGGAACATACTGTTAGCAGGCTAAGCGCTGAAGCTAATTTAACGCTAGTTAAAGTTTAGGATGTATTAAAAGGTGCCAATGAAAATCAGCTAGTTAGTCCCGGAAAATGTCAGGTATTTTTGAACAAACTTGTTTGGATTTAAGTAACGATATGTTAGTGAAGTTATAACGTAGATAAAGTGTAATACATGGATGCATTTTCATAGTAAAGTTAGCTTGCTGCGTATTGAATCAGGTAGTCAGTGTTTGGATAAGGCTATTCACTGGAAGGGGATTAATCTAAACACTTGGAAAATGGCTTGTAAACCGTGTTATAGACAACTTTTATTACACAGGTCAGGTATCTGCAAGTCTATATAGTTGCTTTTTTTTCTCAGTGTTAACTTTTAGAGAAATGATAACGCTTTGGTAGCAAAGTCAGGTAATTTAAAGCTAAGTGCTCGCATTTAAGAGGATTACTTAAAGGGGACATATCGTGCTCATTTTCAGGTTCATACTTGTATTTGGGGTTTCTACTAGAACATGTTTACATACTTTAATGTTTAAAAAAACCCTTTATCTTCCTCATGCTGTCTGCCTGAAAATACCTGTATTTACCCTCTGTCTGAAACGCTCCGTTTTTAGTACATTTCGATGGAATTGCAACGGAATTTCGTTGCTAGGCAACAGCTTGGGGTCCATGTTTACTTCCTGTCAGCTGATGTCATTCACGTACACTGCAACAGGAAATAAAATGGGACCCATTTAGAATGTTTACGTTTAAAAAACTTTGAAATGGTCTAAATATTGTAGATTTGTGACATCACAAATGGACAGAAATCCTGACGGCTTGTTTCAAAAGCTCAGTATCTGAATACGGGCTATGTGTATTTCTCTGTGGATTAAGCATTTCGATACTTTCACAGTATTTATATACAACTTAAACCTGCTTTATAATATAAAAGCCATGAAAATGTCACTTTTTACAATAAGGGACCTTTAACGATAAGTCTTGTTTGTCTGGTCTGGCGTCTGTTTCAGGGTTACGGACCAAGTGTGAAGATTATATAAAAGTATCGTAACATATTATTTAGTGATGAGTATGGCCACTAAAGTTGTAATTACATCCCCCTTTTCCAGGTTTGCGATTTTACACTAGCCTTTCTTGTGAATTGTGGTGTTTTGGAGATGTATTAAGATGTTTCTTGTGTCATTTTCTTTCCAGATCTGTCTGTTGATGATGAACCTCATGACTTGTAACATTCAGGGGACAGCAAGGAGGATAGTTTCTCTGGACTAAGTGAAGACCTCCCTCTTGAAGAAGTGTGAAACATGCCCTTGCCATTTGGCTTAAAACTCAAAAGGACTCGAAGGTATACAGTTTCAAGCAAGAGCTGTCTTGTCACTCGGATTCAGCTGCTCAATGGAGAGTTTGTTGAGTTTACACTTTCAGTGGAGAGCACCGGGCAGGAATGTTTGGAGGCAGTTGCTCAGAGACTTGAGTTAAGAGAGGTATGTATGTGTTTTCATGCAATACAAGTGCTGATTGTTCTCTCTTATAGACTTTTTGTTTTTTAACTCACCACAAGAACAAGGTTGTCTTTTGGTCACATTCTTACAGGGAGCTATTAGCAGGACAACAGAAACTGAAATAACCAGTTCATCATTGTTTGCTCATAACATAATCTCTGTCCTATTTATGATATGATTTAGGAATGTGTCAATTGCATACTCTGCATTAATTATTACTAGGACTGTCAGTTGATTAAAATATTTAATCATGATTAATCGCATGGTTGTTAAAGGGAGATTTGTCAAGTATTTAATACTCTTATCAACATGGGAGTGGGCAAATATGCTTGCTTTATGCAAATGTATGTATATATTTATTATAGGAAATCAATTAACAAAACAAAACAATGACAAATATTGTCCAGAAACCCTCACGGGTACTGCATTTAGCATAAAAAAATATTCTTAAATCATAACAATGACTATGACTTGCCCCAAACTGTATGTGATTATCATAAAGTGGGCATGACTGTAAAGGGGAGACTCGTGGGTACCCATAGTACCCATTTTCATTCACATATCTTGAGGTCAGAAGTTAAGGGACCCCTTTGAAAATGGCCTCGATTTTGCGTTGTTATCGCGTTAACTTTAACAGCCCTAATAATTACATGTATGTAACCAACTCAGACACAGATTACCAAACATTTTATGCATGTTTTGACATTTTCCTTAAAACAGAAGTGCCACAGAGTCTCACAGAGCATGGATAGTATGGTCAAGAAAAGTAGTTCAGTGAGTCAGGGTTGAATAATGTACTGAGCTTCATGACTGCATTTGGTCACTATGGTCACACAGTGAAAACAACCTGTTGGTCATGAGCTGAAAGAGATGCTGTCATTTCCAGTTGCACCGCAAATCAACAGTAAAACCCGCTGAATATACAGGCGATCGGGCCTAGTTTGACCTTGCACTATATGACAGTTTCTTTTATTTTGCTGCATAATGTAGCAAGGCTTCATTTGTCTGTGTTCTGGCTAGCACTGCCAATGACAGGCCTTCACCCTCGTTCAGAGTTCTTTCTTGTATGCATAGGGTAATAACCGTATTGTTTGCTTTTGATGTCACAGGGGTTGTTCGTGCAATCATGTGGTTCTCAGTCAGTCTTTGGTAGAAAGGTTTTGCAGGATAATTGATTTAGGAATGAGATTTTTTTATTAAGACTAGTACTGATATTTGTTTTCAGTGATCAAACAACCAAAGTTCACTGTCACACTTCAACCACTGCTAACTGCTGCATTATACTGTAGGCAATATACCTTCAAAGAAATTAGATGCCCTAATTTATGTCTTATGTCTTGTTATTTCTCTGCTTTAGGTCATTATTACTTCACCTGATTATAAAATAAAAAAAATTTTTTTCTTGTTTTGGTTTGACAGTGGCTGCAAATCAAATCACAATAGGCCTCTTTCAGCTAAATTGTCTTAGATAAACAGCAAGCCTAGAGGTTACTCCTCTTACCAGTGTTCATTGTGAGATGTTCAGGCAGTCACAAGACTGAACAGGGAGTGCCAACAACCTATAAATCTTTAGAAGTTTGTAATGGTTGAGTTTTCCGGTCTACGTATGTTTTGAATGTTATGTAGATGATTAGGAGAAGACCTGCAGATTTGTGCACTAATTGACAAAACAGGAGATATTGATCTCAAGCAGTCACACAATATTATTAAAGTTTAATATGTCATATATGTTTTGGTAAGTGTGCATTCCTTCTAGTTTACGACAGATAATAAAAACCTAAATTGTTGTGCAAGATATACAAGTTGTCTTAGAGTTTCCTTGATCACAGCGTGGTTCAGGTGTAATGTGTTTGTGCTTGCTTTCTTTGCTCGTTAGATAACGTTTTTCAGCCTGTGGTACTTCAACAAGCAGAACCAGCAGAGATGGATCGACTTGGAGAAGCCGCTGAAAAAGCAGCTGGACAAGTACGGGCTGGAGCCCACCGTTTACTTTGGAGTCGTGTTTTACATACCCAGTGTCAACCAGCTGCAACAGGAGATCACAAGGTGATGTTCCATCAGTGACATGAGGTGTCTTGTCTAAGCTTATTAGCTTAGTGACTATTTATCTTCACAAATTGCAGTCAAAAAGTTGTACATTTCAGTTATGAAACGGGTGCCAAGCAAAATATAGTGCAACCAAGTGTTTGTTTTTCCCCCCTGACCCAGATGCTAGTTTATAGTGATGCCTTCTTACCTCTCCCCATCCATCTCTTTTAATACTTGAGTTAAGTTGTCATATTTGGTTGTTGGCTGCTTGTCTGTTCTCCACTCATAAGTAACCCTCTCTTTCTCCACAGATATCAGTATTACCTACAACTGAAGAAGGATGTTCTGGAGGGCAGGATCTCATGCTCACTGGAACAAGCTATTCGTTTAGCTAGCCTGGCAGTGCAAGGTAATATGGATGCATTATACTAGCAACAGAAACAGTCAATCAGTTTGAAAAGCATGGTGCTTCTTGGCATAAATCTTATTGAAGTGACACCTTTAAGTCCCAGGCAAAGTAATTACTGTTGCAATTACACATTAATTGTCCATAAATCATGATATTGGCTGCTGAAACACAAAACTCCCCCCCCACCCCCCCCCACATCTACAAAATTGTTGTACTGGAAGCATTAGAATTATTTTCAGTGTTTTCTGGACAGGATGCTTGTAACGTTTTTTTTTCCTCCAAACTCTGCAAGTTTGACAGAGTTAGGGTTTTAGTAAACTCCAATATTGAATCTCAAACAGTTACCGTTTAATCTCCATCAGTGCAGGAGAAAAGATGTTTTTGCATCCAGAACTCAGTTTCCTCTCAAAGCACAGCTAGAAAAGGGGACTTTTTTATACTCTTTGTCTGCGGCTTACAGTAGTTTTTCAAACCTCTGTTCAATCACTTATCCAAGGGGTTTATAAGAACATTTTCACGATTCTTGTAATACACAGCACTTAACAAGCACCATAAAACCTAAACCAGCCTGTTAAATTTGTCAGGGGTGTGTTTGTGTGGGAATGTGAACTCGTCCTCCAGCTTCTGCCCAGCCAAAAGAATCTCAAACGCTGCTGGCAAAGTTATATCAGGCGCTGCAACTTACTGGGCTGGGTGTTATCATAGCAGAGCCACTGAGATCACTTACTGCTGCAGCCATGCTCAAATGACTGGCCAGCATGCAATGTGTGCATTTGAAGAAAAGCACCAAGAATCATCTTGCAAGTTCCCTTCAGTCACTGCTTGAGTTGTCATGCAAACTTTGCGTCTGGGCTGTAAATGTGCTGTTCCTATTTTCTCTCCCTGGCTGGGATATTTTGGTGTGAAGGGCAGTTGTAGCTTTTGAGCAGTGCTGATGCCTGGGATAGCCAACATAGTTTTGAATGTTGCCAGCCGGCAGCCTGAAGCTGGTAACAGTTTTGGATCTCTACGTTGTCAGACGCTGAAGCAATTCCCTTTCTTAACAAACGGGCCACTCCTCTCCTAAAATTAGTTTGTCTTGTCATCGTGCACTGCAGCTTTCCAAAAAGGCATTACACCATTCGGCAATTCTCTATTTTGCCTTGTACTAAATGCAGAAATGTACATGTAATAGTTTATTCAGAGAGCAGTGTCATGCAGAGTATGCCTTGACTCATTTAGCGTGTCTTTTTGTGTCCACAGCTGACTTTGGAGACTTCAATCGATATGATTCCCAGGAGTTCCTCCAGAAGTTTGCGCTGTTCCCTATTGTAAGCATTTTATTTTTTAATGGTCAAAATGCAAAATGCAAAAAATGTTGCAGCTGTCCTGTGCTCATTTGTGTTTTAATACCAGCATTGTATCAATCCCGACTCTTGTCTTTGCAGGACTGGATCCAGGATGAGCGAGTGCTTGAAGAGGCCACTCAGAAAGTGGCTCTTCATTATCAGTCCTTCAGGTGAGCAGCAGGTGTTCTCAGCATCAGCCGGCCTGTTCTGTGTGTGGATCAACAGACAAACGCAGTCCTTTTGCATCTATCTAGGCAATCAATCGCTAATCTTATTGCCTTTTTAGTGTCTGTCATCATCTGGATTCATGTAGAATCTCACTGAGGCCATATATAAGCCATCAAACTAGATTGCACAATTACTTTTTTGAGTGACTATACCATAAGTTTACACATTGCTTTGCTTGTTAGTGTTCCTGTCTTGTTCTATGTAGGTTCAGTCGGTTTTGACGATTGTCTCGTTGTGTTTTTGTTGTCTTTTTCAGGGGTTTGTCAGCCCCAGAGGCGGAGATGTTGTACATGCAGGAGGTGGAGAAAATGGAAGGCTACGGCCAGGAAAGCTATCAAGCCAAAGTAGGTTTACGAGGTCCAGTCTGCGATCCAAACGTCAAAGAAGCATGACATTGATCTCACTACAATCTGAACTCGTATGCTGCGTACTGTCTGTCTGGATTCTTTCACCTAAAAGACTGTTCTGAACGTCTTTATCCTCCCCTTTCATCTAAACAGGACAGTACGGGCACAGATGTTTCCATGGGGTCCTGCCTCGATGGCATCTTTGTCAAGCATAAAAATGGCAGGCCGATTCTTTTATTTAGGTAAGTTAAGAAACAAATTGGATGATGTTTTTGACTATTACAGCAATTCCTGAAAGTTCTGAAATATGATCTAAATATAAAAGCTTTGTCTGGTAAATTGTGACTGAGCAGTCAGTATAGATTGAGTTTTGTGGCTCACAGTTATTTTTAGGTGAGGTTGTCTCCTGTAATGTTCCCTAATGCTTTCTAGACCTCAATGTGGCCCTAGAGGAAATGAGTCAGGTAGATATGAACTGATAAGGTCTGTGGGAGCATTATCTGTCACTCTAGTGAGTAAGTGTACATTCTTGAGCTTGGAGCTGAACTGTTTCCATCTACATACCATTATGAGTGCTAGATACCTTTTTGACTCCCACGCGTATACATTTTATTACACGTTGTTAAAGCAGTGCCACAGCCTCTTTAAAAATGCTTCAGGGTTTTGTGACCGCCGTGACATCATGTGTTTTTCCCCCCCTCTTTCTCTCTGCTTAAATTGGCTATGTAGGTGGAATGAAATTAACAACATGAGTCACAACAGGTCCTTCTTTGTCCTGGAGCTCGCCAACAGAGAGGAGAGTGTCCAGTTCCAGACCGTAAGTCTCTGCTGCCGGTGCACCGTCTCTTCTCTACCCATCCCCCGGGACATTTCAGCCTCTTATTAGATTAAGCAAAATTAGAAATTGCCGTCGTCCCGAAGCTTACCATCAGCCGGTCTGAACAATGCACCTATGTTTGTGTGTGGGTGTGGCCGTCACTGGGGTTGTCTGGATATGTTACGCATGTGCGGGTCATAAAGTCACATACCATTAGCCGAAACTCAATGTAGAAGTATTTGAGGGCACACACAGGAATGGCTTTGTGATCACAAAGCAAACACCACCTCTGTACTAATTGTCTGACCATCTCATGATTTTTCTTCTTTTTTTTGGTGTGTAGGAAGACATGGAAACCTCCAAATATGTGTGCCGGATGTGTCTGGCCAGACTCAAGTTTTATAAGATTAACAAGAGTAGCCTGTAAGTGTTTTCACATGTCTAGCCTAGTTCCTGTCTCTTTGTTCCTTGTCGTCTCGTGCATGTGTCTCCTCTTTGGTGTAGCCTCACCTCTATCCTCCTCTCCTCCTCTCTCTTCAGAGAGGAGTGTGACCCCCTGCCTTCTGAGGGCTCCCAGAAGTCCCTTCTCACTCTATCCTTTCCTCGCTTTCCAATGCTCTCTCGTCCCTCTCTGCCTTCTAATAAGGGGTGAGCAACACTATCAGCCACCGCCTACGGTGTGGCTATCAAGCAGGTGCCAACACCCATCCCTTCCTGGTTGCTTTGCCAACTGTGCCACAGCAAAAAGGCTCTCCACTGTATATATGAAATGGGCCCTGGGTTGTGAAGCATGCAATGAGTTTTCATCCGAGTAAAAGGAAGTAATATATTTTAGGGCTGTCAAGCGATTAAAATAGTTAATCGTGATTAATCGCAAATTAATCACACATTTTTTTTTATCTGTTCAAAATGTACCTTAAAGGGAGATTTGTCAAGTTTTTTTAATACTCTTATCAACATAGGAGTGGACAAATATGATTGCTTTATGCAAATGTATGTATATATTTATTGTTGGAAATCAATTAACAACTCAAAACAATGACAGATATTATCCAGAAACCCTCACAGGTACTGCATTTAGCATTAAAAATATGCTCAAATCTAACATGATAAACTGCAGCCCAACAGGCAACAACAGCTGTCAGTGTGTCAGTGTGCTGACTTGACTATGACTTGCCCCAAACTGCATGTGATTATCATAAAGTGGGCATGTCTGTAAAGGGAAGACTCGTGGGTACCCATAGAATCCATTTTCATTCACATATCTGGAGATCAGAGGTCAAGGGACCCCTTTGAAAATTGCCATGACAGTTTTTCCTCGCCAAAATTTAGCGTAACTTCGTAGCGTTATTTAGCCTCCTTCCTGACAAGCCAGTATGACATGGTTGGCACCAGTGGATTCCTTAGGTTCTAGGTGTCTAGTTTTGTATGATGTCATGTCATCTTCACACTAGCTTTAAAACTGAGCCCGCTACAACCTCTGAAAGATCGCTTGCGTTAATGCGTTAAAGAAATTAGTGGCGTTAAAACGATTTTGCTTTATCGCATTATTATGGTGGTAATGTTGACAGCCCTAGTTTTAAGTTTGATGGACTTGACCTGGTCTGCATCTTGCTGTGTGTGCTTTCTCAAAGTTAAATGACAAAAGGGCGAAGTAAGGTTTTGGAGGAAGCATTATTAGTGGTAGTGCTATTGGGTTAGGCCAACTTTTTTTGACCAACGTTTCTTTTCCCACCAGCCAAACCCAGCCTACAGTCGTCAACCCAGTCAGACGGAGATCCTCTACTAGAATATCTCTGGTAATGCCCATGCTCACTCATTT
The DNA here is from genome assembly GCA_916701645.2 of Sebastolobus alascanus. Taxonomy (NCBI): domain Eukaryota; kingdom Metazoa; phylum Chordata; class Actinopteri; order Perciformes; family Sebastidae; genus Sebastolobus; species Sebastolobus alascanus. Next base: position 1,909,703 of record CAKAOJ020000134.1, on the reverse strand, counting down.
TTTTTTCACTGTTCACATTTTGTGTGCTTGCATAATTCCCTGATGATTTCCTGGCTTGTATTGCAGCACATGATGCATATTCACATCATTATCTAGAGGTGCATCACCACACAGTTATATTTAATTCTTTGCTCTCGGACAGTAGTCGGATCATATGAGCCGTAACTGAATCCCTCTCTTGTTGCTTTACAGCCAAAGCCTCAGGCCTACATGATGCCCCCTCCACAGATGCACTACAATGGTCATTTCACAGAGCCTTACACATCATCACAAGGTAACCACTATATAGAGAGTGGCTTGTAACTAGGTGTTCATTTCATAACATTTGCATTTTTAAGTTATTACATGATGCAATTTTTGTCTTTGTCTTCCGCTAAATTTTAATGATGCATTGTTTTGTAATTATAATCCATTGCCCATCTCAAGATGTCTTTTTAATTTGCTCTCCCGCAGACAACCTGTACATGAACAGTCAGAACGGTTATTACTACCACTCCCAGACCAGCCTGGACTGCTCTCCTCTGGAATACAGCGGCGGAGGGCGTTTACGTAACGGCAGTGTCTACAGCGCCCACAGTACCAGCTCTCTAACCAATCCCCAGCACTACCATCAGCCCTCGCCCATGTCCTCCAACCCCTCTATCACAAGCGACATCACCAGGCCGGACTATGTCCCCTCGCATCGCCACAGCGCTCTCATCCCACCTTCCTACCGCGCCACTCCGGATTATGAGACGGTGATGCGTCAGAAGAACCGGGGAGCAGGAGGAGGAGGGATGCTTTTGTCTCAAGAGCACCGGCAGAGCCACTCCATGAGGAACCTGAACATTGGAAACTCGTACGCCTACAGCAGACCAGACCCTCTAGTTTACAGCCAGCCGGAGATCAGAGGGGAGCATGGCGGAGCAGCCCAACACTATCACTATCCTTTCCATCTGGGCTCCAGCTTCAACAGCCCCTCTCCATACCCCTACCCTACAGAGAGGAGGCCCGTAGTGGGGGCCGTTAGTGTCCCGGAGCTCACTAACGTCCAGTTACAACAGGCACAGGAGTATCCCGCCCCTAACATCATGAGAACACACGTGTACCGGCCACCTCCACCCTACCCGTACGCCCACCCTCGGCCTGCCAACAGCACACCCGACCTGTCGCGCCACCTGTATGTCAGCAGCAGCAACCCAGACCTGATCATCACGAGGCGTGTGCATCACTCTGTCCAGACTTTCCAAGAGGACAGCCTGCCTGTCGCCCACTCTTTACAGGAAGTGTCCGAGCCTCTTTTCTACGGACCCCCACAGAGACACCCATACCACGCTCAGAAGCGGAACTCCATTGAGATCGCTGGCTTAGCACACAGTCTCGAGGGGATGCGGGTCAAAGAGCGGACCGTGTCTTCTTCGGCGGCTGAAGCTGCCACGCCCCCTCCGGTGCTGCGCGGCGGTCGCTCTCAGGGCTCTCAGCTCAACGTGTTTTTGGAACGTACAAAGACGGCGGACAGGGGTGGCATAAAGGAGGACGTGCAGTATGGACACAAAAAGTCCCTTTCAGATGCCACCATGCTGGTTCACAGTAGCGGCGAAGAAGAGGAGTTTGAGGACGACAGCGGACGTCACACTCCGCTCTCTCAGGATGCAGTAGCAGCGGCTGGTCCTGAGCAGCCGTCACAACAGCACCACAGTTTGACATCTCTCTCCTCTGTGACGCCTCAGCAACAGACTCCCATAGAGCCTCCTCCTGCATATCCCATAGGCTCCTCTCTTGACCCCTCTATAGCCAGCTCTTTGACTTACAAGGTTCACCACCTGATGCAGGAGGGTGAGCCTCTGTACCTGCGGTCCGATTTACGCCAGCCCAGGATTATGCCCTCGGTCTCTGAGGGAGACCTGAGCGGCCACGCCAAGCAGAAGACTAAAAAAGACTTCAAGAAGAGGCCTGTGTCTGATGTGCCTCCTGGGAAGAAAACCGTAGAAGGTTTGCCGCCTCCGGTGAGTCCTGCTCCCAGTTACATTACATTATCAGCATAGTGCAGTAGTTACAAAACATTTTGAAATGGAGATATGATACTTTTGAGAGATATCATATTTGTCCTTTTCTAAAGATTTCTAGATGTTTGTCTTTAAATGTGCATGAAAGAAAGATTGATGATTTATGATGATGTTGAGCAGATTTCCTCTAATTTATTAACATACATGCACAAAATTCAGTCACACTCCAGCTTTATATTACTCTGTAGCTGCACTGTAATACCCCAGAGAACCCAGCACCAGCAAAAAACTGTTACCAGTGTCTTGTCCGGACACAGCAGTAGCTCAGTCTGTCCAGACTTGGCTTGGGAACTGGAGGACCGCCGGTTCAAGTCCCCGCACGGACTAAGTGTGCAAACAAAGAGTCATCTATTTACATGGAGGTTTGCGTTTTCAACAATGACCAAATAAAACACTACAAAATGTAGGATTAGAGTGTAATGAACAGTAAATGAATAAAATAAAATGGTAAAATAGCACATTTATCTCGCCTATAAGCAAAAAACAGTACACCATACCAGCAGAAGGAGCAAAGCTTTGAAATAAAGATAAAATTTCTTAAAAGTAATGTACAAGTCGAACGCAGATGGTTAGGTCACTCTGCTCCGCACAGGGTTGTAAGGCGATTCTGCAGCAGCCGTCATCAACTTCCCCATCGGCAACGGAGAGAGCATTCAGCTATTGGCCAGTCAGCTGGACTCGTTGGACCTGTCTCTCCTGGATGAAACCGCTCTGACGAGCATTCGGCTGCTGCAGAATCGCCTTACAACCCTGTGCGGAGCAGAGTGACCTGACCATTTGTTGTCGACTTGTACATTACTTTTAAGAAATGTTATCTTTATTTCAAAGCTTTGCTCCTTCTGTTGGTATGGTGTACTGTTTTTTGCTTATAGGCGAGATAAATGTGCTATTTTACCATTTTATTTTATTCATTACACTCTAATCTTACATTTTTTTGTGTTTTATTTGGTCATTGTTGAAAACGCAAACCTCCATGTAAATAGATGACTCTTTGTTTGCTGAAGAAGTGCCAGTTCACCTCCTGGGCACCGAGATGCCCTTGAGCACCGAACCCCAAATTTGATTTCACCTTGCGGGATTAATAAAGTATATGTTATTATTTTCTATAATAGTGGGTTGTAGGCACTTGTTTTTTCTCAGTAGTACGACATGTCTATAGCCTCATATCAAGATCACATGAGCATGCACGCACACTGTAAGAGAGGTAGTTTCAGTGGCCAGCTTTGAATGACGCAAACAAGCTCTCTCTGACACATATTGAAAGGAAGAATGTGGTTGCACTACCTTGGAAAACCGGTCAGGTGACATTCGCTCAGTAAACACCCAGTAAGGCGGTGCTGTCCCTCCCCTCTTGTATACTTACTGCGAGGCTCAAACACAATCATCCTCACTTTTTAATCTGTCTCCGTTGTGTTGTAACATCAGGGCATGAAGAAAGGAGCCAGATCAGAGGTGAAGAAGATGGGCCCTCTGAAGGTGGCCCATCTCAATGGCCTGTCGGTTTCCAGGCAGCCAATGCACGAAGAGCTCAAGGATGAGCCTGAAAGAGCCTCTAACGACGAGAGGGTAGGACGCTTTAGACTTTGATTTTCTCTGTGATTTACTTCTTGACAGAAGGGTTTGTAAAGCAAATATGAGATGAGATTTGTTACATGTTGCTTGTTTATTAATGACTTGTCCATAGCCCAAAAAAAAAGCTTATTACCAGGGGCTGCTGGTTGTGAGGGTATTATTAACCTCCCGGTAGGTGAGGCCTTGTCATGTAGGTTACATGAGGAAGAAAGTCTTTGTCAATATTCTTGTTCCAGACGTTAACGTACAGTTGAACTAGTCAGCCTTGTTAATCGTGATGCTTTGACAGTGAAAGTTCGTTGCAGACACAAAAAAAAATAATTAGCTCTTCAGACAATCAAGCTGTCACTGATAATGTTTTGTTATCTGTGAGTATACGGTAGACTCCCAAATGTCTCGTACACACAAGAACTGTCAACCAAAAATGTAGTGTATTTCATTACATACAACCTTCTAGAATATCTGGTGAATGTGCAGTGGACGTTTTTGCAGAAATAAATGCTGCAGCTCCTCCAGACCAACAGAGGTTTCCCGTGTCTTGTGAAGTGACGAGGCTCCGCAGCGAGTTACGTTATCGTCCCGACCGGGTGTCGGTGTCCCCCCCCCCCCCCCCCCCCCCCGACTGGGTGTCGCGCTCCCCCCCCCCCGACCGGGTGTCGCGCTTCCCCCCCCCCCGTTCCCTCCGCGATCCGCAGGCTGAACAGGAAAAGCCAGCACTAGAATCAGCATTGATCCGTGGAGAGACCTTCCTCTGGTCAGCTAACATTACTGCCAAGCAGGTGAAATATAGAGTGATATTGTTAGCTGACGTGTGTCGCCTCACTGTTTAGACCGGTGCTCGTTCATGTCAATGTAGCGCGAGCGCGAGCCACAGGACGCTGACTTTCGTTGACATTGCGGCCACAGGTGTCGCTGTGAACAAGCAATTTCTGATTCTTACATATAGCCCCTTTAATAGAAAGTGAAACTACTGTAATAGAAAGTAAAGCACAAACGAGCTGCCGATTGTGCATCGGAGTCCCTCATAATAATCGTTAATCCAAATTTGTTTATGTGTCATGCAAAGTATCACTGCTGATCCAAAGATCAGGGATTGATACTGTACATCTCACCACATCGTTTATGTACTTATAAAATGAAACAGATTTGGGCTAAGGAAGTCAAAATGAGGTAAACTTGTTTCTGATTCAGGACTGCAATTCAATTTACTGTGTCTTTGTTTGTGTGTGTCTTAGTGTAAATTGCTGGAGCAGCATATGGAGAGGGGAGAGCTGTTGAAAGAGTACGAGAGCATCCCAAAGCGTCGTCCAGCAGGGGAATGCACCGTCGCCCTGCTGCCAGAGAGCGGAGACAAGAACCGCTTCCAGGACGTCCTGCCTTACGACGACACCCGAGTGGAGCTGGTTCCCACTAAAGAGAACAACACAGGATACATCAATGCGTCACATATTAAAGTAAGTTGTGCAGAGATGTATCATAATTCTTATCTCTTGGCTTATCAATTACATGATGTTGTGTCATAATCAAGATAAAGCACCGACACACCCAGACAGTGCTCCAGATGACTTTATCATCAGGATTCAGTTTCGCTGAAAATGCAGTTTTTCTCTGACTTATTTCTGTGAATTTAGGGTTGGGCAATAATGACAAAATTCAGTATGCACCACAAAGGAAAGCATGTTACAGCCTCCTGAATACAATAATGGAAAACTCTATAATACTCCTGTTGTATTCCTATATTTTCTATAGAGTTCTCTTAGTGATAAACCAGATGTTTTGACATCACCATATACTGTAGTTTTCCTTTAGACTTAGTGCATTAACACGTGTAACACAATATGTGTGCGTATTGTAGGGCGACGCCACCGCAGTAATGGCGACTTGTTCACTTCCGGTATTTCCCCCGATTTGTGTATACAACTGTTTTCACAGGCTGAGCTGAATTCTTAATTACCAGAATGAATAACATTCAATAAAACATAAAGAAAAAAATGATTCCACCCATCTACTAGACTGAGTCTATCTTCCGCCCTGATAACCAGACATCCAGCTACTCATACAGGGATGTTGCTTAGTCACATTCACTCCTTCCTTATTAAGTCTCTGACACAATAGATGTTCTCTACTGCTGCTCTTTCTGCTTCTCAATCTCAGTTATTAGAAGAATTACTGATGAGCTCCTGTGACTTTAAAATGTCTCCCGTCCCATTAGATGTCGGTAGGTGGACAGGAGTGGAGCTACATTGCCTCGCAGGGTCCACTGTCCAACACGTGTCCGGACTTCTGGCAGATGGTGTGGGAACAGGGTGTCTCCATCATCGCCATGGTCACTGCCGAAGAGGTGCGTTGATTTCATATCTACAGCTTCACATTTTTCATTCCTCATCAATACCTGGACTTACGTTTTGTTCGTCATCTGCTTCCTTAAGGAGAGCGGCCGAGAAAAGAGCTTCCGGTACTGGCCCCGACTGGGCTCACGACACAACACGGTGACGTACGGTCGCTTCAAGATCACAACGCGGTTCCGCACAGAGTCCGGCTGCTACGCCACAACGGGGCTGAAGATCAAACACCTCCTGACGGGCCAAGAGAGGACTGTCTGGCACCTGCAGTACACAGACTGGCCTGACCACGGGTGTCCGGAGGACTTGAAAGGCTTCCTCAGTGAGTGGGATCTGTATCCGTCTATCCTTTTATGGTCATCGTGCTTTTATGATCAGATATCTACGTGGAAGACTGAATGCATGATTTATGTTTTGCATTGATGGCAACCTTCATTCCACATGATACTAGATCAGTTTTGAAGGAAACTAAGATAACTAGTGAAGATGATCTCCTTGAAGTCTTGAGAAGAAAATAGTAACGCGTTAACACAAAATCGTTTCAACTAACGCCACTAATTTCTTTAACGCATTTACGCAATCAATCTTTCAGAGGTTGTAGCAGGCTGTTTTAAAGCTAGAGTGAAGATACTGATATCATATGAAACTAGAAAAACCTAATGAATCTATTGGTACCAACCATGTCATACTGGCTTGTCAGGAAGGAGGTTAAATAACGCTACGAAGTTAGCTAAATTTTGCAGAGGAAAAACTGGCATGGCCATTTTCAAAGGGGTCCCTTGACCTCTGACCTCAAGATATGTGAATGAAAATGGGTTCTATGGGTACCCACGAGTCTCCCTTCACTTTATAATAATCACATACAGTTTGGGGCAAGTCATAGTCAAGTCAGCACACTGACACACTGACAGCTGTTGTTGCCTGTTGGGCTGCAGTTTGCCATGTTATGATTTGAGCATATTTTTGATGCTAAATGCAGTACCTGTGAGGGTTTCTGGACAATATTTGTCATTGTTTTGTGTTGTTAATTGATGTCCAATAATAAATATATACATGCATTTGTATGAAGCAGCATATTTGCCAACTCCCATGTTGATAAGATTATTAAATACTTGACAAATCTCCCTTTAAGGTACATTTTGAACATATAAAAAATGTGTAATTAATCGCGATTAACTGTGGAAAATCATGCGACAAAATAAATATTTTAATCGATTGACAGCCTTAGTAAATATTCCAAATCTCTCAATATTCATATTATTGTGTACCTAATTAAATCTCAAGTGAATGTTCTCGTCTTTTTCCAGCCTACCTGGAGGAGATCCAGTCTGTGAGGAGACACACAAACAGCATCAGTGACCCAAAGAACACCAACCTACCTGTGCTGGTCCACTGCAGCGCTGGAGTGGGACGCACTGGTGTGGTCATCCTGGCTGAGATCATGATCGCCTGTCTGGAGCACAATGAGGTAACGTCCTCACTTAAAATAAAACCTGTGCACTACAGCTTTTTTCCAAGTTCTGACCTCATCTTCTGTATATTTTCCTGGTTGCTTTGCCATCAAACTAAAAATATGTCTCATTGCAGGCGCTGGATGTCCCAAAATACCTGTTAAAGCTGCGCAGTCAGAGAATGATAATGGTTCAGACCTTGTCTCAGTACACCTTCATCTACAAGGTCATCATCCAGTACCTCCGCAACTCCAGGCTTATATGAGCACAAGTGGGCCCGTCTTCGTCCCCCGGCGTACGCCGCCATCACAGGTGATAGTAGGATGGAGTTCGCTCCAGGTTAATGCCAAACTGCACTGTGACGATGCAGCCGCTGTATGAATCCGTTCACCGTAGCGGTCGGTATGTGGTGGAGCCCGCGTTTGGTGAAGTATTAAATCAGGCAAGGCTGAAGGAATGATGTGTGGATATACAAGAAAGAAGCGATACCACACGAAAGACTTATGACCTGCCTCTAAACAGTATTATATATATTATTTTTTACATGCTTAATAAAGCCCAGCACTTTTACAGTACTTTGCTGTACATAATGAACCAATGTTAAGCTGCATTAAAAAAAACAACTTTATTATAGATATGTATCAAAAACTGTTTAATTTGGCAAAGGTCACTTTTTAATTAAATGTTTTGGATTGCTGTTTGGTAATTATTGGTTCTGATAATGAAGGACGTTACTGTAGGAATGAAGAAAATATCATTACGGAGCCCAGATGGATTTTGACTTTATCATGTGGCCTGTGGTGGAACAGACAGGGGGTTTGTCCCTGCATTTAACTTAAGAATATAGATTTACATTCAACAGAATGATGCTAATATAAACCCGGTGATTCGGTTGTGGTGCTACTTGGTTACCGAACATTATCTACAACAAAGCACCTGCTAAGAACACAAATGTGTATTCTCTGTGCACAAAGAGGGATTGGTCTTTGTTAAACACTGGATTGATGCGAAGTAGAAAGCACAGGTTCCAGAAATACATAGTTGATAAGCAAAGAAAAAGAATGACAGCAGGTTTGAGAGTAAAACTGGAAATTTTATACTCATTTTTCATCCCTTTTTTTATCAACTCTGGAGTGCTGTATTTGAGCAAAATCAAAGTACTTTAAAATATTTTGTAAAGACAAAGTGCCTAAATCTACCTTGTAAAGTTGAAAGGACTATTTTTGCATAGTAAAAAGGAAATTTAAACGTTTAATGCTCGTTTGATTGCAGTGATGTGTGTTTATTAATGCCAATCGATTCATTTGAGAAACATCCCTGCATGAAGCACAAGGATTGCAAACAATAGTGATCATGATGATTCGTGAATTTGGCTTAGATCCCTTAAGTTTTGTCATTGTTAAGTACATATAAATTGGGAAGTGAGGTCATTTGACTGCCCCTGTGCGGACACTTCAAATGACCTGCTGACTATTAATGAACACTTTAATATCCGGCTGCAGCTATAGGAAGTATTTAGAGCCCGAGTATGAAGTTCACCTGTACAGAAACAATGCTCACAGGCATGGCAAAGTTTACATGAAGTCTTTTTAACAATGTTAATTTGAAATATTTTGCCTATATTATCAATTCAAGGCGCCAACTTAATTTATAATGTGGCCAAAGTGAAGTGATTGTTAATCCCTCATCGGTCTTACCCTGATGCTTTTTGTTGTTTGTGTCTAGACGCGTGGGCTGTGATCTAACTTAACTGGACAAAAATGCATCTCAACTGAGATGCGTTTGAACTGGATCTTTTTAAAAGGCCCATATGAATTTGCTTCAGGTTTTGTGTTTTTGGTTTTAAAAGATACTGATTGAGTCTTAGTGTGGAGACTGAAAAAGAGTGATTTTTGTGGCCACGGTGTAACTGTTTTGTCTATGTACAGGTATGTTGTTCATAATGTACACAATGTAAAATTCTGCTTTTATGAATATTTGTTATTGTACAAACTATGTATAAACTGTATCTATTGAACAAAAAATGGTATGCCATTGGAAAAAAAAAAAAAAAAACTAGTGTAGAAAATCTTTTCAGCCAAGAATAAATATTTGGAAATAAATTCTCAGTTTACATCAATCTATGATGCCACCTTGTGGCGGGAATTAGCTCTCCATGTCTGGTTGCACTAGTTCAGTGTCTGTTAGATCAACATAAGAGGGAGTTTACATTATTGGAAGAGGTCTTTATTAAATAAATTCAGAAGTGACAATTGATCACAGCTGGTACAGAATCTTCAAGGAAATGAGGCGAGAGCTGATATTTTTCAGTCCAAACTGTAAAGTAAAATACGTTTTCTTTAAAAGAGTGAGTCTTTTATCCTGAGTCCAATCTTCTTAGTGTCCTCAGCTTGTTCTCTGACAGGTAGCAGTTGTTTCAGTCAGTTCAAGTTCTGCCGACATCATCTTCAACATCCTTAACTCCATATTTAAATCCCTCTAACATTTCAATTACATTATCTTAAAAGGAAAAAAATGTAATGGTAACAAACTCATTTTATGCTGAAAAAAATTCTGTAGTGTTTTTGTCCCCTCGACTTTGTCCAAAATGCACGCTGTGTCCCAATTCCACACTACAGACTAATTGTATACAGTATATACTCATCTGCAGTCTCCTGTTTTTTTGCAGTTAGTATAAAGGAAATCTACATACTTTACCAGTTAACACTTTTTTCCCCAAAATTTTAATAGTAAGTTTTGTTTTCTTTAGTTAATTAGTTTTAATTTTTTCCAGTTGTGAGCAGCTCCTCCATTTCCATTGTGCATTGCATTGTGGGAGAATGGGGTCTTTCAACAACACGCTCAAAAATAAAAAAAAAATGTATCTATAGTGACTAAATTAAGCGTACTTAAGAGTCACTTTTACAGTGTGAACACAATACATACTAAAAGCCTCCTAGGAATTAGTATGTAGTAAGGACTTGAGACACAGTTCCAGTATTATGGCCCAATGCAGATGTTCAATCATTTGTCATTCGTTCTTTCTACAAAGAAATACTTGTCATGATATTATGGTATTACTGGTATTTTCATTTAAAATAAAATATTTTAAAAAAGCAAAATGAAACACTAATAAAGAGTAAAAAATATGAGCATTTTGCATCATCTACATGAGGAAAATTTTTCACTGCCATCACATAAAAAAAACGTGTTTTCTCCCTCCACAGAAAACACGGAAAACTGAATTGAGTTCATGTCGAACACGACATCCGGATCACTTTCAAAAGTGCCAACAGAAATTAATACTGGTACCGTCCTCTCTTTCCTCCGTGTCCACCGTGTCCTCCTTGGTTCCATCCACCTCCTCCTCCCCAACCACCACCACCACCTCCACCTCCACCACCTCCTCCCCAACCACCACCTCCACCTCCTCCTCTTCCACCACCTCCACCTCTTCCACCACCGCGGCCTCCCCAGCCACCTCCTCCATCTTGTCTTTTTTGCCAGGGTGGCATCTCGGGAGGCGGGGCTTGTATCTCTGAGGGACGTCCTCCTCTGTCCGGGACTCTACCCATCAGGATCTGTGGACAACAGATGTTGTGTCAGAAGAAAACATCCAAGTCATTCACTGAGAGAGAGGGGAAAAAGTTCTCCTCTACCTTGTTGACAGCGCACGCCGTCTTCTCCCTGCTGGAGCCGCTGCTGGTCTTCACCACGTTGCAGATGTCTTCTCTGGCAGCCAGCAGCTTAGCCATGTCCACCGTGGACTGCGGCCTCAGAGAGTGTCTCCTGGGCTGGTAGGCCTTCGCCATGCTGTCCACCTTTACCTGACAAACCACAGGCACACAGAAGATAAAATCAGCTTCTACTCCCATAATGGTCATCAGTTTAGACGTTTTTGTGACAGAGAAAGAGGGCAAAAAAGTGTGATTAAACGTGCCTTGGCTCTGTCCGACCATCCAAATGACTGAACTGTGACGTCCAGCCGTTTGATCAGCATCCTGCGCCGACACTCGTACTCCGAAGACAGAGCTGTGTTTATGTTGTGCAACTTCTCCTGCAGAGATTAAAAAAACAAAAAACAAATGAGTTGAATTAAAACAAAATCACACCCAGCAACTCATATATACAGACACAATAGTTCATGTGACGCGGTTCATTTCAGTTCATCTACTTACCCATTGTTCACTGAGTAGAGATTTCTTTAATACTGGGTTTTCAATTGAGCCATTTGGAAGATCTTTAAGTGCTTTATCAACCTACAATCACACACAAAGTATTTAATGCATCAGCACAGTATACAGGAAGGAAAAACAATGAAGCTGTCATATCTAAAATAACACAATACAATACGCGAACAGTCCAAGTCAAGTGTATCTACCCATGATTGGAAATATTTATGCCATACTACAATCATCAAACCAGCATGAACAACAACAACACACTTTTAATTGGCCTTGAGAGACAACAAATTGGGTAATTTTGGTGGCCCTGATATAAATGTACTTATTATTATTATTATTATTATTAAACGGCATTAAATAGTCCCACCTTGTCTTGGACTTGAGAGAAAACCCCCGCTGCGTCCCGTCCTCTGGGCTCAGGTAGGTTCAGTGTTTCACAGATTGCCAGGAGCTCCCGACACACCGGACTCTCTTCTTGTTGTTTGTGAGAGACTCCTCTGCTCCTCACAATCTGAGCTGCCTGGAGCTCGGAGCTCAGAAACACTTCATAAGAAACACATGATCATATTTTTAAGTTACTCACACGGAGAGCTTGTAGCACAACGATTGGAATGAGGAGCACGATTTGATTACATACAGACAAACTTGAGATGATCTTTTGCACTTCGCACACCGCCCTTGAGAATCCCTGAAACAGCTTCCTCATGAGGACAGTGCAGCTCTTTAAGCAAACCGCTCATCTCCACCTGGAGGCTGTCCGGGTCGTCTGGAGGGAGGACAGAGAGGAAATCTAGCAAACTGCACGTGTTTTGGCACGTGTGCAAAAAAATAAGTACTAGTAATTGTCTACAATGCAAAATGATGAAACTACAGCAGGTTCTTTCATTGTTGCTGGTTTTGTTTTTTGGCATGGGTGCCATTTTTGCCAAATTTTCTGTTCACTGTATATGACTTCACATGAAAGCTCAAAGGTGGATTTTCTATTTATAATAACACATTGCTACCCAAATATATTTACTGTTTACATACAAACGTGCATATCCTTTTACTGTGTAGCTACGACAGTATTGACTTTTCCCTGTAAACTTTGACCCACTGATACACTAAAGCATTCAGCAGGATAAAACTGACATTCTGGTATATTACAGTAAGCAGTCAGTGTCAACAGAAAGTAGAACAAAACACAGATTTGTATATAAGAAACATCTCCAGGGTTGACTGCCATGGTGAAAAAAAAAGCTAATCATTTTGACCAGTACGGCTCACACCATGACAAAACAACTTCTCATTTTGGTGAATGAAACTTACTGACACAATAACTAGGTTTTAAAGCATGAATGAAGTGTTTTTGGGTGAGTTACTACCTTTTGCAGACATGCAATAGAGTTGTCATGGGACATCACAACTCTATTGCATGACAATTGCACTTACAGTTTAGAGAAAGTTAAAGTTGCAGTATGCGAGATTGGCGCAAATATGATTTAAAAAAGTTATTTTTAGAAACCGGCCGCTATATCGTGACAGTAGTACATGAAACAGGTAACCTGAAAAAAATCATGTTCCTCTGTGTCCTCCGGTGCTCCTAACGGCATCTGAAGGATTTCACTTACCGGAGGAAAACAAGGTCCGCTGCCCAGCTGCCGTCTATGAGAGCCGGCTGTCAATCACTCGCAAACTCCGACCAAACGGTCAAACTAGGCAGCGCTGATCAGATATGAATCAATATTCTGTTACTGTAATGCCTATTTATCTCCTCAAATGTTTTCAGAATCATCTTGTAGTTACTGTTTAGCTGTAAAATGAGAAAGCTTGTGACGCGGCCGTCATTGTAAAATCTGTTGAAGGAAGCCAAGTTCTGGTCACATGACCGGAGCACAGCCAATAGGAACGCTCTCTCTCTCTGAAATGACCTGTGATTGGTCAAAATCTGCCATCACGGGCTAGATTTTTCTAAAGCCTGAAAACAGAGCCATGAGGAGGAGCAGAAGTCTAGTTTTCTCTCAGAACACTTGTATTACAATATGCTGAGAGGTTATTATGGAATTTTTGCCAAATTATGCCCAAAAATTGTTGCATATTGCCACTTTAAGTCTGTTTAAGCTTTGAGCATCAGAATCAGGTGTGTGAGTGAAGGTGGCTCACCTGGACCGGAAGTGATGCTCTCCTCCAGATCACACAGCGGCTGTAACCTGGATGCCAGCCACCTGCACAGCTCCACATACTCTGGAGAGGAGAGGCCTCCCTGTGCAGCTGCCTGCAGCGCCTTCTCCTGCAGCAGAGGACCGTCGTAGCTGCGGACGATAAGAGAGGTGAGTCAAGAGAGGTGTTTCAACCAGCTACTTCACGACTAGCTACTGCAGCCACGCTGTCTTCTATCAACACAGAGTGAGAGCATAAACTGTGAGGCTAAAGCGAGCTAAACAAGTACCGTGCCATGCTAACAGTGAACTATCTTACCCGAGCTGCTCTAACGAGTCCAGCATGTCGCTCTGCATCGCTCAATCCGTGAGGTTTGTCTTTATTTACACGTGTTAGTCTCCTGAAAACATGACGTTCCGGATACAAACACTGTCAGCACGAACAGATGTTGTACTCATTCATTTCTGCAGCGCTCTCATGTCTCCTTGTAGTTCCGGTTATGAGCCGGATGTGAAACGTGCGACTCTGAATCTGTGGTTCCGCTGCAAAGGTTCCGCCCTCCAGTGTTATGGAAACATTACATTAGATGTGTTGGGGAGGAGTGTGAACTACATGTAATTAAACTACATTCATATTTGTACAGTGATTCAAGTAGCTAAATTACTTTTTTGTTATTTTTTTTGTCAAGTTAAAGCGGCAGTTGGCAACAATTTTTTTCGCATAATTTGGCAAAAATTCCATAATAACCTTTCAGCATATTGTAATTCAAGTGTTCTGAGAGAAAACTAGACTTCTGCTCCTGCTCATGTCTCTGTTTTCAGGCTTTAGAGAAATCTAGCCCGTGACGGCAGATTTTGACCAATCACAGGTCATTTCAGGGAGAGAGAGAGAGCGTTCTTATTGGCTGTGCTCCGGTCATGTGACCAGAACTTGGCTTCCTTCAACAGATTTGACAATGGCGGCTGCCTCACAAACTTTCTCATTTTACAGTTAAACAGTACACTACAAGATGATTCTGAGAACATTTGAGGTGAGAAATAGGCATTACAGTAACAGAATATTGATTCATATCTGATCAGCGCTGCCTAGTTTGACCGTTTGGTCGGAGTTTGCGAGTGATTGACAGCCGGCTCTCATAGACGGCAGCTGGGCAGCGGACCTTGTTTTCCTCCGGTAAGTGAAATCCTTCAGATGCCGTTAGGAGCACTGGAGGACACAGTAGGACACAGAGGAATATGATTTTTTTCAGGTTACCTGTTTCATGTACTTCTGTCACGATATAGCGGCCGTTTTCTAAAAATAACTTTTTTAAATCATATTTGCGCCAATATCGCATACTGCAGCTTTAACTACTGAAACTACAGAACAATTTTGGGCCATAAAGGTAAGGAATGATTTTTTTTTTTATTATTATTTTAACAATGCCACCACCACACACCTGACCTTTCACCTGTCTTCAACAAAATTACAAATTTACTAATTTATATTTACTTATGATTATATTTAAGCCCTATATTTCAACTGCACTATTTTATGCCTTAGATTATCATTTTGCTTTTACTTGTGTGATTTCCCCTTTTATATTTACATGTTTTATGAGCATTGTTGAAGGAACCCGAGACCAAAGATTTTCATTGCCAATGATCTGCTTTGCTGGAATTGACAAATGACAAATAACGAACCTTGAACGACCTTTGTGTAGGCTAGTGCGTGCATGTGCAAAAGGTTGGGCGTTGCTCAGTGCTCACACAGCAACGGTGTCATCATCTTCAGTTAGTTAAAGTTAAAGACTGTTTTTAGTTGTTGAGATAAGATTGTACAAGTCAGAGGTTTCAAAACTGACGAGTAAGACTACAGGCCCATTTTTTTTTTAAACCAGTGCTCAAGTCAGTCAAACAGTGTAAAAAGGTGCAGGTTAATTTTTTTTAGTGCGGTATTTTATTTTCTTGGTTTATGTGTGTCCTGTGAACAAGTGGGCACCTATATGTATTATAATTTTGTATCACATGTACATTATTAATTTGATCCCTAGGGTTTATTTGCTGTAGTTCAACTTCTTCCACTGTGAAGTTAAAAGTAAATTAGCTTGCTTGAGAGCAACGCTTTCAAAGTAGCTTCCCCAACACTGGATATACCACAATAGAAAACTGAAATTTTAAAAGTCAAAGATTTACCCAAATTCTAGCAATTAAATGTGTTTCAATAGTAAAAATATTCACTGTGAATAATGGCTCTTGTCAGAGTGTTAAATTATTGATGCATTAATGAAGAAAATTCCTAAATTTGTAATAGGAAATGATGTGTATGGACTTTGGTTAGACTAAGTAGTTTCTCACATAATCAGCAATATAATACAGCGTCTTGTCACCTCCTTGAAGCCTTCGGAGTAGGGCTCCAACTAACGGTTATTTTCATTATCAGTTAATCTATTTGTTCCCCCAAATTAATCATTAAGTCTATAAAAATGTCAGAAAATAGAGAGAAAAAAAGCCTGTCACAATTTCCCAGGGCCCAAGGTGACGTCTTCAAATGTCCTGTTTTGTCAGACCAACAGTACAAAACTCTAACATCCAGTTTACAATGACATAAAACAGAGAATCAGCTTATTGTCACATTTAAGAAGCCAAAAAAACACATAATATTGATAGAACAAATAGTTGCAGCTCTACTTTTGATATTTCCGGTTAAATTTAGCCGTCTGGATTTGACACACATTAGTACTGGTGTGTCTTTGAAAATGCAGAAGTAGAATTTACTGCAGATTTCAGTCTTGATAGTTGAGCTACAAAAGAGGAAGAGGGTTATTTAAAGTTTCTCCTAATCACAGTACACTTGAGCATGTACACTCCTTTTTGTTCAAAGGATCGATTACAAGAAACACAATGATGCCTACACAGCAAAAGATTAAAACTCACCATTTTATTATGATAATGTTATTTGATATGTCAAATTACAAGTGTATGATGTAACATAAAAACAGTTACAAACATATGTATGCATATTTACATTATATATTTATGAAAAGTAACGAGCTACATCTGTATAAAGAAAATACAACTATGACATGAGTTATTGGGACTATAAATCATATACTTGGTATTCTCGAACCATGAGAAGAAATACCTAGACGTGTAGAAACCAACAGAACCAGAACGAGAGATGTTAAATTATAAAATGGAAACTAGGATGGACGTGAGGCACTTTTTTGAGGTTGTCAGGATGTGAAAGCCGATGGCACTAAGAAACTTCAAGGGGGGAAAAAATAGATGCACAGGAAAGAAATATGCACAAAGAGAGAGTGAAAGAAAAAGGAAAGAAAACAGGCAGTGTTTACAGAATAGTTAAGAGTAGTACCATTTATACTGCAAGTTTCAAAACACAAATGTCTTCCACTATTTAGAACTAATCACATAAATGTTACATCAAGCGCTGTAAGATGAAAAAAAGCTTACATATAGTATCATCAGTGCACCAAAGCATCGGAGAATTGAAACATAACCACTCAACTGCTGTGAAAAGTAACCGTTTTAAAACAATACACTGAAGAGAAACAGGTTTATATAGCTTTTTTTCTTTTTGTTTAATCTACACAATGTCAAGAATGTACACTTGTATATGCATTCCCAAAGATATGCACAATTTCCAAGATTGAAAGAGGATAAAAGACTAGCAGCAAAGTGGTTAAAACTGAAGTCTTATATAATGCAGGTCAAAAAAATATATATATTAAAGCAGACAGACACATGTTGCATATATAATACAGTACATGACAGGAAGTTGCACTGTGCTGGTTAATGCAGAATGAGAAGTGTTATTTCAGCATTCTCTACACTTTGTATAAATGCACGTCCTACATTTTTGCTTCTCAGCCAGCAAGTTTTAATCAGGTTCATCAAACCTTGGTTCAGCTTGCAATAACGCAGGGCATATCCAATTACAATGGGAGAATATGACAACCAACCAAACATTTGGTTACACACCTTCCCCGCACGCACACGGCCAGCAAACTAACACACACACACACACACACACACACACACACACACACACACACTCGTGGGCACATACGAACGCACTTATATAGTAACACCCGCGCACCCACACACATACACATCACACAGAGCAATCAAACATTTAAAAACTCACTGTCATGGTTATATGCTGTTGGAGAATTAGGGTTTAACAGTCGTTCATAGCTGATTTTCTCTGTCAACACAATAAAATTAGTGATTGTATCTAGCAGCTTTATATGCATGTATGTATATATATATTTATATATCAAACTTTTGAAACAAGTGGACTGCCACTACTGTACCGTGTTAGCACTATCCTTCCTTCTACCGTACAAAACTAGAGAGAAACTCTATTAGAAGCTCAATAGTCATTTCCATCCTCTACTTTTCAATGTGAAATAATACTAAAAGGTGACCTATGTACATTATGCTGTCAATTGAAGCTACAGTATATGCTGACAGCAACGATAAATACAGCTCTATCTTTAAAATTTCAAAGACAAAAAAAAAAGCTGGGATTATTATTATCAGAACTTAAATATAGTGTTAAATATTTACATGTTGTTTTGGAGTTTGGTACCAGGGGTTGGTCGTCTACCTATGTAGCGTTAAAGTGTCGTGTCCCGTCACTGACTCAGTCTGCAGAGAGGTCAATGTGTTTCCCACGTTGGAAAGTTTGCATAGAAAGTAAAGGGAGCGTCGGTCGGGGGTGGAATTAGGAAAATAAATCTCGTCGAGACCGAGGCGCCACTTACGTTATTTTTAACCAGGAGTGACGGGAGGTGAGAGGAGATGCATATCTGTTAGCAACAGCACAAATCTGCTGTTAAATACTGAGGTGAATCACAATTAGCGCTAATTTCAAACATGCTAATGCGTTAGTTAGGGATAATTTCATCGGTTATTGCAGCCAGACGTCCAAACTGATGGGAGTTTGTTGTTGTTCAGACTAGTTTGAGTCAACAATGGTCTTGTGAGCAAGATAATTTAAAGTGTTCTACTCTTTTGGGTGGGATATCAAACACAACTAGACTCCCTGTTTCCCAAAGGATCTTAAAGGAGTTTGACCTTTGGGGAATTGTGCTTATTTGCTTTCTTGTTGAGAGTTAGATGAGGAGATTGATACCACTCCCTGTTAAATATGAATATAGAGCCAGCAGCTGCTTAGCTTAGCTTAGCATAAAGACTGGAAACAGGGGGAAACAGCTAGCCTGGCTCTGTCCAGAGATAACAAAATCCTCCTACCACCACTGCTAAAGCTCACTAATAAACACATTTTATATTGTTTGTTCAATCTAAAAAAACAAAGTGTAAATATGACAAGGTTTTAAGGGGGGGGGGGGTTATGTGTGGGACTATTTCTTGGCCAAGCACGGTAACTTCCTAGAGTTTTTGCATGGCAACCTCATGGTGAAAACAGGACTCCAGGAAGTCACTGTGCCCATCCAAGAAATAGTCCCACACATGACCCCCAAGTAAAACAACAAACTGTCATTTTGAAACTTGTAATATGTGTTAATTAATGAGCTTTAGCGGTGCTGGGAGGAGGATTCTGTTACATTTGGACAGAGCCAGCCTCCTTTCCAGTTTTTATGCTAAGCTACGCGACTGCTAGCTCGAGCTTAACAAAACACATATACGACAGTGAAATCGATCTTCTCATCTGACCTTCGGAAAGAAAGCAAATAAGTGAATTTCCCCAAATCTGGAACTATTCCTTTAACAGTCTCTTTGTTTAATAGACAAAGATGCTTCGGGAAACAGGGCAAAGTCAAAGCCTTAATCACATAGTCAGTGGTGACGTTACATGACACCGAATCAGCAGTGCATATGAAGACCTATGCACACACACACACACACACACACACACATACACATACATAACACCTGTATGTTTTTTAATAGCTAAGATACTCAGCATTCCTGAAACAATGCATTCATTCATTCAGGGCCTGTTAAATGAAGACATACGGAAGAAGGAGTGGACTTTTGAGGAACAAAGAAATACTACATTTACACAGGGAAATAAAAGAAAACAAAAAAGAAACTGATTCATGGGACAAACATGGAAATTTGGAGAGGGTGCTGCAACCAAAGCTTGGCGAGCAGTGCTTTCAGGAGGGTTTTCCCCCACGCCAAATTGAATGTTAAATGTATGTACAGACAAATTTTAAAAATCGGAGGGATTCTCAATCAAAGAATAACCTAATTTAAGTGCCTCATCATTTAACCAAGGAGCACTGAAACCCCTTTTTACTCACCGAAACAAAACTTGCTGGTTGAGCAACATTTCAGCCTTTGTTTCAAAAAATAATTATAAAAATGAGCAGGAAAAATAACAAATAAGAAACAAAAACACCAATTTCACTACAGCAGTAAATAACTGGACTAAAACTGAGATCCACTGGAGTAAATGAAATTGTCATGTGTCGGTTTCAATTTAAATGGTTCAAGAGGTTCTAATGCTATTTTCATGACGTGGAAAAAGACTATTTTGGGGAACTCGGCATGGTAAAGTCGTTACCATTTTTTCCCTTCTAATCATGGAATCGATCCCTTTATTTTGGAATGCAATCAAATGGTCTGAATCACCTCGGGAAAGCAAGGTAATCGTTTTAACATCTTCTTAATGAATGTCAAAATCTGCACCTTCAAAAACAAGCTGTTACCTTTTGATTTTTTTCAACATTCGATGGAAAGGAAAACAAGGAATTGGCCAAACATCCACCACCGCAACATCTCTCAAATGTTAAAATTACACTACATCTGGTGGTTAATGTACCACATGAATTTGAGAGGGTTACCTTTACTCTGGGTTGGGGGGGGGATACCATTTCTAGTGCACTTTTCTCTGTCTAGTAATTACATTGTCAGCAAATGCTTAAGCCATGAAGGAAAGGCCACTGTTACCCAACTGTAAATTCACAAAAAAGCAAGAACATATCCCTTTTAGCAAACAGCAAGTAGTTTTTCTGAACGCAGAATAGTTTTGTTTTCTTTTTTTTGTCATTAAGTTGTCGCTCTCTGTACAAAAGACAATTTTCCTTCATAAAGTTACACATTTCTTGTAGTAGAGTTTGTGGCCTGGCTTTGTCAATGCATGAGTGTGAATGTGAGAGAGAGGTGTGTGTGTGTGTGTGTGTTTGTGTGTGTGTGTTTGTGTGTACAAGTGTGTTTAGTAACATCTCCAAGTCTATTAATCTTGACGCTGCCTCCTCCTCTCCTCCTCAGATTAAGCTCCTGAACTTAGCTTGATGCTCAGAGCTCCCACAAAGCATATGGTTTGTCCTCCACCGCTGCTTGTCGGCGACAAACACAAACTGAAATCTCCAAAAGCCCTCAGAGCTGGGGATCAACAACATATCACCCCGTCTGAGAGGGGAATGAAAAAAGGATGCCGGCTTTTAATTTTCCGCTTTTATCCACTTCCTGTGTTAGCTAGCTTTGAGGGTGTCCCAGAGTCCGTCGTCGGGTCACCCCGCGGCCTTGTGCTTGCCCCCGCAGCAGCGGCAGGCCTCGCCACAGTGGTGGCAGGCGCGCAGAGGCAGGTAGCAGCACATGCAGGGCGCGATGAAGGACAGCGCCACCAGGGCCAGCCAGCGCAGGCAGAACTGCTCGTCGGACGTGTCACACGAGCAGGGGTCTGAGAAGTCGCCCTCGGAGTCGGACATGCAGTGGTACAGCATGCTCTCGGCGCACAGCATGCAGCTGACTTTGTAGATGCACTGCTTGATCGGGTCGGGGGCGTCTTGGCACTGCCCCCGCCAGTTGTCCTCGTGGTTGAACATCTCCCGACAGTAGATGCAACGCGAGCGCTCGCCGTCCTCTCGCCGCCGCCGGCCCTTCTTGGACTTGAGCAGGGGCGAGGGCTGAGTCTTGATGGCCGTGTCCTTGCCCAGCCCCAGCCCCATACCTGTTCCAATGCCCATACCGGGGCCAGAGTGGGAGTCCCCACAGGGGCCGTCGGGGAAGAGGTACTCGCACTTCTTACTGTCCAGTTTGTGGAAGGCGGTGGGGAAGTCCATGTCCTCGCGGTCGGCCTCCTGTTTCCACATGACAGGGTGGCGGTAGTCCTCATAGCCGCGGATGAGCACGTCTTTGCGTGGGTTGATGCGAACGATCTCCTCTTCGTCCATGTGAAAGCTGACATGACGAGTCGACTTGAAGGAGACCTTGAAAAGAGGAGAAATTAAGAATTAGTTGGATTCCACTTTTTCATAACAACGAGATGCAATTTTTGAGCAACTTATAATTCAAATTTTGGAGATGCGGACCTGTGGAGGCAGGTAGCGGCGGTTGCTGGAGGGGAACTCGTCGAAGGGTTGGGCGCGGACGTAGCAGCCCCTGAATGGCTCGGTGGAGACGACGTTGTTCAGGGGAGAGAAGGGCTCTTTCATTGGGGTACAGATGGAGGGAGGCTCATCACACACCTGGAGAAATACAGGAAACAAATCAAGTAAGTTTGATAGTTTGTGGGAATCAATTTGTAGAAAAACATCTCATGGTTTCCCCTCAGAAGGATGCACATCAGAGATATGCAAAACATCTGACGTGATTCATCAATTCACTTAACCTAAGTATTGGTTAACGCCCTTAACATCCATCATTCTATGTTAACATCAAACTGTCAAAAGCACCGATGGTCGATTAAGTCCGTTTTCTTGACCACAACTGTTTTGACTGGGGGTGTGTAGGCCGTGTGTGTGTGTGTTCCACTTGCAGCCACCAGGGGGCATCCCGTGCCCACGCTTAGCCAAATGACTGTGCTGTGTGGTGATGACTCAAGGCCCTTCTGTTAAGAACTCCCAGTTCCCATCAGCCTTGCATGTGTTCCCACAAACATTTTAACTGATGCAAAATCTACAAACACGAGCCTAAAAAAAAGAGGCACTTGAAACATGCGAATAAAAAAAAAAAAGAGAGAAAACCGAGCATACAGTCCTTCCACCTCACGCCAAACGATCTGATAATTACAAGAGGTAAGCTCACTGTTGACATCAATCAGAAGGTAGTGTCTATAAATAACATCTTGTGAATGTCGGCATCAGACACAGTTTAAAATATATAAAGCACAGCAAAAAGGTGTTTCTAGAAATAAAATAATAGATCCAACAGAAGTGGTCCAATACTTCAGTACTCATGGCAACAACATCAAAAGTGATGGCTATTCATGATTCATGCGTGCAGAGGTGATGAGAGATGGGGGAGGATTGTCAGTTATTACATCAAGAGCTGTGTGATGATATTTCACGTCCAGCGTTATTTCAGCACAACCATCTGTATAATAATTTCCAGCTACGTATGCAAATTACGTGAAAATATGCAGAATTAGGGGGTGATTAAATTCAAAGTTGTGCCTTCTTTCTCAATACAGTCTGAAAATGATCCAAATAAACTACAGAATAAAGGGTCTTCGAGGTTATATCTCTCTTCAGAAATACACAAACATGGACACACGCCGAGGGATCTTCACACGTACGAGTTCGATCCGACCATATTCTAACCGTTGTACACACTGGCTAGCTGTCCCTCGTTTCCCACACACACCCCGACCTCATCAAGGCAGGGTTAGTCCTCCTCTCTTCTCCTTCTCCCACCCTCTCCCTCTCTCCGCTCTGCGTGTGGAGGAGGCTGCTGGCTCTGGTTAGTCAGTGCCGTGTGTAAAGTAGCCCACGCCAGTGCTTTAACGCACAGCGGAAATCTGGTTTGCTCCCAGCTGCTGCTACAGTAATTACTGTCCTGTGGTTGCTAAGAGATGCTTCCTTTGACTTCTTTTTTTCCCTCTCTTTCTCTTCTTTTTTCCCCTCTCTCTCTCTCCTCCGCTTGCCCCCCCCCCCCCTCTCTAGACTGCTAACACATGGTGTGTGTATGTGTGTGACTTTGCTCCCTCTTTGCCTCCAAACATACCAAGTGGTGTAAACGCACATCCACGGCGTCTGCAGGGGAATGTGAGGAATAGGAGACAGTGGAGGGAGAGGAGAGAAAGAACAGAACAGGAAAAAATGACTTTGTGTTCATGTGTGTGTGTATGTGTGTGTGTGTGTGTGTGAGAGAGAGAGAAAGGGAGAAAGAGAGCGAGAGGCCAAAGAGTCTGCCGAGGGAATGTCATAAACCAGCTCCAGCTGGAGAAATGCAGCACAGAACTTAAAAAGCCAGATGACAGCTGTGTGTGTATGTGAGAGAAAGAAAGAAAGGAGGTGGGGGGGGGGGGGGGGGGGGGGGGTGAAATGGGAAACAGACTTGGGCTTCCTTTTAAAGCGCTTGCCTAAGCCCCACCATTCAAAGGCATGCGTGGGGGCCAATCTGGAGCTGAGCTGACCCTAGAGATGTGGCTGGGTGAGGGAGGAGAGGAGAGACGAGGGATGGAGGTGGTGGGAGCCATGGGCAACCTGGCTCCACACCAACATCAGGGATCCATGCACTTCCGCCCTCAAAGGCACAGGGGCTCAGGACAGGGAAAGGCTGGGGTCGGCCCACATACTGAAAACCTACAGAACATGCTAGATCTCTATCGGACTGAGAGAAGAAAAGATGATGTGCATGCTCGGACGTTTGATCACAAACACTGAATGGTTTATTGTCTGTATATATGTGTTTCTCACACTCTAAAAATAGGGCTTGGCTTAAGGCAAACCATGACTGGTGCTCATCTCTGTGTCTTGTTAGCTCAAAAACAAAGAAGTACAGCCAAGTTCCAGGCTACTCCCCACGTATCCCTTCAACAAACGGTTTGACATTTTGTGAAATACGCTAATTAGCTTTGTTGCAGAGAGTCTCGTGTCTGTATGCTAAATATGAAGCTACAGCTAGCAGCTGGTTATCTTAGCTTAGCATAAAGACTGGAAACGGGGGGAAACACCTAGCCTAGCTCTGTCCAAAGGTAACAAAACTTGCCTGCCAGCACCTTTAAAGCTCACTTTTTAACATGTTGTATCTTGTTTATTTAATTTGTACAAAAAACTAAGTGGTAGTTGTGGTTGCTTTGGCCCTAAACCCCCCAAATAAAACCACAATGTGTCATTTTTACACTTCAGGTTTTGTACTAATTAAAACAAAGTTATTTAACGTGTCAATTAGTGAGCTTTGGTTGTGCCGATAGGCGGATATGTTACCTTAGTACTAGGGCAGGGTATCGGTACTCGATACCTTTAAGATATCGACAGAAACAACCCAGTACCAAGTAGTATCTTAATTTCTCCAGTCAAACGGAGTGGCTGCTACGGTTCCGCGAAAACACAGTCCCGCAACCGTGGGTCGGCATTATCAGCAGTAACCGCTGTATGAACGCTGTGCAGTGCGGCGGCGATTAGCTAGCCAGTGGGACACACACACACACAGCTTCCATTCACATGATGGGTATCGAAGTAAGTACTCTATTGGTATCGGTATCACATTGAGGGTACTGGTGTTGGTACTGGCATCGTTATTTTTTAACTTTCATTAACTTTTTAACTTACTTAGGACAGAGCCAGACTAGCTTTTTCCCCCCGTTTCCAGTCTTTATGCTAAGATAAGCTAAGCTAAGCGGCTGCTGGCTGTGGAACTTCATATTTAACAGATGATAGCAGTATCAATCCTCTCATCTAACTCTCAGCAACAAAGCTAATAAGCATATCTCCAAAAATGTCTTTAAAACGCCCTTCTTCCTGGCTCCAAGGTGCTTTATGGAGCTCTGCTGAAACACACCAAACCAGTCTGAAAGTTTGAGGTCTATGAGTTTGGCTGTAAAAGTCAACTGGTCAACAAAACCTCTGTGTACTGAACTGATAAGAGAAAACTTCCTGCCAGCGCTAAATTAGATGCGGATGTTTTCCTGTGGCATTCAAGAAAAAAACAAAACAACACATTTTTCTTTGTACTAGCGGAAAGACTGTGGTGGTACGGCATAATTCCTGGCAGTGGGTCATCACAGCTGAGAAGGGTGTTGTGCAACCAGGCATTTTTTTTTTATATGGGTAAAATATGTTGCATGTGCATATAGTGTGTGTGTGTGTTGTGTGTTTCTGAGTGAGAGGAAGAATGTGGTAAGCTTGTGGAGGGCATACAAGTGGGTGCTGAGCCTCAATGGGCAGGATGTGGGTGGAGGAGACCGTCTTGAGCGCATGTACATTGACACACATGCACGGACAAGCGTGCTCACACGTACACAAGTCAAACGCTTGTAGCAATGCAAGGCTATCATGAATTCCAGTAATTTCTAAGAGATTCTTTTTCGAGATGTCTGAATCTAATCAAGGAACTAAACAAGGCTTGATCGTGACCTCCCATGCTGATGAGACAGTGGTGTCTGTTTTCTCAACAATGTCAAGACAGGACAGATCTCCTGCTTCTAAAGGGGGGCCATCAAGGCTAGAATTTTCTATATATTATACTACACCATATTCCTCCCTGAGCCTGTAAGAGGCCATTTTTTATCAGGTTATCTGTACGAACAGTGGTGATGATGGAGTATTAAGCAACACACCTTGTTGTGTGCTGGTATTTGCTAGCTCTCTGGCCGCAGCCCCTGGTTCACTTCTCTTTCTCTGTAGCCCAGGTCTCCGACCGCAACATTCGGATGCCAAATCACCATGGTGACACCCTCGGTGGCTCACTCACTGAACCTTGTGAACACCCCCCTTCTACCCGCTCCCCCCTCCCGCTGCACACCACCACCCCCCCTGCTGCCTAGCAACAGTGGTGCCATTGGATTTCCTGTATGTTCAGGCTGATTCCTTAAAGAGGAACTCCGCCACAGGAACAGGAACGCAGCGCTCCCTCCTCCTCTTCTAGTCCACATCCTACAGGATGTAAGATGCTAGGCAGGTCAAAGGTGATGACGAGCGCTTAAAACTAAGGCTGCTGTTGAAAAGTCCTTTTTTCTTAGGAAGGTTCCTAACAAAGGGAAATGACCCGGAAGTATCTCAGTAGCAGCCATGATAAGAGCAAATTCTCTGAATGCTAAGGATAGGTGCTTCAATGCTTCCTTTCTTATCTCCTTTAGCATAGGATACACTGGACCATCCTTTACCAAAGGAAAGGAGATAATAACATCACACAATTCCTTGCGGCCGCAACTTTTAAAGCGACGCACCATTCTGCCATTCATGAAAACAAATAATATGCATATCTTACATATTATTTTCATACAGTCATATACTAAAAAAAGCACCTTTTGTAGTCCATCTTCAGAACATTGAAGTTTCACCACGGCAGACCAGCATCACTAACATTCGCCGCCGTCGCATCATAATTACGGAGCCTAGTGAAGTGCAGTCAGATTCTGTTAACACTGTGGTTGTCTTTTCCTAAGTCCTTTAATTCTCCTTCCCATCTTTCCTTGACCGCATGACGTTTTCCATCGAGGTCAAGGAAAAGACATTAGGATGTAATTTTTTTACTTTTCGACCGCAGCTCATGGGAGGTTCAGTGTGATGTCAAAGCTGCAGTTCAAGCTTGGCATTTTCAATAAACACAGTCAGCAAAAACTAGAAACACCATGCAACCCTAATAAATACTTGTTGAGGCTACTATTTTAGTTATTTGTGTTCTTTACTATGTTTTGAAGCTGTACCTTTGTGAACACCACAAACTACAGTGTAAAAAATGACTGCAGTAGAGTCAACACCTCTCTGAAACAGTGTCAACAGTAATTAATTATAAGTGTGTGTGCATTAAAAGAACTGCCCGTCCTCCCACGAATGTGTCTTTTCACCTACTTTGCAATCAGAAGTAGAACAGGTGACTGACGTTCCTGTTAACAGGCCCGATATCTAAAACAAATGAACATGGGTGTGTAGACTTGAACTATATACCTGCTGCCTTTCTCCGCTCTAAAGAGAGCACGGCATTCTTAACCACACATGTCGACAAGTCAATAGATTGCCACATGCCGGGAACGGCGCAAATGTATACAACATCTTTACATAATGCACCTTAACAGTTCTCAACCTGTCAACAAAAAGAGGCCCCGCTCACGAAGAAACACATTCGGTTTACAGAGCATTTTCGCCCAAGCTGCCTTTGAACAAGCAGCTCCTGACCTCAGGCGATGGTTATTATATCGGCATCAATTGTAACAAGAGTGACAGCTACCCAGTTAGATTGATAGAGACAGCTAAGCCTGCTCTAGCACATTCGCTGGCCAACACCCAGCTCCACCTCAGGGTCTGGCTGGCACTGGTTAAACACCTGTAAATCTCCAAGAACAACTGTTGGAAAACAAAGGCAGGTGTCAGCGCCTGGCTGGGCGGGACACATCAGGGCTCAAACATATGGCTCAGGTTCAAGCTATGACCTGCCTCCTATTTAATAGTGAGGGAGAGTTATAGAGTCATAAATCTGACTTTATAAAAACCTACAGTGGGTGCACTTTAACATTTTGAACATCCGTTTCCCCCTCCATGACACAATGATACTTAATCAAAAATTAATCGTGTTTAATGTTTTTTTTTTTTTTTTGTGAATGTGTGTTACAAAACAAACTAAATAAATGTAGCTCCACACGCTCACAGGGATAGCTAGACTCCTCAAAGTCAGCAAGATAAACATGTTCTCACATTACACACATATTTTTCATACTAAAACTCTTAATCTCACTCACCGGTAGTCCATCCTCGGGAGTATCCCCTTCCCCAAACGGCCGACAACCTGGAAGAGAGAAGGAACAACCCAGAGGGGGAAAAGATTAGAGGGCGGAATATATGGTTAAACCAATACAGGCACTGTTACAGTTAAATAAGCAACTTAAGGCTTGCAACAGTAAAGTACGAACAGAACACAATCTACATATCAGCACTGTCTATCGCATATATCTTGATTAAAACCTCCTCACAGCCACCAATGGTATCGTCGACATGTATCATCAGTGTTTTTGTTCATTACAAAGCCTGTATAATAGCACAAACACATAACACTATTGTTAGTGTATTCTTAGATAGCTAAATTCATTTGACAAATACAAGGAAAACGTTTTTTTAGAGCGTATGGTATGTTCCATTTGAAGTCGAAAATTTCAACTGAAACGCCCCCTGAAGTCAGATTTCCAACTCGGAAAGTCGGACAAACCTCACCAACCCCGACCACAAAAACCAAAATGGCTGCTCCGTGAATCAACAGTTAAAAAGCTGTAGTAAATACTGTTTATTAGCACTTCTGTCTTATTTGTGTCATTCACACGGTACTGTCCAATTTCTATCTGTGGACATGTTGCTACGGTGTTTGAATGCGCAAAATACCGCCGTAATGTGTTGTTATCAACTGGTATTGCTGGCTGGAGCAAACCCCATTAAGCTTTCTGACTTGTACTGGAACGCGGTCAACTTGGTTGTGACATCATATCCAGCTCCGACATCCGATTTTGGCGCAGCATTAACCACCAGGTGGTAAAACCTCACGGAACACCAGAGAAATAGTGTACTAGACTCGTCAACTTCCTCCTACTTCTTTCAAACCTCAGCTACGTTTCTAAGAATATGTGTAATATATATTGTGTTTATCAAAAACCATTCCACTCTCAACGGATGACATCTCCCCTAAAGAGCACGTTTGAGCCAACAGATTGACATCGCTGATTCTCGCCAGGCCAGAATAGGACAAGACTTCTGCTTTCCTCTGACTGTAGCCTAATGGGGAAATGAAAGCTGCTTTGTGTCAGTGGGGCACACAGAAGTTAATGAAATATGCATGTCTAGAATAATGTAACCCCGACCTCGGCTAAAACGCCATGTGCCATTTCCGCGTCCAAAACACCTCGTCTGCCGATGCTGGAGTCGGAGCTTATGTTTCAGGTATCAGGCCGACCATGTTACAGCTTTTCATTACCACAGAGAATGAAACTGGGGACGGTGTAACCCGAGGATAGACACTAATGTTACTAATATTTTTACACAAAACGCTGTTTTGTTAGACTCTTTTCTACTAATAAAGCAGGGTGACTGTTTTCACATTGAGAACACCATTGTTTAATTGATAATATTGTTGTCCAATATTGTAGTATTATTGTCTGTAATGGAAAAACTACACAGAAGTACTAATTAAATACTGTATCAGACTTTAAAAATGAATTTGAAGGGATGTTGACAATGTACTGTTATTGATTTTATGACAATAACAACAACGATACCCAACTATCTTACTGTGTAACTTAGGAGTTGCTGTCATTTGTTTCAATCCTGCATCCTCGGTCTTATTATTTAGGCAATTTAAAGTCAAAGGTTTTCTGATTTTGCTGGGTGATATGGCCAAAAACTTCAATCCCGATATGTCATTTCATATCTTGATAAAGATTTTTCATTTTCTCATTTAATTAAGAACTTAAGTGCAAAATGATCCGATTTTCTGAGAAATTTAAGTTAGTATGTGCTCGTTATTATCAATTTCGACGACATAATTGTTTGTCATGATATCTCGATATGTTTTCATCACAATGTGATTCAATTGAAAGACGATCCAACAACAAAAGTGAAGAAAAATGTACACAATAACAATATGTCAGCCACATGTTTGGCTCCAAATCAGTTTCAATATGTGGTGCAAGTTTAACAGCAACTGAACTGTTAAATGACATTTTAAGTGAATGATCTGAGAAATAGATATCATTTCAACATGATTAGTACTGTAAAGGATATTGGTTTAGGTCAGTATGATGTGTGATATGCCTCTGCACTTCCTGTTGCATGATTAAGATAAAAATAAAGTACTATTTACTATAATTACCACTTTACAGGCACTGATAGACAGATCAGACTACTACTGTGATTTTACCATGCCTTAGTACATATACGACACTATTGCATGTCTACAGAAACTAAGCAAACCTAGCACTTGATTTTCATGGTAAAAGAAAACACTGTTAAAGAAACTTAATAGAAGAGAAAATGGTCGGTCTTGGCAATGTTGCAGACAACAGGGATTAAACCATTTCCACTGGGATGAAGGGGAAACTGTTTGTACCTGGGGCATCAAGAGGCTCTACTTAAAACTTAGGTTCACTTAATTAGGATCACTGAGGCCTCATTTTGAGTCTGTCTGCTGCATTCAGGGAGGGAACACAGCAAAACAGAGGACAGAAGAACTCACTGGTCTTGTGTTCGACCCAGTCTGTCCATCAGTCTGTCTGTCTGTGAATCACATGGAGAAAGGTGTTTGTGTGTGCGTGTCTGTATGCATTTCTCCACTACACGGAGAGAAAGAGGCTTCCTGCAGCACGACTCTGGCAGTGCTGGGCCGCGAAGCTGCCTGAGCCATGTGCCCGGCGTTGCCATGGCAACAGAGGACTGCAAGACTGATACACACACGTGTGCACACATACACACAGGCAAAACATATTCTCTCTCTATCTCTGCCTCTTCTCGCTCTCTCTTCCCCCCCCCCCCGCCCCCCCACCACATTCACGCAGCAGTCCAGCAGCAGAACGATGCAACAGGAATACAGAAGAACCTGCCTGCCTGAGCTGAAGAGAGGCATTACACAACACTGGCAGAATACAGAAAGATGCCAGGAGAGAAAGGAGAGCGGAGGGACGAGAGGACAGCAGGGGAGGGAGGGAGGGAGGGAGGGAGGGAGAGAGAGGGAGAGAGAGGGAGAGGGAGAGAGAGAGAAGGGAGAGAGAGAGAGAGAGAGAGAGAGAGAGAGAGAGAGAGAGAGAGAGAGAGAGAGAGAGAGAGAGAGAGAGAGAGAGAGAGAGAGAGAGAGAGAGAGAGAGAGAGAGAGAGAGAGAGAGAGAGAGAGAGAGAGAGAGAGAGAGAGAGAGAGAGAGAGAGAGAGAGAGAGAGAGAGAGAGAGAAGTGCAGGCAGGCACTGGGGAGACGAAACTCACCATCACCTGCTGTAGCTGACATTCACAGGAAAGAGTTGAAGCATTTACTAGCAGACAGACACTGTACAGCCTCTGGGTGAGGTGAGGGGAACGTGTTTAATCACACACTGACCAGCTATCAGAGACGTTCAACCTTCTTCCCAAAGCATTTATGTATGCTATGTTCAGTTATGTGAACTAGGAAAGGTGCTCTATACGATATCCAGAGCATTAATATAGCAGCAAACAACTATTAGATAAAGATATAGAGGAGTAATGTCTACCTGAGCAGAGAATGAAGTCCCTGTGTGTGTGTGTGTGTGTTGTAATCCGAGCTTCTCTGTGCTTTGTTTACATAGCGGGCCACTGGCTAGCTCACGGCCGCCGCTCTGCACTGCTCTCATAAGGCGGTTACAGCTGATACCGCTGTCCCGACCGCCGGCGTCATCATGGAAGCGTAGCACCCACCCTCCAGTTGCCCCCCCCAGGTAAGCACTGTTAGCTCTGTCAGCAGTTTTGCCGATGTTTTCACTGTTGGCGCTGTTAGCTACGAGCCGCCGGCTCAGCTGTCGCCATGTTGAGAGCCGTGCGGAGGCAACAGAAATGCTCCCGATCTCACACTTAGCACCTTTAACTATTATTGTCTATAACTCGTTTGGTCAATAAAATGTCAGAAAATAGTGAAAAACATTCATATTGCTTGTTGTCTGACCAACACTCCGAAATCTAAAAATTCTCAGTTTGCTATCACAAAGGGAACAAACTAAGAAACCCAGCAAATATGTATATTTGAGAGGCTGGAGGTAGTACATTTGGGGCATTTTAGCTTAAAAATTATTGACTATCAAAATTAATCTTTAAACAAATTTAAAACATCCAACTAGCTGTCACACCAACCAAGCAGCCCTGACCTCCAATATGACATCCTCTCATTAATATAACGTTATGTTTATAGCAAGCCATGATTCAGAGCTATTTGCAAAGCCAGCCCTACAGTTGTTGCCCATGCTTACCTTTTACCTAGACTGTGTGTGGACTTGTGCCCAGGAAGTACAAATCTCAGATAAACGCTTGTGGGCAAGAGGCGACTGATGCCTGGCAGTGATAAGCCTTTACGATACGTTCTGCTGTACCTCCTCTACGCTCCCCAGGGTTCCCAGGTCTAGAGAGTAAAGGAGATTATAGCTCCCCAGCCAGCCAGCCAGCCTCTTGTGTAACACGGGGCTGGGTGGCAGATTGCTGAGCTGGCGATTCTGCTGCTAATTGGATGACTTTGCAACCTCTGGCACTGTACTGAAAAATATTGCTTATCAGGACCCGAAGCTGCTAACTAAACTCAGAGACCCAGCTCCACCCAAGTGTAATATCTAGTTTAGCTTTAAAGAAAGACTTGTATGAATGCCACACTGAGCACAGACAGACCAAACTCTACCTTTTTTTTAGACTAGACTAGCCAGTCTTCAAACTTGAGCAGCACAAAAGCCCAACCTGGTCAAGTTTCTCCTGACTAAAGCTTTGCCCCTATCTCAGGTTGCCACCCATTCAGTGTGTCCCAACTCCTGCCGCCCCTCTTTCTTACCAGCGCTCCCACCCCTGTCCTAAATCACCCACTGTGTTGCCCTGCCAGTCTCTACAGGAAGTGGGGAGTTTATCTGGGCAGCTGGCGCTGATAAGATAACACAGGAGGGGTCATGCTTGGGTGAGTGAGCAGGTAGCTGTGGGGGGAAGTCATCAACGCTAATCAACGCTATGCATCTCTCCTAGAACAGATGCTAGGTCAGCCATTACAAGCCAATGACAAACAGGCAGCAATACAGGCCGCTAACAGAACGCATGCCATGTTCATACGCATACGCTCGTATCGTTTTACACGTATTGGACGGCTGCCAGCACACATAGTATAGTGCAACCTCTGAGAGGGGATTCCAAAGAAACCTGGTGTTTTGTTTTTGAACTCGCACACATGCGTGCACCATTAACGACCCGCTAACACACACACACACACACACCTTGGTTGATGTCCTCAATGGCCCGACGTACGCCCCGGTCAAAGGCGCGGGCGTCAGCGGGGCTCTGGAAAGTCAGTCCGAACTTCTTGTCGTTGATCCTCCAGTGGTGGAAGATGGGGTTGACCTTGTTGTATACTAGGTCTTTCTGCAGGACACACTCCAGCACCACCTGGCAACACACACACAGAGTTTGAGAGTGAAACAAGGCATATATATATAAATATATATATAAATTTGGTCAGGCTAAAGTTAGTATGCAGACTGGCAGCTGCACCATTTTAAAAAGGTTTAATGATGAAACTCGCTGGGGAACACACGTGTAAATCCTTCATCTTACTCCTCATCCTAAGTTGTTTAAATGTGCCACATTCAATCACTCCACAGCAACATGAGTATGGAATAGAGGGAAAGAGATTGGGAGTAGAGGCCTGCATCTGGAACTACACATAACTCCAAAAATAGAAAAAGAAAATCACCCTAAACCCAATAATTTCACATACTTCTTTAGATAATTTGTAAAACACATTCTAAATGGTGGGGTTTTCATTACAGATGATGATAAAGTTGGAGAGCAGTGGTGGTGGCAGAAGAAGGGTGGGGGGGTGGGGGGGGTGAGTATGTTTTGGAGCCAGGCAGCCCAAGTGTGTGGCAGAGAGAGACTGTGTTTCCAAAGCCTATTATTAATCAGGGCTACTGGGCCGCCTCCCGGCCTTCCTCTAGGCAGATTAAATGAAATGAGAGACGGCCATTACAGTCTTTGAGGTTTTTTTTACCGACGTGCACGAGAGGTGGCTTAATGGGGTGTGAATGTGTGAGCGTGCGCATTGGTGATCTGCGTGAGAGAATGCGTGAGCGCAGGAGCTGGTGTGATGAAAAGCTCAATGACCCGAGCGCTACACTGTGCATCTTCGCAGTCGCACAAACCAATACTGGTCTAGTGAAAGCAGATGGCAGCGTTCCCCGTCGATCTGGACAACAGTCAACAACATGCACGCTTTAAGAGGTTGACACGTGGCAGCTGTACGAGAGGTTGCTGATATGCGATATGCGTGTCGGAGAGGGTGCGCACATTTCATTCTGAATGTCTGAGCGAGGGATGCTTTTTGTGTAACATTTTAAACGTATCATTTTTCTGCATGTGGAAGACGCGTCTCACAATATCTGTCCTCATGTCACTGTTCCATACATGCCTCCCCAAGAAAAGCAGGGGCAAAGGTTAAGCCTGTGTGTTTATCCAGAGCCAGTGGATGAGGGGAGGGAAGAAGAGAGGGATGGATGTGAGGAGGATGGGGTTGGGGGGGGGGCGGTGGCCTCTGGGGCTGATTGTGGAGGCGAGACTGAACGGAGCCGGAGCAGGTAAGGTGAGCGCACGGCGAGGCCGGCAGAGGAGGAAGTATCACAGTTGCATGGAAGGACGATACTTAACACCGCATTCCACACTGCGCTCAGAGAAAAGAGGAGGAGGAGGAGGAGCCACCCCGACAGAACCAGAGCAGTGGCTGGAGATGTTAGAGGAGAGGGGACGGAGACGGAGACAGACGGAGGTGAGACGTGCAGAGAGTAGTGAAGAGATAGCGTGAGAGCGGAAATGGGGGAAGATAGAGAGAGAAAGACTGCGTTTACATGCATACAAGAAACCAAGTGGGAGAAATCAGGCTACAATCTATGAACACTGCTTCTGCCATCAGAATTGTAATAATAATTTCAACACATCTCAATAAGAAATAAAAGGAAATATTATAATCTTAACTGTCTTGGAATAAAATACTGTATGTTTTGAGAATATAAAATCAATTTGCTTTTGTTTAAGGACCCCAGTATGCAGAAATATTCAAATACACCATTTTAGAATAGGCGGAAATAACATATTTGTACTACATTAAAAAAAACTGCATGTTTTTTGCCCCAAACTGCATGTGATTAAAGTGGGCATGTCCGTAAAGGGGAGACTCTTGGGTACCCATAGAACCCATTTTCATTCACCTATCTTGAGGTCAGAGGTCAAAGGATCCCTTTGAAAATGGCCATGCCAGTTTTTCCTCGCCAAAATTTAGCGTAACTTTGGAGCGTTACCCCAACTAATAAAGCATCTTATTCTAGGAAGGATAAGTCCAAACAATCAAATGATAAGATCAACAGTAGAAACAAACAACTGTATCAAGTGGCAAAGCTTTTTAGAGTAAGCCTGGACTACATCACGTTCACAGCTGTATCAATCAGAGGGA
Source organism: Sebastolobus alascanus (assembly GCA_916701645.2). NCBI lineage: Eukaryota > Metazoa > Chordata > Actinopteri > Perciformes > Sebastidae > Sebastolobus > Sebastolobus alascanus. The sequence goes on along the minus strand of CAKAOJ020000134.1, from coordinate 1,873,967 downwards.
GTCACAGACTATGAATGTCAGGAAGCGAGGTGAGAGCTTAGCCAGAGATTTGTCATAATCCGAGAGCCAGTGTGGTAAGTAATCATCAACCAATTAGATCTGTAGTTTTTAAAGAGAGTCAGAGAATCAAGAGTGAAGGAGAGAGACAGAGAGAGCGAGAGAGAGAGAGAGAAAGGGAGGGGGCAAGGAGGAGAGGGATTGGTAGCTATATGGAGAGCCAGCTGAGTCATCACCAGTACACTCTGTGCCGCATCACTGCGCTTATAGACAGATCCCCTCCACCTCTTCCGTCTCCCGTCTCTCTGGCTCCAGCTCTGTTTCCTGCTCTTTGACTACACACATCTCTTTCCCTGATTCCTCTCATATCTCACGCACCCCCGATCACCTCATTTCTTTCTACCAGCCGGAATCGTGCCTTTGTGATTTCAAAATAACTGCATCTCTGATCTGTTTATTCTCTCTATCTAGCTCCTAGCGGGGATGGGAGATGTCATTGTGCTTTTCTATTCTGTCCAATTCTGGCTGAATTAAAACACTGAAATTATATCCCTTAAAACAACGGAACAAAATACATCTAAAACATGGAGCAGCGTTTTCCTTTTCTGTGCTTTAGACATAACAAATCAAACCAAACAGCCTAACAAACATTCAGTTTTCAACATCACTCATACAACATAATTACGGTCTTTCATTTACCTCTGAAATCAAAACACTGTCGTTACTGTTTTAGACAATACTGTGGTAACAAGTACTGATATTGCCCTGCGTTTTTTTCCGACAACAGCTAACATATTCTTATGTGGTTTTCTCTGTTGCTGTTGTTTTCATGGACTCATCACTCTTGCCGCTCCTCTTCTGATGCCCTCAGACTGTCGGTAGCGCTGCGGTTGACGCCAGCACCATGGCACTGGGTGGCATCCCGACAGACCTACATATGGCTGGGTGTTTGTTGTGGTGGCTGGGGGTAGACTCTGGCGGTGATAGGGGTGTTTTTACCACATCCCCAGAACAGTTGCCGGGGTCTCTGAGCCATGTCTATATACCCCGCGTCTGAACAACAGCATTCCCGTCACACCCTTTCCTGTGCCACACACACGCACACTTGGATAGCAACGCGCAAAACACAAACACGCCGTAAACATAAAATGAGTTCAGTCAAAGGAGATTTTAAAAAAGGTGATTTAGACGCCCTGCTGTAACAAGCCTCTAATGTCGGATCGTCAGACTCTGAGCATCACGGTGGCCTCATCGGTCTGCTGACATCTGACAGACAGTTCTCTCTCTCTCTCACACACACAGATTTACACTCTCATTACCACAGACCAGGATTATCCCAGAGCATCTATTGGATCTGTTTTAGATCTACAACACAGAATGAGTCTGTGACAAGAAGATCATGAGCTTTACAGCAACTACACCAAAGGCCAGAAGGATTACAAGTACAACTTGATCTTTAGGAGCCTCATTGTTACTCTGCGAGGAAACAGAATGACCATGCACTTTGCAGGTTATGTGTGTACATGTTGCACATGGTGCCAAAAATATGTGTGAAAACTCACAACTATTTAACATGTTAGTAAGTAGACATTAATAATGACTGAGCTCCACATGCTCCATAGCTGTAGGACATTTCACTATCTGTGATTGAAGCCCTTTACTGCTGGTTCTACTGCAACTAGGGATGTCACGTGAACCGATACTTCGGTACCAAGTCGATGCCAAAATTCTGAAAACTACTACCGCTTGTACCATCGGGGCTCGAGACTAACTGCATCCCGTTTTCCCGGGAATAGAAAATTTGTCGCAGTAAACTAACGACGAATTCAAGAGACGCTCCCTATTTTTTTCCCTGATAATGCTACATTGTGAACAACAAACGAGAGCTAGTTAACGTTAGCTGTTAGCTCCATGCAGGACTGTGCTGCTTACCGGCTGCTAACAGCTAACGTTAACTAGCTCTCATCCTGCCGATTTCAACACATGAGGTGCCATTGAGTTACATTATGATGCATTCAGGCTCTATTGGGCGAAGGTAAATTCTAACATTATTAGGTGTGTTCAAATGTAATCTTGTAAAATGTAGTTTTTGGTGAGAAACTTGAATAAATCCAGTTGTTTGAAGGAGATGTTTTCAAAGCAATCTAAAATAGATAATAGAGATAGAATTATGACCTGTTTAGCTGCCTAACAAAAACCAGTATACGAACGGTAATAAAGGGGTGGATGTTGAAGTACATGGGATTTATTGTTTTACTTTTGTTTTTACCGTGTTATCAAATTGGTATCGAGAATTTCACTGGTACTGGTATTGGTATCGACTACTAAATTTCTGGTATCGTGACATCCCTTACTGCAACTACTGATAATGTGCTTGTAAAGGTTAATAATTTGTTCGATCCTGTAAATGTTGATGAGGCAGAAATATTATCTCATATTGATTTTTATTTTGTTGAATTAAAAATCGGCCTAAAAAAGTAGTGATACGCTATTGTATTGTGTTGCTATAGACCCAGCTGCGTCCAAATCAAAATACAGAGTTGTAAGGAAAACCTGCAATGCATTACATTGGTAATGCTTAGTTTGTAGACTTTTTTTAGACTTTCCACTGGAGCTGAAATGAGTAGTCGATTAACCGTTTAGCTGTTTGACAGAAAGTTAATCTGCACCTATTTAGATAACGAATTATTTGTTCTAATTCTAAACATTTGCTGGTTCCAACTTCTCAGATGTGAGGATTTGTTGCTTTTCTTTGTCTTATATGATAATTCAGTGAATATCATCGGGCTTTCGACTGTTGGTCGGACAAACAAGCAACGTGTTTGTGTCACCTTGGGCTCTGGAAAAATTGTGTTGGGCATTTTTCAGCATTTTCTGACTAGAAAATGAAAATAATTGTAGCCATACTACAAAATATTCTGCTTTTTAAATTAAATCACAATCTTTCTACATACATTTTCCTCCGATTTTAACTATATTAACTAAAGATAGCTTTACACACATAGACATTTGGGGGGAGTTTTACTGTTAGAATAACCAGGAACATATTTTCCTGGCTTCATTTACTGACACACAGTCTTTACATCACACATCAAGAAAAAGGAAATGCTCATAAAAATAAAAAGGTAGGCAAATCCTTGTGTACTCATGGAAAACCGGAGTGAGCGTGAATTTCCAGCCCCTATTCCACCGTTTTGGTCCCTTCCGAGCTCTTTGTGCGTTTCCCACATCCCTCATCCCACATTCTCTTCTCCTGAGTAATCTGCCCTTCTCCCTGATGATATCATCATGCATCACAGCATCACGCAGTTCGCTCCTATTTTCAGATACCTGCGCCATGGAGGAAAGCCAAACAACCACTTCCTGTGTGTGAGTGTGTGAGTGAGACAGAGGGAGGGGAGTCTGGGAAAGGGGGGCTCGGGGTGATCTCATCCAAGAGAATGCACCATCTCTGGTTTGTGCACCTGAATGAGAGGCAATGACTAAATAACCGAGGATGTAAACACATCAACCAGCTAGTTCCGTGTGTGGTATTTATGCAACGTAGCTACATTTCCACATTATGAGCTGGAGGTTCCCTTACCAATTTGTCTTTGAGCCTCTCGCCCTTGATGTGAAACTCCACAGCGATGGGGCTTGGACTGGGGCTGGGGCTGGGACTGGGACTGGAGCTACAGGGGCTGAGGTTGCTGCTGCTTCCTCCGCTGCCTCCGCTGTGGGTGCTGCCGCTGTCCTCCGCCCGGCTGACCTTATAGACGGTGACACAGCTAAGGCCTCCGCCCCCCAGGGGAAGCCACCCACCGCTGGAGTCATCCCGAGTCATGACCACTGCTCTCACACGCGCATAACTGTCACTGTGGAGGAGGAAAGGAAGGGGAGGAAGACGGGGAGGGTGGAAGGAATAAGAAAAGAGGGCAAGAGCAGATGGAGAAAAATTATTAAGTGAACATCTGTAGTAATGAGCATTTAAAATGTTTCGGAGTCTTTTCTGGTGACCTTTTACATCACTTGGATTACAAAAACATATATGAAATATCAGCCAACATAATACAGTTGAACCGCAGCACAAACCAGTCCTAGCACAGTACGCGTAGCCTACACAAAATGGTACACACCATACAGACACACAGTTAAGATAAAGCCAGGTGATGGGTCTAAAATGTCTAAATCACATTTGTCCAACAATTCGAGCATTTTAAGAGTTCACCACACGCCACATCACACCACAACTACTCTGATATTGAGATTAAATCAAACTACGGGGAAACCTGGGTGGTTTCAGAAGCCGTCACTAGCAACCAGGTAGCCTAAAATCTGCAACAAAGCTAAAAATAGAAGGTGAAGGAGCAAAGTCAAGGATTCAATTTTGGTTTCAGTGCATTATATAACAGACTACTGGCTAAGATTTCTAAAGTCTGAAGCTGTCAGTGTATGTTTAACCCCGACCAGAGGGTGACTGACCATATGGCCAAGTTCAGGCTCTGGCTGCTGCTGATTTCTAAACTTTCCCCTGAAGCAGGTGGTTTAAAACTAGACAACACATGACAGAGCCTCCAGCTCACATCAACTTCTTTCCTTTCTTATTTCCAATGATACTGCTGTACTGCTGCTTTGAATCACGGCGTAATAAACAGTTACCTATAATATTATCCACGGAACTGAAGGAAAACATACGAATAAAACGACAAAATATGTTGGTTTTTTTTACAAAGAGGGAATGAAACATAGGGGAGGTTATTCACTGTATTTTCAGAGGGCTTTACTAGAGGTGTAAGAAAATATCGAAAAAATTGAATATCGCGATATTATTTTTTGTGATACTGTATAGATTCTCAAAAACACTGTATCGATTTTTAATTAATAGTTTACATGCATAGATTAACTCAGTCAAGACTTTATTTCGTTTGCAAAAGGATGCACCCTCTCAGTGTATGTGCCCTCTTAGAGGGAAATTTGTGATAAATGCAAATGTAGATCCTTCTGTTCTGATTACATAAAAAAGTACTCAGATTTTATACATATGGTGGTGTGTTCTTTATACTATGACAGTTTTCCAAAAATTGGATTGAAAAATCGCAATATATCACCTTAGTTAAAGTATCGCAATATATTGAATCGTAACCTCTGTATCATGATACGTATCGTATCACCAGATTCTTGCCAACACACAGCCTTAGTTTTTACACAGCTAACATGAGGCGGTGTGTACAAACAGCCTTTTTCCAAACTGGAAAAAGGCTGAACTGTCATATAGAATAATAATCCAAATATATAAAAGGACCTCCACCACATTATCACATCTGAAGCTATATCGGTCCCAGCGTATCAGTAGGCTTAATCACGCCATACTTTGATAGTGACTATTAATTATACATCATAATTCTACATCTATATCCTCCTTCCATTCGTCTCTCCCTCCTCTGCCTCTCCGTCCCTTCACTTAGAGTCAGATGTTTCCCTGATTAGATAACACGGGCCGCATCGGGCCACCGGAAATGACAAAGGTCAGGGTGTGCTGAGGGCAGCATTTTGCAGCAAACTCCTGGTAACATATTAAAGACTGGGGAAGATCTGAGAGCTGACAGAAACGGGCGAGGACAGTGAAGAATGTGACTGCCGGATGTCTTCCTGTGTGACACATTGCTCTCTGGCCGACGTCCGGGTTGACCGACGAAGATTACGTCACAGGGACTGAAACGTTTTCTAAAGAATTTCTTCTCTGATAGTGGCCAAATATGAAACGGTGATTAAGAGAAATGTCACTAACTGACATTCTAGTGAACCAGTAGTTCCTGCTCTGAAAGAAGAACGGCTGCGTCCTCTCCCCTTACTGCCTCTCCTCTCTAAATCTTGGCCTATACTCCATAACGCTAACCTTTGCCCTCCTGCCTTCCACGCCCTTGGCAAACCTCAGTGCCCAGGTTATTGGTTAGTAATTAATCCAAAAGCCAGTGAGCATTAAATCTGAAGCTATTTTTTTTTCCTTTACGTGAAAGCTTTGATATCCTGGCACCTGGTAATAGTTGACTAAAGTTTGATGAGCATGATAACTACTGGAAACTCAAAAATAAACACACTTCATTCTGGCCAGTTCTGTCTGTTCAGACACACAGACACAAACGCTAAAGACAAATGTACTTCAGCAGTTTCATCAATATATATGAAAGGCCTGCATTCATTTCTAACAATATATTGAACACCATTGCCACACATCCCCAGCAACTAACTAGCTGACTAGCTTTATAGTGAGTTTTGGTTCAGTGTTTAGCTGTCCGGCCTGCAACTTTGCCGTTTTGGTTCACTCTCACCGCTCTCATGGTGTCCTTTTCAGCGATAATGCTCCGATAAACCCACTGTGCTCTACCTGCTCAGCACCAGACGGCACACAGACACAGTTAGCGACTAGCCGGTGAACATTTAGCAACTGAAGAGCCAGATATTTCCCTCAGGAGTTGGTAGAGACCAAAATTAGAGCTATAAGAGAGTGAATATTGGACTTGCATTCATCAGCTGGCCAGAAACAAAACACGACTCCAAATGGATGAAATGTCAAAGCTTCTCGTTTTCAATCGCTTCTATTGAGGGATGACAATCTATCAAATATGATGTGACTGATGAAATTCCATGCCCCTATAGTCCAGTATCTCTATCCTATTTTTATGGAAGAAAATGTTTTCTGTTAGTTTCTTAATGGCAGAAAAATAAATATTTGGAATATGGGTCTAGGGGAATGATATTTGATTGGTTAGCGACCAAAGCTTAGCTGGCTTACTGGTACATATTTGTGGTTATACTCAAGCTGCGAGTACATTGGTTTCCTTTAAAATGGCAGGAAGAGATGAAGAGTTAAAATGTATTGTTTCGAAATTTGATTCACAGTTTTCCATAATGCTGCCGAGTTACTTCTGCTACTAATACTGCTTCAAATCCAAGCAAGGTTATTTGGCATGCATCTGTTTTTAGAGAAAGATGCGTTTGCAAAGTGATTGATCAATCTAATCGCTATCTATGCTTCTAATTTATCAAATATTCTTTGTTTCTTTAATTATTTTTCCTCGATTTGACCTTCCCATGATTCCTCACAAATCGGTCGGACTGAATGGCGATCAAATCCTTCGATGATATTGCATTTGGTCGAGCTGTGCACACTACTGCCTGTTCAAAGTTGATGCCTTGCCAATCTGTCTACATTCTTAGCAAGCTTCGTCACACTGTAAACACAAGTGGACAACACTGGAAGTCTTTTACTCCTTGTTATAATCTTCCAAGGAAATTTTCAAATATTATATTGTAATTTTTCTGCCACTCAATGAGTGAATCTTTCCAAAAAATAAGCAATTGTTCTGCCAATCAAATAAACGTGACCAAATGACGGATAGCAGGACTGGACAATAACAGATACAGAATTTATCAGATTACCAACATTAGGAATCTCTTATCAACCTAAATGGACTCATATCACAAAAAGTCTGTTTTTCTCTCACGTGCTGCCCTCGAGCTTAAACAGTAACTGGTCCGTGGGAGACAGACAGAAAAACACAACCACAAACTAACTTCCCCCTTGCAACCTCCCAGCAACACCCTTTCTGGTTACACCTCATAACAGGGCTTAACCTAACACGACGAGAACCCCTGCCACAGCAGAAAAAAAAAAAGCATTTTTGAGCAATATAACAGGCAGTAAAAGAGGGAAATACTGCTGCTGTTACACCCCGCTACGGCCCCCAATAAAGGATGCGGGTGATGGGTGCAGGAGGGGCTGTCAGTCAGGCAGGGGTCCCTGGGGTGAACAGAAGGCAGGCGGTGGTGTCGCTCAGCCATGACCAGGGCACAATGACCAGGGCCTGACCCTTCAGACCTACCATCACACACATGCCAGCAACCATGACACTCACAGGGAGGGGGGCTGGGCCCAGAGAGGAAGTGAAGTGGACTGTGTATACGCACATTTTTGCATCTCGCACATCAACTTTATTTTAAGAATAAGAAACATACCTTAAACTAATAATATACTGTAGCTAAATGGTCAATAATTAAAACATCTAAAGTAGACGTCTGAACAAAAACTCAACCAGCAAACAAGTAGATCCATTTAACAAAATCTTTGAATCACAGGAATAAAAAGCTCCTTTTTTTCCTCCCTCATACATAAAAACTCTTTCCTTTCTTAAACAGTAAGTGGTCCAAAAAGATATTTGAGTGCAACCTGCTGCAACACACACACACACACACATTCACACACAGTTCAGAGTGGGACGGTGGAGACAAAGGCTGGCCTCCACGCCCCTTGCTGGGAGCACACAGTCGACTGGACACACAATTGAGAGCGGAAGCAGATCAGCTGGCCTGGGCCTGCGAGCGGGGGAGGGCGGGGGAGATAGAGAGAAAGGAGCCCCCCCATTCCAAATTATTCCAAGTTATTCTGCTGGATGACTGACTTCATTTCCGACCAAAAGCAGGAGAGAAAAACCGAGGGAGGGGTGAGAGTGTAACGGAGGACTGTGGGTAGAGGAGGAGGAGGCTGCTGGACGGGAACAGGGTGGAGACCAAGGTGACAGTCAACAGCTCACATCCACAATTGAATATGGCCTTTTTCTATTCACAAATAGGATGTGCATTTTATGGCATCTATACAATATTATATATGCAGCAATAAGAGAATTAACTGTATCTAACTAATTCAAACCTCACTTAAAGTGAAAGCAAAGAGCAAACAAAAAACACCATGACTTAAACTTGCAGAAGGCAGAATCTTTTTGGCATCATTGGGCAAAAATTCCATAATAACCTTTCAGCATATTGTAATTCAAGTGTTTTGAGAGAAAACTAGACTTCTGCACCTCCTCATGGCTCTGTTTTCAGACTTTAAAAAATCTAGCCCGTGACGGGAGACGTTGGCAAATGACAGGTCATTTCAGAGAGAACGTTCCTATTGGCTGTGCTCCGGCTGGTGGGCGGTGCTTGGTATTTCCTCAACTGATCTCAACATGGCTGCCGGGTCACAAACTTTCTCATTTTACAGCTAAACAGTAAATACAAGATGTTTCTGAAAACATTTGAGGAGAGAAATAGACATTACAGTAACAGAATATTGATTCATATTTGATCAGCGCTGCCTAGTTTGACTGTTTGGTCGGAGTTTGCGAGTGATTGACAGCTGCTCAGAGACGGCAGACTCCAGATCAGCTCTGATAGGTTGTTTTCCTCCAGCCTGTGAAATTGTAGATGCCACTAGGAGCACCGGAGGACACAGAAACCTGTCTCATGCTCTAAAGTCAGGATATAGTGACCGTTTTATAAAAATAACTAACATATTTGCTCCATTTCTACCCACTGCAGCTTCAAATTAGAATTCAGCTTCCACTTGAAGTGAATTGTGAAGAGAAGAGAAGAGAAGAGAAGAGAAGAGAAGAGAAGAGAAGAGAAGAGAAGAGAAGAGAAGAGAAGAGAAGAGGAGGCGTGATGGGGGAGCACGTGCAGACCAGGCAGGCCTGGGCCTCGAGGCCGGCTGCTCCAGTGTGCGGTGGAGAAGGGGGATCCTGGGACAACCATTTCCCAAGTTGACAAAGTGGCCGTTTGTCTGCTGCTCCGGCCCATGGCTCACTGGGCTCCAGCATGCCATCATGCTTTGCTCCTGTCTCAGCCTTGGGCTTCCCACCCCAGAGGGGAGTGGTGGAGGTGGAGGGGAGGGGGGTATTAGGGGGGGTATTGAAAGAAAGACAGGAGGGGGGGGAGAAGAAGGGAAGGAGGAGAAGGAAGAGGAGGAGTGCAGAGAGGAGAGGAGAGAGAGAAAGGATGTGGCCTGAGCCCTGGGTGCTCGCCAAGTCACCCTCCCTTTCCTCCGCTCCGTCTCCCCCTTCTACCCAACCCCTCCCCGGCTGCCTCTCTCCACACAATGGCCGCTTCTCTGCTGAAATTTCACGTTATTGGATCCCGGGCCTGGAGTTTTGTCCTCCCACAATGTCCAGGCAGCGGAGCATGCTGCAGGGGAGACACACTCTGCAAGCTAAAAGCTGGAAAACCATTCCTCCTTTCATTAGCATCAGAAAAGGGGAGAAAAGCCCCCCCACTCCTCCTCCTCCTCCCCACCTCTTTTTTTCCATCGCCCCTTTTCCTCCCCATCTCTTCCCTGTATCAAAACCGGAGGAAGGCTGTCAAGCTCGGTCAAGCTCCACTAGACCACTTTGGTTTGTAGGACTTTTCAGGGGGGGGGGGGGGAATCATTAAAATATCATTGGGAAAATAAACACAAGCTACTTATCCCAATCCGATTCTATAGATTATCCTCCAAAAGGAAAGCAATCACTAGGAAAGTAGAGGGGGGAATGGAAGGTGGCGTGAAAAGCTACTCTGGGTGTGACTCATTATCTATTCTTACTCAAATGTGTGGCTATCTTCAACAGCTGTTATCTCACAGAAAATATGCTACTTTTACATTTCCTCAACAGCTTTAGCCTTACCCCAAACGCAAGAAGTCGAGGTCATATATTCAGTGCAGATCAACTTGCCCAAAGATCTACACGAGTCCAAGGCTTGTAGATGTAATGTAGCAGAAAAAAATTGTAATATTTGAATGCAAAATGTAATCCACCACAAACAAAAATCTAGCAACTTTGGAGCTAAAGTTCTAAGAGGATAAAGTGGTGCACTTTCCTTCGCTGTGCTCACGCCTCATTGAAGAAATAAATAACATGCAATCTGGGACTCGACCGTCGATTCCAGCAGTGCATCTAATCTGAACGGTGCAAACTAGCCGGCCAATTAGCCACGGTTCAAATCCCCTAAATAACCAGTGGCAAACTCAAGGGCACGGACACACTGAAAACAAACAGCAACATGACCCAACATGGATGCAGTGCAAATTATGACATAAGGCCAGAACAAGGCGCTTTTGAAGGCGCTGTCGGTTGGCCATTAATAAAACAGAACTAATAACGGGCCTGCAGAAACACCAGCCGGCTACGTTAGCTGCAGTGAAAACTAATACGTTGGCTATAGAAAGAGAAGTGAAAGAGAAATTTTGCCCTATCTCCTCTCAACACCTCAGGCTGCTGGTGAGTCATCTCCCTCACAAGAACATTCAGCTTAGCTACCAACTGACTCAGGAAAAAAAAAAAAAAAACACAGAACAAGCCTACTCTGCTGCTGCTGCACCACACAGCGATTCTACACTTCAAATGTACCACCATCCTTTCGCAGAAATACCACCTAATATGACGGCGAATTAACTGATCACAGTCACTTCTGGTAGCATCCGTCACAGACAGCAGTTAGTGGGTCAAATTAGCCTGTAGCCCAAACCAAAGATCAGACCTACAACAGCAAATGAATGTCAAAACTGCTCGCTCACACGGCGCTTCTAACATTGATTTTCTAACCAACCCCTCTATTACTGGATTGGGCCTGCAACCCCAACAACAATGTTCTAGGTGCCGCTGCGCCGTGGCACTATAAATCACAATAATCCCACATGCGTATCAAATGCCAAAAAACTATTCTCAAACATCAATCAAAGCCACATATTGAGATGATCTTAATTTGAACCACAAGCATTTGGGAAAATTAAAACCTTGCGCTTGCCATTACCAAAAAGAAAAAAGAGGAACCGCAAACTTCGACTGCTGCGTCTCGGGTCTTCTTTGATGTAAGAGTAGTCCCCAGGGACCCGAGCGCCTACTCGTCATAGTCACTCTGAAACCGAGGGGGAAGCTGAGGGAGCGAGGCAGCCGTCTAGCTGTGGGAGAAACCATCAATACGTCTCAGGCGCAACTTGGGAAGGATAAACCACCAAACCATGATGATGGCCCATGGATGTAAAGAAAAACTGCTATGACAAGTTGTAAACCAGCACAGCATGCCCTGTTGTTGGGAGTAACATAACATTATGATCATATCACAAACCAACCTATTAGTCCATCTTGAGAATTCGATTCACATTCAACAACCTCTCAGATTCGGAGGAATCAAGAAACACTTTTACGAAGCAATAACAGTCTGCTCCAAATTCTAAATATAGCCACTAGACAGGACAAAATCTGATCAAAAGTTACTGAGTAGATAAAAATATATGTTCTTACATGCCTCCAATTTTAATCCTATTTGAAAACTTGACTCAATAATAATCTATTTGATAACATAAAGCTATGATCCAGGCCTATATCTCTCCCAGAAACACATACACATGCCAAATGTTCCCAGAGAAATAAACACACACTGTGTGTGTGCACACACACAGAAACCCCTTCCTGTTTTCAAAGTGTTTGGAAACTCAATCAAAGACACAAGGTTTAGGATTTACATCTGTGCCCTTTTATGTCTGTGGCCTCGCAGGAAAAGAACCATCTCGGCCCAGCTGCAGCAAAGAGCTCACAACAAGGCCCAGCCTTCATGCTCCCGCATGCAGCACAACTGAAAACAATATCCACGATTCAGACACTTAGTGCTAAAAGCACTTCTTAGAGGCATCGAGATATGGACATCAGAGGCCCTGCTTGACAAAGAAATAAAGACGAGCCCTGCTATCAGGATGTCGCGAAGGAGACACAAAAGAATCAAGTTTTTTTAGTGTAGGCCTACTTATGTCCACGCCATGTCTTTGTCTTAAAAATAAGAAATTCTCTTTGAAATATGCTCTAAATACACTGCTGACATTCACGCCAGTTTATGCGTGCTCCTAAAATACTTGAAGAGGAAATGAAAATTATAAGAGGGAAGTGGCTCGGGTTTAAAATACACAGGATCCAGGCCTAAATCTGGCCATGGGAATGGAACAGTCCACCACTATACAAGGCCTGTTCAGTTTGTTGGCCTGTCTCAGTTACAGACGGTCCAAGCCCTCTGGTTATACAGAGGAGCATTGTCATTAATCACACAAACAATACGACAGCAGACACTGGGGCCTAAATACTCTGTACGCAAAATAACTTTTGGGATTGTGCAACCTTAAGTAGCTAAATAAGGTGAAACAGAGAGATTTAATGTAAAGACACTTTAATTTCTACAGTATGTACAACTAAATCTGATAAAACTGTGAGAACATGCCTAGCAACCAGTCAAGTAAAATGCTGTTACAAGCGCCCGTATGTATATTTGTCATATAACACATTTTCTTTGTAAACCACCGTAGTCACAAGCGACACTTCCCCAAAAGAATACAGAAGCAAAACCAAAGATGTGTTCAGCTCAGCAGACTTTGTCAAAGGTAAGATAGTTAAAACCAGGCCAGCTAGTAAAGCTAAGTGTTCATGGAGGTCACATCAAACAACTGGCACAATAACCCCAAATAATACTACCTATAAAAAAAAAGGTCCAGGAAATTATTTAGCTTAACATAAGGGCCACAGGATATAGGCAATTACCCCGGCCGTAAAGCACTGGCCCCTAACAGCTGAAGTAGCTGTCTCCCTTTGTCGTTTCAGGACGTGATGGGGGTTGTTTAGGGAGGAATGCGTTGGAAAGCTCTGCAACAGGAACGGGAGTGCAAAACAGCCCTCAGGTGATAAGATCACGACACCCACATTGGCAGATAAAACGCTGAGCTGTCAAATCAATCACACAGATAGGAAGAGGACACAGAGAGGAGAGGAATCACCTGACTGGCAACAGACAATAGCACACAACTGCAGGAATCTAAACCAATGAGGCCATACCCTTTACACGTTCAGAGGAATATACTGGCCTTCATTGATAAGATGAAGGATTCATTTGAGCAAAAGCAGTCCGTAGGCCTGTACGGACTAAAATGATCACTTATATCATGTATACAATGAGAGTATCTACAGTACACAGATAAAAGGTACCAGCACATTGCACCTCGACAGACTCCTGCCTTGGTTGAGATAAATATTTTAGATAAGCGTGACATTCAGCAGAGAGACTGCCTGCACATACTTTCATAGATCTCCCACTTCTCCCAGCACGACCATAGTCCTTGTCTGAAAAATTCACACTGGCCTTACATCACACCACACACACACAAACCAAAATCTGACAACGCTTTATGTGCCTTCATGTCATTTCAGCCTTGTGAACATAGCTGCACCGAGGCCAAGTAACATGTTCTCAGCTAAGGGTGTGTATCTCGTCACACATTTAGTGGAGATTTTCAAATTAAATGTTCACGATGCGAGCTACAGGAGAATACACACGTTTGTACATGGAAGCATCAAGTCAAAAAGGATTTAGCAAATGACTTAGGGATGCAACGATCCCACTTTTTCAGTCCAGATACCGATAGCGATACCTGGGCTTTGTGTATCGGCCGATACCGAGTACCGATCCGATACCAGTGTTTAATTAATAAGCTGTATGCCTCACTGTGTGGAAGTTACTGGGATCGTTCTTTTATGTGTAAGGCAACATCAGGCTTGACTTCATCATTGCTTTCCTTACTTTGTAAAACAAAATGTGACCAATAAATATAGATATAGAGATATTTAATTGTTATTTATTATTAAAATAATAAGTCATACAGCAGCAACTTGGTAAAAAAAAATCTTTAAAATTAACAGGAATTACAGCTCAAGTGTAAACCTTTTAAATGCAGCAACAACTTGGTCAAACGGGAATTCAAATTTCAATATATAATGTATACAGTATATAAACATAAAATTGAATTGAATAGATCGGCCCCATTGTCACCGATATCCGATCCAGCTATTTGAGTAAGTATCGGCCCGATATCCGTTCCGGTATCGGTGCATCCCTAAAATGACTCATCAAAGATCTGAATTTATCTCATCAATAGAAGAGAGCACAATCTGTGACAAACATTTTGATTATCCCTTAATGATGCTAAAAAATACTTAAAATATCAAATTCTTTTTCTGAATAGCTGTGTCATTAAAAAGAGCAAATTAAGTAGCAAAAATAAAACTGCTCAGGAGGCAACGCTCTGTATTCTGTTCATACTCCAGTACTATGAATCATACAACAGCCAGAAAGGTGGTGGAATCATAGCAACAATGTTTGGATCGCTTCGCCATCTTAGCTGCTGCCATCATGCAGTGTGGAACAAACCCAGCAGCGTATACTGTATCGTGCACACAGCTGATGATCTGTATGGCAGTAGTAGTTCCCAAAGTGGGGCCTTAAAGAGCCCTGAGGTTATCGCAGGGAGCCCCAGCAAATTCAGGAATGGTTTCTCTCACTAGAGGTTGGCACGATGAGAAAATGTATTGAGGTTGCACCCTTCCCACTAGCATCAAACATGCTAGGTTATTACATAATTTCAGCAAAATCATGATAAATGCTCAGATAGATGTACCTAAAACAATACGGAGGGTGAGTGGTAATCTATTTGGTGTGGCTAGATAGGAGGAAAAGGAACTCCATGACATATGTTACATAAAACACACCAGTGTAGTTCAAGGACAAAAGCCTCCATGCATTAAATCAATCAACCTCATTTAGGCCAGATAGACGGAAAAGGGGGAAAAACATGGGTGTGTTTCCAACATTAAACCGTGACACTGTAAATGGCTGAAAAGGGGGCCATATGACTTCCTCTGTGACAGATGCATTATCAAAGAAAATCCTCTGAGATAGTGAGGAAGCGTCGGTGGAATAAAACGTGAAATAAACAGAAGAGCACTGGTGTTTACGTGCTGTGCATTGTACAGTAAACGCAGCAAATGTGCTCATTGTGTGCTCGTCGGTGCAATGCGAAACAGTGTACAGTGCTGTGAATGGGCAGGCAGGTACTTTATGAATGGAGGGGATCATGTGACCGCAGCACCTCCCGGAGCAGATATTTCTCACTGACTGTCAACAAGCGCACACAAGGGATCAGCCCATTAAAACAATACAGAAAAGAGACTCGAAAACGGGCGCGACGTGCACAAAAACACCTCGTGTGCCGATCGCGATCTATCTCCGTGGCGTTGTGGGGGATTTTAATGTGACTGCGACGGCCTTTTTTAACGCGTTTTTATGAATGGAGATTGTGATATGTAAATGAGGAGTGCGATTGAGAAAAAAAAAAAATGGCATCTTCGGCTTTTCAACGTTGCCGCAATCGACTCGGAAGGTTTTTCATTAAAAAAAAAAAGGGCTGGTGCTGAAATACATAACATGATCTGCACGATTTTTATTAATTATGATCCCAAATCATGGCGGACAACAGATCCAGATTGTCAATATAATGATGCACTGTTTATATAAAATCATATTTAGACTTTATTAATGCTGTGTGCATCTATAACGAGTGATCCCTCTTTTAAATGCCAATCTATAACGCAATAATAAGCATTTTAAATATAAATTATCTGCAGGCAACCATTAATATACCTATACATGCTATGGCCTAATATGAATCCTCACAGCATTGCATGTTAGCAAGCTATGATTAAAAATATTAAGAATGAGTTTTTTTATTTTTACTATGTGCATAATATTGTCACACACTATTCTAGTTAAACTCATAATGTACAGCTTTCTATAAACCTATAAAACTATACAAACAAACCAACCATTATTGTTGATATTAGGAAAGTAAGATGATGAAATAGCAGCATCTCTGGGTTAGAAATGTCATTGAGAATATCTTGATATGCCAGTGTTGCAGCTGTGTATATGAAAAATGCAGAATGATGTTATAAACAGTTTACTCACTCGTTGTTTGGATTTGTTGAATCTTCACTCATTTTTTTCCTCACGGGGATCCAGATCCTAGCAATAGCATCGACGACGCAGTAGTGACGGCGGGATAAAATACCACAAATATCACCATTTTCCTTCACATGTAGATAATCAACCCCTTATATTTCGGATGGTGAAGTAAAACGGTGTGTATAATGGGGATGGGGGGGGCATCGCCTTTAAGGTAAAGCGTCCCTGTGTGTTGGAGGAGAAGCTAACAGGCTAGCTTCACGTTAGCTTCGCTGCCTTTTGGGAAACTAACTGTTAAATCTTGAGGAGGAAAGATGACAACCGTTGGTTCATTTTATCCTCCCTGGAAGTGAAATCCGACCACAACAAATGGGCCATCCTCTTCAAAACAGAAAACACAGATATCCCCTCGCTTTGGCAACACAACAACACCAACAAAAAAAAAAAAAATCAATAATAATAGATCCTTTTAAAAAGATGTACAGATTGTTGGCAGGTTATTAACTCGGAGCATCCGTTCGCCCAACTTCAGCTCCACTTGAGAAAAAAAAGCGCGTTGCTCCCGTCAACGTGTCCGCGTAAATGTGCAGTAAAAAGAGGCATCCAACGCCGAAGAAAAGGCTTCAAATGATTCCACTAGTAACACCGGGGCGTGAAGCAAAAGCATCGAGACCTTGCGATTTTCCTTGAGAAGTTGGTGTGCTTTAATCGAACTCCATTTTTCAACTCGGGGGGGGGGAATGAAACATCGGAAAACTGGGCGGATGTGTACGACCCCTTCGCTTGAGAAAATTAGATCCTTCCGCGACGTAGTAAAAACACAACACTCTTGCGGTAAAATACGCTATAGAAGCACGCTATTTATCGCGTCTCGTTAAAGAGTAATATATAAAGCAGTAAACCGCGTCTTCTTGTAGTCACATGTAGTGAATTAGAGGTGTTTCTCTGCAAAGTTGGCTTAAAGTAGTCCCCCCGCACTTCCCAAAAGAAGTTTCCCTTCAATCACGCATTGATACAAGAGGGGAAGCGTCTGTGTGATAGCACGCAAAATAATCTGGAGGAAGGACTTGGTGCTGACACACACTCACACTCACGCCATTAACAATTTTCTGTTGTTTTCTTTCATTAAGCTCCATGATAGACCGCCTCCCCCCGAACCATTTTTTAAAAAATCTTGATGTGAGATTGTGGGGAAATGCTTTAAAAAAAGCACGCAGCGATGACTGCTGCAGCACGTGGAATTACATTAGATCCCCTTCACGATGAAAGCAAAGGCAGTATTTTTATCACACAGCGGGTTTATTTTTATTATTACTCAGTTATTATATATGCACGCAGAGCTTCAAGCCAAAAGTTAAAGAGAAAGAAACAAAATGAGGATGTTTTTTTGAAACATATGTAACCTATTCTGTACTATACTATAATATACTCTGAGTTGGATTAATGCACAGGCTGCAGCCTAGGGGCCCCAGATTGGCCAGGTTATTTTTTAATTATTTAAATGTACTTCAGAGAAGAAAAAAAAAAAAAAAAAAATCTTTACCCCTATTGGCACATAAGAAACATTTTTTTTTTTTTTTTTTTTTTTTTTTAAATAAGCAGCTGAGAGCAGATTTAGCAGATTTCATTTTATAGAAAAATTGTAACTTGCACAGTTTTCTATAGTATGTCATTGCACACTTTGCTATTGTATTGTATATAGTAGGGCTGTGTATTGGGCAAGAATCTGGCGATACGATACGTATTATGATACAGGGGTGACGATTTCAATATATTGCGATATATTACGATACTGTAAGTAAGGCGATATATTGCGATTTTTTTTAATCGAATTTTAGCAAAAATTGTCATAGTATAAAGAACACACCACAATCTTTTTGCAAATTAAATAAATTATTGACTGAGTTAATATTTGCATGTAAACTATTAATTAAAAATCGATACAGTGTTTTTGAGAATCAATACAGTATCACAAAACATAATATTGATTTTTTTTCGGTATAGTATGTTATTGTTAATCTATGTTCATATTTTATATTTTCTAAGATAGTTGTAGTAGTCTGGTATAGTTTTAGTGTATTCTAATATATTCTTAATATTGTGTATACTATAGATATTATCTCTAGTGTTGATATGTATATTTTTTTGTATATTTACTGTCCCTGTTCATTGTCTGGATAACCTGTTGTTGTAACGCAAGAATTTCCCAATTTGGGATCAATAAAGTACAACTATCTATCTATCTATCTATCTATCTATCTATCTATCTATCTATCTATCTATCTATCTATCTATCCATCTGGCTAATTTGAAATTACAGTGTGGTATTCAGTAATGCAATAGCCTATAATGGTAAATAAAAAATGAGGCATGAGATTAACCTCCGCTACTTAACACAAACAGGGGTTTTGATACAAGTAGAGTTAAAGCTGCACCCTAAACTCTCTCCAGGAAGCTGGAGCACCCTCCAAAATAAAACACCCTCAGAGGGCAAATAGAAACATGTAGGCCTATGCACCTATGAATCTTATTTGCAAATGTGTTAAAAGCCTTGCAGAGCGAATCGGTGGCCTGGTTGCGTAAGACTTAAATGCTATTGGATTTCTGTGCTGTGTGGAATGGCAAGAGATCAGGCTAAATGATTCTGCCTGGTTGTCATAGTGACAGCATGTTGTGTGAGAAGTTTCTTTGTGTTTCTCTGGCTTTCATACAGCTTGTGCCACACAGCCTTATGTTGCAGCCATATAAAACATCCCTCTGTGTCACTGTATACAGATAGCCCGTGCATGCAGGACCCCCCACATGTGCAGCCCTGACACATGTTGTGCACGTCCTTTTGGTATTTGATTAGATATCCTGTCTGAGGTGTGTCATGCTATCCCGATGACTGCCTGAGAGCAAAGGTGAATCGTCTATTGGGATTGTTTTCTCACCAAGATGTCTGATATGAATGTCATGTGTGCTTATTTACATAAAAAATATCTGTATTTCTAAAAAAGTCTCACATTGGGTAATCAAGTTGCAGAAGACTGTCTCTGTCTGCATTTAACTAAATGTCTTCACTTCTTCCTTTTTGAATTGGGTTACCATTGTCATGATCGAGCTCACAAGTCCAGCTAAAGTGTCCCTTGTTTCAAATGGAGCAGAAAAAGCAATGACCATGAATTTTCCCACTAGCATGCTTGTATCCTTTAGAGTATTCGGAGTTCAGGAAGTCAGCCTTCTTTCTCATCTCACAAAATGTGGATGGCCCTAGTGTGCATTTCCTGTGTTTTTCACACACTGTAGTGTACTTAAACAAGGCAACAGGATGTTTAGCTAACAGAGGCATCCCTTGACTTCCCTCGCTAAGTGCAATCAGGGTCATCACGATTCTCTTTAAGATGGCAAACAAGCTAACATTCCTGTATTGCCAACAAGCGACCGCAGCATAAAAGATGTGTTTAGCTCAACACAAACCCCATTCAGCTGAGTCCAACACAAATAGAACCTCGCTTGACTTTCAGGAAGACGGCTGCAATGATTTGCAGATCATAGTCTGTTGTGATTTGGTCACGGTTCTTAATTTTCAGTAATTACTTTAGTAGGCTACTGACACTCATTTTACAAACTTATGCTCAAGCTTTTTCTTGGATTTGGCTTGTTGTGAACTTGAGCGCTTTAATTTCTGACTTGAAATATGAGTTAACACTTGAAATGCATGAATGAAAGCTTACCTGTGACTTTGTAATGTTGACATGCCCTTACCAAAAAGAAGTTTGTTCAAGTGTGCTATTAGTATACTTCTTTTAAACTTAAAATAAGAGAGTATACTTTCAGTTTACTTTTTATGTACTTATCAGAGATATACTTAACAAAAGTATACATAAGTATACTTGGCTCATACTGACAAGTATTCAGAAAAGTCTAAGTATACTTGGCTTATAGGCCTACTTGTACTTAATGTTTTGATCGAGATATACTTAAGAAAAGTATAAGTGAGTATTCTAATAAGTATTCTTGCCTTATAGGCCTACAGAAAGATATACTTGGCTTGTAGTTGTGCTTACGTTTTGATAGAGTAGCCTATTAAGGTGTGTGTTAGTCTGTTTAGACCTGTAGGTGTGAAGGTTTGGAGAGGATTGTAATGCTTATTTTGAGTGGCTGTTTGCAGATGATAAACAGAATGTGATTATTAACTTCAAAATTGAAAATTCAGAGACAAACTTGTTAATATGAGGTGTTAGATATTTTTCAAAACTGGAAATTCACCACGAATAATGATGCGGTACAAACTAATCTAGCTTACGGCTAAAAAATCAGAAACATCTCTCTTTTATTCATGATAGCACGGGAGATTCATTCCTTGTATTTGACCATGATGACTCGAATCAGATGACGAGCTCAAAACACAGGTGATGTGATCAGCAGCTAGCAGCGCAGGCCGCCTCTGGTCACAAGAGCGGAGAAGTGAAGGCCTCTCTTTGTACAGCAGCTATGGAAGGGAAATTCAGTCTGTGTAGTGTGCCGCCATACAGTCTGCAGAGACCTCAGGGCATCTAGTGAGAAAGACCGGCTGATGATGGCTGATGACAGCTCTTTGTAAATAACCTAATATCAGGATCCTCTGCCTTGTTTGTTAACTCCGTCCTTTTTGTCAACATGTTAAAGGTGATTGTAACTTTTGTTGATGTGTGGACTTCCAGTTTTTCTGAGTGGTTTCCATTCTTAAAAACACACACCTGTAGAGCGTCCCTTCCCAGTTTGTCTGTGGGACCCCCTCGGACAACGACAGTGGTGATCTGGGCCAAGAGGTGTGGCTTAAACAAGAGGTGCTGATTTTTAAAGGCCTGGCAGCGGAACACAACAATGCACACCTATGATTAGTGTGGGCCTGGCCTCGGAAGCCTGCAACTTTTAGGCACGCTAATTGCAGGGTGGTGAGTAGAAAAGGTGTAGTGGCTGGAGGGGAAGGAAGTGTGAGGGCCTTCAGGCATGTTTGACTATGTGCTGCTGTGTACTTTGTCTCCCTTTCTGACTGCGTATATATTCATATGACCAATGTGGAACTAAAGAAGCAAACATTTACTATATTGCTTAATCGTCCTCAGAATACTGGTGGAGGAATCTTTGAAGTTATTTAAGCAGCATGCATGAGGGGATTTTCTTTTTCAAGATTTTGTTTCAAGATTGTCTTAGAAGATGTGGATAACTAGATGAGTAAAGTGTGTCAAGCTTAAAGAGCCGGTCTTGTGACCGTGCACAAGGATGTTGGTTCAGAAGGAAGGTCATTATGGCTGCAAAGCCCTTGAGAGAAACACATCTCTGGGATTGTTTAAGTTGTGTAAACGGTTAGAATTTGAACTATGTGAGCATCCAAAAACCACATTGCAGCGTGCTTTTGAGGGGGAAATACGTTGTGCTTAGAATGAACAGAAACCAAAAGCGTAGCACTATACTTTAAAGTAAATTTTGTTTCTGTTTTACAGCTTTCTATACATTATACATTACATGGGTAAGACAGTTTGTCAACCCACTTTAGATTTGCTTTTAGGTTCGAGACTAAGCTTGATCTGGTTGCCAGTAAATTTGTACAAGTCGCTAACGTCTCGACTACAAAAATGGGAAACTAAATTGGTTTCAGCCGCAGTTAGCTTTCGCAGCGCTCGAGACTCTGTTACTTCCTATTGTTTGCATGTTGTGCGTGGGCTTGATTGAAACCTGATCTAGCCGGGGAAGCTGTGTTTAGGGTGAGGTGGACAGGCCTTTGTTGCTGCCTGAGGGGTGTTTATTTGGGCGGCTTCAGTTGGCTTCCCTGTAATCATCATCCAGCCCCACAGGATAGAAGGGATTAATGAATATGTTGGAGGGGAAGTTACAGATGACTATTTACCATTCTCATGGGGATGAGTAGGAACAGCATGGGAGAAGTTGTGCGTGTGTGTGTGTGTGTGTGGGCATGTGCATGCTTGTGTGGTTGTGTACATTTATGTATATAAGAAAGAAGAGCGAGGAAAAAGAGCTAGATATCATTTTTATATTATCATAAGCTCATATTTGTATTTAAAGGAATAGTTGACTTTTTGAGAAATATGCTTATTCGCTTTCATGCCAAGAGTTAGATGAGAAGATTGATCCCATTCTCTGATGTTAGCAGCCTGTTAGCTTAGCTTAGCACAAAGACTGGAAACAGGGGGAAACAGCTAGCGCAACCAAGCAATAGCATGGCACATAACCTCCCGCATGTGTTATTTTTACAGTTTAGTTTTTGTACGGATTAAACAAATGTGACACAATGTGTTTATAAGTGAGCTTTAGAGATCTTATAGACATTTGTTCATTTTGGACAGAGCCACGCCAGCTGTTTCCCCAAGTTTCTAGTGTTTGTGTTAAGCTAAGCTAACCGGCTGCGGGCTTCTTACCGTACAGACATGAGCGTCATCTAAATCTCGGCAACAAAGCAAATAAACTCATTTCCCCAAATGCCGAACTATTCCTTTAAAGGTACAGTGTGTAGGATTTGGCGGCATCCAGTTGTGTGGTTGCATATTGCAACCAACTGAATACCCGTCCGCTCACTCCTCCCTTTCCAAGACTGCGGTAACGTGAGCCGCCAAGTGCAAAACCGTGGTAACGCCGTTCACCTCACTCAGAGGCCATCCCCAAATTAATAACACTACTTTACGAGCAACGGAAGTCAGACAGGTAGCGTTTCACGTTTCCGCAGTTTCACAAACGTGTCAGAGAACTACGGTGGCTTTTAGGTAACGCAAAAACGTGAAATAGTGAACTCACTAGAGCCAGTGTTTGGTTTGTCTGTTCTGGGCTACTGTAGAAACATGGCGGTGCAACATGGCGGACTCCGTGAAGAGGACCCGCTCCCTATGTCGATATGAAGAGCTCATTCTAAGCTAACGAAAATACAACGATTCTTAGTTTCAGGTGATTATACACTAATGAAAACATTATATGAATATTATATTCCATTTCTACTAATAGATCCCCCAAAATGTTCCACACTTTTCCTTTTAAGCAATACACCTTAAATATACAGAGGTAATGAAGTTAGTTTGACTCATTGCACCATGTTGTAAATATTCTTTTTGTTAACATGTACATACTTTGATTTTCCAACACTGCAAATATGAATTTAACATAGAGGCTTTTTTCTTTGAAAAACAAAAAGATGAAACGACAACGATTCATTTTCACTGCTATGTTTCCATTCTGCATCAAACGAGAAGGAATCAATGACTGTAAAAGCTCTGAGTCAGACATGACTCCTCATATTACTCTTTGGAAGAGTGTTCAGATGTCTTCCCTCTTCCCAAAACATCCCTTCATACAAAACTACCTACACACACATATTTTGCTATGAAAATCTAGTAACAATAACTCCCCCCCTCCCTCCTCCTCAGCTGTGTAGCCCCCATCCCCATCCCTCTCTTTCTCTCCCCTATGGCCTCCTCCACTTAATCCTCCCGCTCATCTGGGAACCACCAGCACCCCTCCATGAAGAGACGCATTGTGCCCAGATTATTTGATTGTTTTCAGATGTTGAAGCTTTCCTACACAAAAGGGGAAGAACAGGGTTTGTCCAAAAGCCCTAGGCTACTTGGCCAATGGATGGACACACAGGGAGGAGGGGGGGGGGGTGAAGGATCGGCGCGGGGCTCAGGGAGCGGACACACGAGTCAGGAAGTGACCCCTGCAATGCCAGATTACAAACAATGTGCTCTCTCAACTTCTGCAGTCCTCGCTGTGGAACGTACCACTCCTGCGACAGCCAAAGGGGTGGCGCTTGTAGGGAGGAAGGAAGGACGGTTTCTCTCTCTCCCTCTCTCTCTCTTTAATGCTGCATCCATTCAGTGAGTGGTGGAGGGAGTAGGTGGGGTGGGGGTAGTCGGGCCAGGAAGGCACTTCACTGATGAAAAGTCGCCACATGGATATGGATGAGAAGTGGGCTGAGGGAGGGTGGGGGGTGAGTGGGAGAAGGGCGGGAATTGGCTCGCGCTACCAGCAGACATGAACTGGGATGTAAAGGGGAAGAAAGGGAGGGAGGTGAAGGATGAGAGACAGGGCAGGAGAGAAAGGATAAGGATAGCGATGGGGAATGCAAGAATAGGGGAAGTAAGCGTAACGGTGAGGGAGGAATGCCAAAGAGTAATGGTCTGATTCAGGGCTTGTCAAGCATGTAGTCCCGTGCCTGTCAAATAGCATGTAACCAACAAGCCTTTTCTCTATCTGATGGTGGGATAGTGTGGAAGGGAAGCAGCGCGTTAGCACTGAATGGAGCTTTTGTTTTGGGGTTGTTGTGCCTTTACATTTGGCCAAGCCTGCGGCTTCAACTGACTTTGCATGAGGCGAGCATCCCATTCTCTCTCACATCAAGTCATCTGTCTCTCCATCCCACTTTCTCCCAGTTTATCCCCTTAACCTCACCCTTGAGAAGAGGTGATTATTGTTCTTCCTATCTGTGCTGTTTGTTCACATAAAGACAAGCTGGCATTTTCCTGTTTTATTCTCGTTAAGCCAAGAGAGAAAAGAACCCAAGCAAATCTCCTGATAAATGAAAGAAAAGACCCGGATGGGAACACGCACACACCACACACACACGCACACACATTCTCCACCCCCGTCTGCACTGTCATGTGTGACTCACAGTGCATCGCAGCACCGTATGAACTTCAAAAAGAGGCTGGCTGTACATTCACAGTGTATTCAACCCCTGCTCTTTAAATAGCTCAGCCTCCTCCAAACAGAAAAAAAAGTCCATGCATTAAAAATGACTGAATCATACAAGAATTAAAGAGGCAGAGAACATCTTTTTCACAACAGCAGCGCTGCACAGAAAATGCTAGTTTGTCTCGGTTTAAGCCTGCGTGTGTTCATGTGAGCGAGGTAGCACATATATGTACAGAGACAGTATGTTCTATATGTGTGTTTAGCAGAATGTTAATGAGGTCAAGTCATTTTTTTTTTGTTGAAAAATGTCAACATACAGAATACACATAGCTGTACTCTATGACCACCTATAAGTGTACACACGTGTACGAATATACGTGCCTACACATGTTACATTAGTGATTGAGTACAAATGTGTGTTTCTGAACTGTGTGTTGTTCGTCTAAATGTGTGTGTGTGTATGTTCAGGAATGCACCTGGCCTGATAGGCAGGCAGAGGAATGCTGAATACTGTCTCTCGCCCAGGGAGGCAGGGCTGGAATGTGGCCCAGGCCCTATTCTTCTCTCCACTGCACAGCACAGGAGAGCTGCAGGTTCACACACAGATACACACACACACACACACACACACACACACACACACACACACACACACACACACACACACACACACACACACACACACACACACACATGGTTGCACATCCAGTCCTGAGGCCTGGTTCTGCTTGCAGCCAAGGTTCCACGTGCACCTGTGTGTCTGTGTGCACATGTGAGTGTGTGTTAGTCGGGGGGGTGTAAAAGTGCTTTCCTGTCTGCCCATGTGTGTGTGCATGCACATGCTCGAATGAAGAAAAATTCTCTAGAGTGCAACCTGAGAGCAATTAATTTTTCCTTTCGAGCAGGAGCTGTGTAATTTTCATTGCTTCACGCATTGTTATTAAGTCGTTCCATGGTGCTGCAAATTCCAACCAACAAAGTGAGCTTACTGCTCCTTTTAAAACTTGCCAGATCTACTGTCCCTTCACTTCAACCCCCTCAAATCCAGATACACTCCACCGGCGGTCAAGTCCTTAACACACAGCATCTGAGTAACCCAGTCTATGTGTTGTAGTTTTATTGTGTATGTATGGCACTGGAATTCAGACTTTAGATGCAACCACAATGCAGATTTTGCTGTAGAGACAAACAATTGCATTATATATCCCATCCACATGTGACCTTAAGTGCTGCACACAGTGTAGTCATCAGTGTAAACCCTTCAAAATGATCCTGGATTTACACAATACCAAACTAGAATCAAAGTAAACAAGAATATAAACTTTCTTTTAGACCCAAACAGGAGTATGTCAGCATTTTCCTCTCTCCCTGCCGTATATGAAATGCTATCCATTCTCTCCTTGGCCCTTGGAGCTGCCTCTGGCCTGAGCTCACTGCATAGCACTCAGATCAAAGAGTTAATTAAAGAGCCTAGGAAGTATGGGGGAAGTTGGCCTCTATGGTTTATACGTCCGTCACCCGCCAGCACACACATGCAGACCGGAAAACTAGGTTTCTTAATTGATCGGGAGTAATTAGTCTGTTTCCTACAGCGAGTATGGCTTTTCAGGGTCCTGACAAATTCGACTATCATGATGAAGTTCAGCTCTCTAAGGAGCCGAATGCATGAAAAGATGTTTGGATGGATTTGTCCATAAAAAGGAGTCGATTTAACACAACTATTATTCATTCCCGTAAGCACTGTCAGAAACCACAGAAGCTCGGTTTCTGTAAGTTTGGCCACTTGGGAATGACGATACCACAAAACCAATCACATGCTTTCAGTCAAAAGTCCCTTGACATGATTTTAGAGACAACAGTGTGTCACTCTAAATTCACCAACGTTTGCTTTTATTTATTTATTTTATATAAAAAAAGAGGAACTATAAAAAAAGACGGTCCACATAGTGCCGTCATTCAGAGCCAATTTACTGCATGGCAGTCTTGAGACTTGCAGAGCCAATTGATTTCTGCATTGCTTTTTTTGATCTCTTGCACAGCGCCAAGATCTCTGGAGTGTTTTCTCAAATGGAGGCAAATAAACAGGGTCTGTATGTTTATTTGGAATGGGGAGAGGGGAAAGGAGAATTGGAGAATACAGAAGGGAAGAGAGGAGAAAAAAAATGGACGAGGGTGAATGGAGGAAAGTGGGAGACGGAGGGGTAAAAGTGGTGGGAGTAATTCTACTATTAGAGCCTGTTGCATTGACTCTGACCGTGGCCTGAAAGCCAAATCAAAGCGTTTCCATTCATAGTGAAAGTGGCTTTATGTGGGCTGACAGTAGCACTGGGCTGTATGACAGAGCTCTGGTGTCACATGGACACAGCTTCTTCCTCACACTGCTGCCTGCTCTGTTTGTCTATAATGATTTCCACTTGTTTAAATTCCATTGTTTATCGTTTATGTATGCAGAGGCCCACTTGTTTATCTGCATATCCATGTTGGCGTTTGCAGATGAATAAGGTTTTGTGTATCAGCCTATATACGTACCTGAGCTATAGTGTGCTTGCATGTACTTGTGATGGATTGTTTGTACATGTGAAAGTGGAAGGGCATCACGTGTAACCATGTAGGTGTGTGAATGAACAAGCAGCAGCCCTGTTGCTAGGTGAAATTTGAACCGCTTCATTGTCAGTGCTTTCTTTTGGTCTATACTGCCATCAAGTGGGTGAAAATATTGTTCCATCATGTGCAACAATAATGTTTAAGCACAAGTCTGTGATGCACACTGTTTCAGTCAAGCTCTTCTCTAGAAGGAGGAAGTAGAGACTGCCTGAGACCAAAGAGAGGTCAAGTCAACACTCAGGTGTTGCAATCATTTTCTATTCATCAGATTATTTTGCAATGAGGTCGAAGTGCATCATTTGACACATACATATTCATGCAAGCGCACGGTCAAGACAAGTCTGAGACATGGCTGAAACAAGCGCAGGACAAGAATCAGAAGCAACAAGCCCCAGATTAACAAAAGGTTCTTATCTAACTTCAAAAACAACATACAGCTGACAGTTTTGTGAAATAAGTGTTTTAGCTCCCCCTTGTGGCGGATGATGTTCAAGACACTGGTCTCTGCCCAAAGTATGAATGATATCTTTTTCAAAGTATGAATGATATCTTTTTCAAAGTATGAATGATAGCTTTTTCTTTATCAACCTGCACTTATGGCAGCACAAGATAGTTGATAATATTCTTAATTTGCCCGATCGTTTATTATGTTAAACATAAAATAAGCATCCAACCTTGTAATTCTGTATGTGTGGATGAGCTTTCTGTAAAGCAAACAAACCAAAAAATGTATGGCCAACTGTATTATCCAAGCTGCCTATTTGAAGGTGAAAACAAAGGTTAACCCTCCAGAAATATAAAAATAGAAATAAATAAATTGAAATATATAAAAATTCTGTAACAGAAATACACATATTCACAAGCACATTAGTTCAACTTAATTGTTTTTGAGTAGTTTCCCTCTCTACAATCAACACATCTGGAGCAATATAGCAATATCTAGCACTATCGTAATTATGAATATGAATATACTGTACATCAATTCAACACATTTATCAACACATGTTCTTGTCGCAGACTCCAACAGGTCATCAACAACATCAAGTTTTGTCTCATCGATGTGGACAATATTTAGTTTAGTCTTAATTTTCCACGTCGTGCAATCCATTGAATGCTTTCATATCTCTCAACGAGCATGGTTCCTGGACTTAAAACTTCACGATCATAGTTGATATTGGTATCAGTTAATCTCTCTATCATGGGCCTGTCAAGGTGGCCTCTGCATCACTCTCATGATTTGCGATTCTTTAATTTGAAGAAATATGATTAAGCTGTACAAAAACAATCTATAATCATTTCCATATTCCTCTTTTTTTTTCATCTAACAAGATGCAAAATATTTTCTCTTTTATTTACTCTTGAATTAAATTACTGCACCTGTGTGTATGAGTGCATGCAGTAAAGACGAAGTTGGTTTTATATATATTTTACACAAAAAACATTATATCACAGACTTTTTGAACATGTCATGTATGTGTTTATGTATGAGCTAACTTATTATAGAACATTCTCAGGGCAGATATTTTAACTTATGATAGGAAAACAACAGGTGTGAGTAATAACATTTACGATAGCTCTGTTCCATTTAGGTGTGCCAGTAAACCATGGCAATGAGCCAACATGCACAATAACAAGGCCCTGGCACCGGTACACTTAAAGGAATGCACCCATTATTGTTTACACCTGTGTGCCCATTGTTATAAAAACAAACAAACAAACAAAAATTAATAACAAATAAATAAATAAAAATAACAAAAAAGGCTATTCCCAGCCTGTCCACTAGGAGGCAGTGTGTTTTACCCACCTAGGGCCCGACTTGTAATGTCTTCAACTTCTGTTTGTCTTCATAACTGAGATATTTCTGCTTGACAGTATGATTGCAGTTTTCTGCGATTCAGATCGAGAAACAATATTTCATTTGTTTTTTCACTGTAATCGTTCGACTTTATTTTGGACAGATATGCAAAATTTCATAAATAGAAAAATGAGTACTAATGTACAGATTAATGTATTTGATGTGATGCTATATTTTGTGTTTTATGGGATGGATAGCAACATTACTTATATAATTCAGCTTCTGATTATACTTGGTAAATTCCACATCCACAAATGGAAATGGTCTGACTCCAAACAACCTGTTTTCGTCGGTTTCTTGTTGAACTCAAGCAGTATGGCACCTTACTGGAAAATGTCAAAAACCAAAAAGCTGTAAAGTCTCTCAATATTTTAAAGGAAGTACATTTTCTTGAACTCTGAAAAGACTTGAAATGAATGGACATTGAACTCCTCTGGCATTAAGGTTTTTTTTTTTTTTTTGTTTGTCTTGTTTGTTTTGTACTGTTTATTGTATTCCCTATACTTTTGTACTTGTCTTTTGTTGAAAATAAAGTTCTGAAAAAAAAAAGAAAAAAAAAGAAAAAAAAAAAGAAGTAGAAGTAGTAGAAGAAGAAGAACACGTGACCCAAATCAGAAGCCAGGGAACCGCGCGCCGGACAGGTGCATCGAGTGAAACCAACCCGAAGGATGGAGAGTATTTGTCAAAATACGGAAGCGTTATTGTCGTTGAAGTGGCGTTCAAAACGGGAATATAACAACATTTGGAGACACAAGTTTACAAACCGAAGAAGTTGTGTTTTATTCCCCGAACCGACGTCAACGAGCCAAGAGGAAGATGAAGCTAGCAAGACGGTAAGTT
This sequence comes from Sebastolobus alascanus, assembly GCA_916701645.2. NCBI lineage: Eukaryota > Metazoa > Chordata > Actinopteri > Perciformes > Sebastidae > Sebastolobus > Sebastolobus alascanus. Next base: position 1,843,399 of record CAKAOJ020000134.1, on the reverse strand, counting down.
TAATCAGCTTCAGCTACTTTTGTTCATGTGTTTTTTGCGTTATGTGTTGTCTACCTTGATGGTATTTATCTGTTGAGTGTATAAGATGTGTTCCTTATGTATTTATGCATACAGCACCCGCCGTGGTGTCCTCTTCCTTGGCTTTTATTAAATGGTTTAGTTTTCTAGGCTAACTGAAGTCAGGCTTTTCACTGTGAGCTCTGCTTTTCCTCCTTCATGTGTTGGGTTAGTTACTGGCAAAGATAGGTTAGCTAACGTCAAGAATAACAGAGTTGTGTCTTTGACTGCAAAGTGTTGTTTTATCTTGAATCTTGGTAGAAAATGTGTAATTGTAGTTTGTTGCAAGCATGATGAAACTGGGTCATCAGTTCAGGTGACAGTCACTGGTGTGTGATTAGTTGATCAACATGCATCTCAAGCAACTTGAGATATGAGCAACTTCCTTACAGCTAACCTTGTTTATATTTAGGCATTGTGTATAATTTGTAAGAATCTGTTCATTGATATTTTTTATACTTTGCACTTTTTATTGATATTTTATATTTGCATGCTGTGCTACAACTGCTGCGCAGCATGCAGGCTAATGGTCTCTTATTTTATCTCATTAAATAACCTGACAATTGGAAAAGGCTCAATTGACAATGCTCACTTTTCTTGAATTTTATTTTTTTAAATATATGGCTTTTTCATGTGAGGATTTACTTTTCTCTATATTGTAAATTGGAATACCTGATTTTTTTTTTGACTGAAGAAAGTTGAGTTTTCTATATCGACCTTTTAAATTATAAAATAATCAGTAGATAAATTTATTATAAAACAGAGGCAGGAAGTGTCCAACTTTGTTAGATTTATTTTAGATTTTAAATTATTTTAAATAAGATTATATGATAGATTACTATGATAGATGTTTGGAGCTAGCATGGCATCCACAAGCTATTAATAAATGAGGGCTGAGCAACTATATATTATATCAATATTGTGATATGAGACAAGATATCGTCTTAAATTTTGAATATCGTAATATGACATAAGTGTTGACTTTTCCTGGTTTTAAAGGCTGCATTACAGTAAATGTAATTTTCTGAACTTCAGACTCTTCTAGCTATTATTTGCCTTTACCCACTAAAGTCATTATATCCACATTACTGATGATTATTAATCAAAAATCAAGTGTAAATATTTTGTGAAAGCAGCAATGGTGAACCCTACAACATCGTTGCAATATCAATATCGAGTATTTGGTCAAAAATATTGTGATAATTAGATTTTCTCCATATCGTCCAAATAAATAGTGGCCCAATGTTTTCAGATAGCTGTTTTCATATAAAGATAGGCCTAAATTATTTATCGAAAACCAGAAAATTAATCGACAACAAAAAAGTTCAATTCAATTCAGCTGCTGTCCTCCTGGAAGACGCAAGATACAAACTTTTTCAAAGCCACTTTTCAAGCTCACAGAGAATTAGTAAACTCACTACCTCAAAAGATAGTTTTTTTTGTTGAGTATTCCTCTAAAGCCATCGTGAAGTTGGGGAAATAACGCATCTCATTACTGTATGCTGCTTACATTTTGAAAATTAAGCACATCATTTGTGGAGGATGACATTTTTGTTGTAGCATTAGCCTGGCATAAATAAACATAAATAATTTGGTATTCAATCACTACCTTAATGATCTTAATGACAGTTAGGCCCAGACTGTTGGTATATCTTTCAGCTTCTATTTATGTGCCTGGACCTTGCCTGCACTTTAAGTGCACATGCTGTGTCTCATGTTTCACAAACAACACTTTAAAGCACAGAAGTATCCTTTTAAACTAGTGATTTGACACCTTTTCCCTCTTTGCTTTTTTGTCTGCTTTTATATGATGGTTATACCTTTTGTATATGATTTTATTATTTTGGATTTTGTAGTGGTTACCTAAAAATGCTGGCATTACTTATCTTTTTGCTGTTTATTGTACTTTGTAGCAGTATGTTAGAGTGGTACTTTTTCATTGTTTCAGCATGGATGGATGAGATTTAAAGGTGCTCTATATGATATTCAGAGCATTAATATAGCAGCAAACAACTATTAGCTATGTAAAGATATAGAGGAGTAATGTCTACCTGAGAAGAGAATGAAGTCACCCTGTGTGTGTGTGTGTTGAAATCCAAGCTTCTCCATGCTTTTTTGATATAGCCGGGCCGGCCACGCGTGCGTTTTAGTGCATGTTTGTGCATGTTTGTGCATGTTTGTGCATGTGAGCGTGCCCCACTGGCTAGCTGACAGTCGCTGCTCTGCACTGCTCTCATACGGCGGTTACAGCTGATAACGCCGTCCCGACCGACGGCACAGTTGTGGAAGCGTAGCACCCACCGTCCGGTCACCCCCAGGTAAAGTCGTGCAGAGGCAATAGAAATGCTCCCAATCTCGCATTTAGCACCTTTATGATTTCTTGTTATGTTTTATACAGATTAATCAGTTGAGTTGTGCAGCATTATGTAAAGAGCTCTCAACATACAGTATCAATAAACAGATACAAATAAGATGAAGAGGAAGGAGTGTTAGAGATAGATGACCTTATCAGAGACAAACACATGTTTATTGATGGTGAGAAAAAAACTTTATTTGAATTGTTTTATGGAAACCAAACCCCCACCCTAATACGTAAAGCACACGTCTGTCTCCTCAAGGCGTGTCACCAGTGCTTTGATCACGGTGATGCGTTCATCCTGTCACCATGAAGGGATGAGTGTCATTGTCATTTAACACACCACCTCGGAAAGCAACACGGCAGTGTGTATCCCGGATATTTATATGTGCAATCACTCAAACATATACACACACAGGAACTATGATTCCACCGTCAACTCTGTCAGTTCGTGGCATCTTGGCAAAACATGTGTCCATCGCATCAACATCTGGCATCAAAGTTATGCCAAACAAGTACTTGGTAAGAACATCCAAACTTCTTCTGTAGTCATATGTTTGTTCCAAGTGTACTTTTTCAGCTTGATGAGTGAGTCTGAAATTCTTTTGAACTTGATAACCTTGGCGTTAAGGAGGGCGAGGAGCAACACGCCAGATGCAGAGTAACCTATCATTACCATTCAGTGAAGATGCAGAGAAAAATTTAAGCAGGTGAAGTATTTATAGAGGAGGTGCAGAAAAGACTTTAAATGCTGTGAGTCCGCTTTGATGTTTGAGTCATCCCACATCAACGTCATTCTGTTTTTGTCCTCAGGTTTCCTTTTGGTCTTTGCTTGAGCTGGAGGTTACCAACTGAGGTTATAACTGCAGAACGCTGCTTCTGAGTATTTTGGTAGTATAAGAAAGCATTGCACCATCAGTACAAAGTGAGGCAATAGATTATTTGCATGACATATATTATGAGATGTCGAATTGTAGCTGTTGTTTAATTATGCATACGAAAGCTGAATAAACTGTAGACTCATTTTTTATTGTAACAGCAGTAGTAGGAGAAAATTAATATGCAATCATTTTTAACTCGCAACACTCAGCAGGCCGATATATCGGCTGATATTAGCCCCGTCTGCAGAGCCTTTAAAATGAAGGATAATTGAGAAACTGGCTAACTTGTGATCTGACCTATTGACTGCTGTTGAAGTATATTGTTGCGCTGGGTGGAATCACCAGAGGAGGTTCTGTGGTACATGAGCCTGCACAGGTTTTGTTTAGTTTAGTTTATCACTTAACTTATTTTGAAAAAAGCAACTGCATTTAGCATGCAACACTGTTAACATCGTATGATTGACGCGAAGCAAACATGATGTCAGTTTATACACACAACAATGCAAATTTTAATCACAAACAGGAGGGATTAAATTGAACATCTTCCAACTTCGGCAGTAGGAGTTGCTGTGATTTCAGTTAATTTATGGTGGAGAATTTGGTTGCCAAAAAAATATGTAAATATGCAACTTGGGTGGCAGTAGTTTGGCTTCATTGTTAAGATAGCTTCTCTGTATGGACGAGAATTTGTTTACTAAAAGAGAGATTTGGATTTTTATGAGGCCTAAAGTTTGTTGTGTTTACCCCTGCGGCATCAAGACTCAAAAGCTGATCTGCGATTTAGTACTGAGCAATTATTTTAGTTTAATTTTTTCAAATGAGGCTGGCAAAGTTTTTGTAATATTTTCCTTCTTTGTTTAAAACTTTTGTGTGAAATCATGTGCTTCTGCATAAAATGGTTCTCTATTATACGATATCCAGAGCATTAATATAGCAGCAAACAACTATTTGCAATGTAAAGATATAGAGGAATAATGTCTACCTCTCACCAGTTCATGTTTGTGCATCTGAGCGTGCCCCACTGGCTAGCTCACGGACACCGCTCTGCACTGCTCTCATATGGTGGTTACAGCTGATAACGCCATCCCGACCGAGGGTGTGTCGCGGTAGCATCCACCCACCTGTTCCCCCCCAGGTTAACACTGTTAGCTCTGTCAGCAGTGTTGCCGTTGTTTTCACTGTTAGCACCATTAGCTGTTAGCCGCCGAGAACCGTGCGAAGGTAATAGAAATGCTCCCAATCTCGCATTTAGCACCTTTTATTATGCAAACCTTTCTGTCTCATATTGTTTAATGATGCTGAAAGTATTTTCATATTGTGTCTAAAATATTTTATTGATCCCTCTGGATGATTTAGTCCTCTGCATTAGACCTACCCTAACTAATGGGCAGGCACAGTGTAGCACCCAGGCATCAGCTATCGTTCTGAACCAGTAATGTAGTTTTGAACAATGGCAGCATTTAAAGTCAGCATTCGGTGGTGTTTAGGGAGAACTTATATGTGTGTGGTAATTTTCTAATTGACAAGCTTGTTTAGTAGCTTTTCAGAAGAGGATATGTGAAAAAGTTTGACATCCTCTGATGTGTTTGTTCCTCTTTTTGGCACCTCTGACCCAGCAGCTACTCTATGCTGGTGCTCCATGCCTGTTCAATTTTATTGTAATTTATCTGTAACAAGCTTGACTACTGGAATATCTAAACTGGTTGATCCGTACTGCCCACAGAGATATAGTATTTCATGGGACATTACATGGGTATACACTGAAGGTAGCATAGGGGAAAAGAATCTGGACTTGCTGTTGTGTCTTGAAGATATTTCACCTCTCATCATCATCATTCATTAGTTGATAAAGACCACAATAACCACAGTTGGTTCTTAAAATGCTGTTGGATAACAAAAACAAACACTCTCAATGGAACTTCTGTAGTTTCTGAACTTTGTTGTACCAGAACCTGTTGGTTCCCCTAACTTTTGGATGTACTTGTGAACTCATTACCTTCATAGCAGTGATGCAAATTGTCCACTAGAGGGCGCCAATGATACTGGATTTAATTGCTCTGTTGCTTATTTTCTCAAGATGACAGTTGTAGTAGCTCAGCACCTTTTTACAGAATATTCAGATCTTATAGTGTTCTGTGATTAAAACATGTTGTTTGTTGATATAGAGCTGATTTGTTTTACTTATTGGGTGATCAAATAAGAAAGGAAGAGCAGCAATAACCTAGATGGCTTTAAATTATAACTGTATATGAGCTATGAATTAAAAATGAGGTTTTATAGAAGGGTAAAACATACTCGCAGCACCTGCTATTTTATGATGTTTTGTTACTTAAATCAACTTCATTATGTAGCCTCCGTGTGATATCAATTGCTCCTAAAGTAGTGTTATTATGGTAAGGATGGCCTCTGAGCGAGGCGAACGGCGTTACTACGGTTTTGCACTCGACGGCTCACGTTACCGCAGTCTTGGAAACGGAGGAGTGAGCGGAGGGATACTCAGTTGGTTGCAATCTGCAACCACACCACTAGATGTCACCAAATCCTACACACTGTACCTTTTTGCATGTTTTTTCCTAAAGGGGACACACACAACACAATGTTATTTGAATATACGGTGTAAGTTTATTAGATTGTAGCAAGAGATTGATGAAAACTGTCATATTTTTAAGTTCATGTTAGTGGCCCTTACCAGTTTTATCATTATTTCATTTCCCTGGTGAAAATAATCAAGTTGCCAAAATGATATTCTGCAGTAGAGTTCCCAAACACAGACACTATGTAGGCCACGCTGATATGAACCCTATATTAAAGCATCATACATTCTCACTACTGTAAGTGTGCCACAGCGTCTACACAGGGGCAAAACCCTGAGCTCCCAAAGAGCAGAGCTCCGTGTGACTCAGGCGACGGCTGATCCTCTTGCTCTCTGAACTCGGGTGCTTCACCTTCAACTAAGAGGAAGGAAAGAGGAAAGGAGGGAGGAGAGAACGGGTGGGGAAAACGTGCCACATTAAAAGAGGAAGTTCATCCTCTGATAAACACATAGCTACACATCCCACTGGACCCACTGTCTGAGATGGCAGCCGGTGCTAAATGTGAGCTTGTCTGCGCTGCACCACTACAAGGGGAGAAACCGCATGGAGTTCATGTTTTGTCCCTAGGTTGTTCGTTTGAGAGCTTTAGAGGATTTTAATGTGCCTCTCTGTACCTCACAGTTTCCATTCAAGGAGCTCTCCAGACGCAGTGCAGCTCTTCACAGAAGACATGCATAATCATGGCAGAGGGGAGGGGATGAAACAAAGAAGAGATGTGTAAAGCATCATATACATATGGCACTTTATATTGTACCCCTTTCAGGTATTCTTATGGGTGTTTTGGTTTTAGGTTTGATTTTTTGCGTTGTTACACACAAAGGAAACAGCCGCAGCTCAGTACTTCAAAGGAGCCCCGGCAATCCCACATAGACAGACCACATTTCAGTGGAGCATGCTGTGCTGTGCTGCACTGTGCTACAGACAGACAAGAGCTGTTATGAAGAAGAGGAGACCATGGCTTCTCATTAAAAAAACACTACTGTTTCCTCCATAGATTACACTGCTACGGGGAAACTACACAGGGAAGACACCCTTGCCACATCTGCAGCTGAAAGATGCACTGTTACATGATTGAAACTGTCAAATAAAGCATACAGTTGGAGAAGTCTCAAAACAAGTGTTCACAAAAAAATGACAAAACATTTTTAATGGAAATGATTGACAGGTTGTTTACAGAGAAATCTCAGTTTTGTTGATGTTTAGAAATGTCTAGCCTTTTTGTGAGGGCTGCTTCCTTTCAGCTCGTTGTTGCGGCGTACAGCTGGTCAAGGTCTCGTGGCACATCCTAATGGTTAAAAGGCTAGAAAAGTCAAGGCTTGTATACACTAAGTGCAGCGTATGATCATGGCTGGCACCCCAATGACAAGATGATGTGTTTGGGAACCCAATGGGATTCTTTCTGTACACCTGAATTTGACAAAGACATTTCATATACATGTATTTGGCTACTGTACTGAAGGTAGAGATGTCGCGATACCAGAAATTTAGTAGTCGATACCAATACCAAAAACTACATTTTACAAGATTACATTTGAACACATCATGATAACGTTATAATTTACCTACACCCAATATATATATTTTTTTCTGAATAGAGCCTGAATGCATCATAATGTAAATCAATGTCACCTCCCGTTTGTTTACCTAGCTCAGTGCAGGACTGTGCTGCGTACCGGCTGCTAATAGCTAACGTTTACTAGCACTCATCCTGCCGATATCAACACGGATTTGTTGTTCACATTGTAGCATTTTCAGGGAATAAATAGGGTGCATCCCCTGGACGCGTCAATAGTGAGTTTACTACATCCCAAACCCATTTTCTATTGTCCCTGAGACTGTAGAAAAATTATTACCGTCACGTTTTCAGAATTTTGGCATTGACTTAGTACCGAAGTATTGATTCTCGTGACATCCCTAACTGAAGGTCTTAGCAATTCTGGATGACCCCTGACCTTAAAGTCAGTAGACTCTGTGCTCCATTGGGTAAACACTTTACTTCTTACTTACGTTTTAAGGCCCATATTTTTACTTTAGACCAGTCGTTGTTGCAAGTTTTGTCACACAAATTCAACCCAGGGAATAATTTATTGAAGTAGATATTCAAGCAGCAAAAGTGAGTGAGTGAGAGTGTGAAGGGTCTTGAGCTCTTTCAGTCACATTTTACCTGGCATACTTTACACCATTTTGAAACCTTTAGAGCTTATATTTGTTGAGTGAAGACAGTGAAATTATAGACACACTTTACTCCTGGTAAAGTAATGTGGCTTAGATTCTCAGTGTATCACTTCAGGGGAAATATCAGTCCCAGGATGGCCAGTGTGTATATTGTACCTCCAGCAAGGCATTTCTTTAGAAAGTGCAGAGACATTTATTAGTGAAGCCAGGGGTGGTGGTGCACTTTCATTTCCTGGTTTTAAGTCTCTGGGTCCTCTCATGGGTCAAAATTAGACTTTATTTAATGTTTTTTCTGCAACTTCTGAGGAAGAAAATGGGACTGAAATCCCCATTTTTCATGTATTCCTTCTTATTTGGAGTTGTTCATCGCTGGGGTTATAGTTTAAATGTGTAATTGGTAGTTTTATAAATATTTCTTTTGTTATTTTTCACTGTCGGTGAGGATAAGACTTTGTCATTTGATGGGGCTTACAGCATGTGGAAAATATGACTGTCTTGCATTCATTCCTTGTTGAAAGGCACAGATATCACCCAGTGTCCTAATCCCTTTGGTCATAATGCAGGTTCTCTGTATGTGAGCAGGTTACCAATCGCCAGTTTCCCCTTCCACTCAGATAAATGAGCGAGTAAAGGTTGTCTCCTGCGACTCAGGGCTGAGTCGACGTGCATAAATAAAATACTGTACCATACCGTGACATTATCTAGGGCAGCTCTACTCTCCAGCCAATGTCCTCTTACAGTTAATGTGGCGCCTGCGACTCGCTGTCACACAGTGACCTGAATTGAAGGACTGCGTGTGACAGTGAGGTTGGCACACACGGGCTTAAACTCACGATTGCAATTAAGGCAGGTTACACTTGTAAACACATACGCACACCTCAGAGCCTACATGCACAATACTATAACTGGTGTGTGTCACTGGCCTTTTGTATAGAAGACATCAGAAGTGCGTGGTTTGATTTTATATTTTTTCAAGCTTGATTGAAGTGCAGTTTCTCTGATAATCTGTAAGCAGTGCCATTTGGTACACCGTCAAAGAATCACAGAAGTGAAACAAGTGTAAACGTGGTAATTGACCACCGTACCGAAAGCTGCATTACCCAGAGTATCCACTGGATGGCAGTGTCAGGCTGTGCTACCCGCCGTCAGCCTCAGCTCTCTCATTAGTGAGGTCTAGCAGGCCCCCTCCGACATGTCTCATAAATGTCAACACCAATACAGCGGGGGGACAGTGGGCCTGGATGTAACAAACACAGACGCCATGAAAGTCCACTCTGTCTGTCAAATCAATCACCGAGGCAAGCCACAAGCTGCATGTTCACACCTCACATGGAAACTACCTGCAAGTTGGCATTTGGTTAGTTTAAAGACACAAAGAATAAATCCCTGTGGGGTTGTTAGGAATTATTTTGATCTCGAATCTAAGATGAAATGTGAAGCATAAAGTGTACAGACTTTAGCATTGGTCTTCCTATATGTACGTATATGCCTGTCGTGTGTCTCTTGAAGTTATTGTCACCTTGCTGTGGTCAGTAAGTCCCCTTCACTATACCCTCCATCCTACCTTCTCCCCTTTCCTCGTCCCCTCTTCATTCTCCTTTCCATTCTCTTCTCTTTCCCATTATCAAGCCATGTGCTGCCTGCACTCTTTTCCATTCTCTTCCAATCGGGCCACAGGAGCAGGTGGATTGGAGATAACTTGCGCTGTGCTTTGTTTTCGCCCTGACACTGTCATTAATCATTGCCCAAGCCACACTTCAACATATAATAATAAGGACTGGCTGCTGTGTGGGGGCTGCCGCCCAATTGCCTTTCATTGAGCGGATGCCAAATTGGAGGTGAACGGCCATAGCCAGACACTACTCCCCTGTCCCCAGACTGTCTCATCATTTAGGTATTTATCCATCTCAGCCTTGTCTGTGGAGCTTCTCCCTGCCCTCCCAAGAGGCCCAAGATTGTTAGGGGGAGGATCAGATTTGTTGCTCGGGCTTTTTGGCTTTGATTCTGTGCCTATAAGTTAGGGATTAGAAGCAAATTTCCCACAGGGCAGTGCTGGATTTGCTGGTGTTTAACTGTTTAACCTGTCTTAGTCTTGTGTGGCAAAGGGTTGTGGGTGCAGGTGGTGGGAGGGAGAGGTAGCAGGGTTTGGAGAGAGACTGGTCAACAGGCCCAGAGAGACCCAGGTGGACTAAGCCAGAGCCAGGCCAGCAGTGATAAGAGAGGCTTCCTTATCCATCTCATCTCCAGTGGAGTTGTTAGAGTACTAAAGTGTGTGTGTGTGAGGCAGCGACGGAAAATGCATAAGAGGTTGTGTGTGTGTTTGCGAGTGGCTTCCCCTGGGTACCTCCGACTAATAAATCAGAATCATGTTGGTCCTCCTTTGGTTACAACCCTCATGTCTCGCCTTTAATACACAGCACGTGAGAATGGGTAGCTTTAGTGTATTTTGCAAACGGGCCAGTGAGTTATCAATTATATGAATGAATCTCCCTGTAAAAAGCATGCACACAATATTATTTTTGATTTGGAAATTGAATTGTGTACTTTGTGTTAATTTATATACTGTGTACACATGCTAGGGCTACAACTAATGGGTATTTTCATCGTCGATTAATGTGTCGATTATCTATAAAATGGTGAAAAATGTCGATCAGTGTTTCCCAAAGTCCAAGATGACGTCCTCAAATGTCTTGTTTTGTCCACAACTCAAAGATATTCAGTTTACTGTCATAGAGGAGTAAAGAAACCAGAAGATATTTACATTTAAGAAGCTGGAATCAGAGAAATTTGACTTTTTTAAAAAAAAAAAACACTCAGATTGTTGATTAATTTAATAGTTGAGAACTAATCATTTAATGGTTACAGCTCTAACACATGCTATATAACATTTAATGTAAAATGTTAAGCTCAGGCTATATATAAAACAAGGAAGCAAGTGGTTGAAGATACTCAAAATCATACTTTTTTTGCCTCTAAACTAATTGAAAGAATGCCAGTAAATGAATACAGCAGTTAAAAGGTTCATGTTCTGAAGCGTCTTCTGGATGGAGGCAGGTTAGTGCTTGGTCTGGGGTTTAGGGTTTTGGCTGTAGCCACCCTTTGTGGGCTGTACTCCGGAACGGACACGGGTGCAGACCAGCACGAGGATCCCCGTCCTGTCAAACATAATCCAGGCGGATTACGGTGATCTGAGGGGAACTTTGGTGCCTTGAGCGTGAAGGTGTGCTCCTTGGGCCCTGCCATCTTTACTTCTACAAACAAGGACTAAATCCTAAGGTGTGCACATCTGGATGGCAGTTGAGAGAGAGAGAGAGAGAGCGGTCCGGGCTTTGATCTCAGCCATCACCATCGCTGCTCGCCTCCTTTGCACAGTGCGGAGGTGTATTAGTAAGTGATGTTAGACAGGCGAATGTCAACAGAGCCTGGGAGATCGGCTGAACATTGTTGCTGCACCCATTAGCTCTGATCTTAATGGGCTAGTGTGTTTGTGATCGAGCTCAGACCTGCAGAAAGGTGAACCCACATTACGGCCACAAACATAACTCAATCCGTAAAGACGGTGTTAATACGTCTTTCACACCATCACTTCAGCAGTTTGACATACATCAGCGCACTGTTCTATACTTGCAAATGTTCTCATTTTGCACTTTGAATCTCTGTCTGTACATATCTTGTGAACTTCTATATCATTCTGACATGTAGACAGTAAAGAGCTCCATGTCTCCTTTGGTGCTGTAGAAATATACTGCAAAACCGTATTGATCTTTAATTAAAGAAGCTCTTAACCTTGGCTGGGCAGAGGACCCCCAGGCCAGTGAGTTAATTAATGTACTAATAGTCATAATATTTGTGCTGTGCACGGGAGGTACATAAAAGATTATCTATTGTATGAGCAGTTTATCAGCCCAATGATGCTGGAGCCCCGTGCTGTGCGTATATCAATATTATGGGCAAAAATCTGCAATACAGACAGAAGACGAGGGAGAGTCGGTCTTTTAATATCTCCCTCGGTTCATCAGCAGTTTAGCAAGGCCCCGTTTTACCTCCTGGGATTCTCCTCTGATCGTAACCAGGCGGCATCGATGGGCCTTTACAGGCACTAATGCTTCGCTACCTTGACAACACACCACGGCTATAAGCCCTCTAAAAGATCCACTTCTTCTCCAGATGAGTCAGAGGTCCCTCTCCGCCGTTTACCCCACGCTCCCAAGGAGGGCGTCTCATCCCCGGATCAAAACCTCATACTACTGACCTTTCAGTTGCTCCCACCAGCCACCAGTATAAACAGGTCCCACTGAGAGAGGGTGTGAGGGAGAGAGAGAGAGAGAGAGGGGGGAGAATGTGTGCGTGGGGGCCCTGACGCACTGTGATATCACCCTTTATAGCTTTATTGATTTCCTCTCAGGATGCAACTATTAACATTGAGCTGCTACGGTGGCTGCTGCTGTGTTGTTCTCTGCAGGTAAGAACACTGGCTCACACCCCCGGCCTTGTGGATTGTATATAGAGGGGGGGGGGGGGGAGGCAGGCACTGGGGAGGCACATGCTTTTATAATTAAGGTCAGCTGGGATGCATTACAGCATTTGGAGGTGTTAAAACGGGCCCTCCTCAGAGAGTATGTTGGCATTGCCCATGCTCGTAAATTAGCCACGCTCCCCGCTGATGTTCGGAGCAGGAGATGGAGGGGTGGTGGGAGGGAAAAAGGGGGGAATTAGGTAGATGACTGGATGTAGACATGAGGCTGGATTTGATTGTATTGTATTTTTATTTGATGTCTTTTTTTTCCCCCCCAAATCATTGATTTTATGTGTGTGTAAAAAGGAACCATAAGGAATATGTTGCAATTAAAACAAAGTGAAATCCAGTGAGGTCTTGTTTGCTTTATGCAACCTATAAATTTCAATTAATTATGCATATGGTGCTTTATTATGATTTTGTGAATATAAGAATTGTATATATTATCATATATTTAAAGCTAAAGTAGCCCACATGTTCAAACTACAGAAAAGATGTTCAGAAATATAGTGTTTGTAAAGTCACAAAATTAGACCGCAGTGATGCTGTCTATTGGACAGATGCAACAAGACAAACAAGATTAACATATATTAAGGAATTGTTAAATGTTTTTCCTTAATCAATGTTATATTTTACTCTAGCATGGTCTTCCAAAATATATTCTTTTATATATGAATTAACTCCCTATAATAATTCAGGTGTTCATATTAGCAGCACAAATGAAACAAAGTGATACGCCCGGCACGTTAAACCCTGCAAAACCCCCCCAAAAAAGTTAATTAACAGGCAGGAAAAAAGTTAAATAGTGGGCAGGTAAGTCAACAGATGCTCTCACAGAATGAGCATAGGTGTGTGCGAGCTCTCTTTGGACCATCACTGGCTCCAATGAGGCGGGCAAAACAAAGCCGGGCCCTTCAGATTCACAATGGGGACACTGTCAGCGAGGACAGGGGGGGGGGAACAAACAGGACACAAGAGTTTCACAAACAACCTGTCATAAGGCATTCAGCAGGACAGGTCTGACTGGGACACCCAGCTCACACCCTGCGCCAGGGGTGAGGCAGGGGTCACCTCTCTGATGCATGATGGGAGACGTATGACAAGCAGGAAGGAGTGGGAGAGGTAGAGACGAGGAGGACATATCAGAGTTACATGGCATCTTCATACTGCTGACTTCTGACATTTGAGGTATATTGTCTGAGGTCGGGTTTATGTAAGATATTTATTATGTCATAGTTACATGTTTTGTAACAACACCTTTACCTGAAAGACACAATGGTGGGACTAATGGCTCTATTAAGGCGTAATAAATAAATGAATAATGCTTTATAGTGTAAATATCAAAGTATCAATACATATCGATACTGAATATTTGAAGCGAGTTCAATACAAATTTTCTGCAGTACTGATACACGGGTACCAGCTTTGCTTTCTGCTCTCTGTTCTATCCGACAGCGAGTTTTTATTAAAAAACCCCGTGGTATCGAAAATGGTATTGATTATCAATATTTTTATTTTTAATGTTAGAATTTCCAGTATCGTGACAACACTAATACTTTATAAATGAGTAGTAAGACATTAAATCCATTGGAAAAATCCAGTGAATGATTATATTAATTATCGACTAATCAGCCAATTATCTTTAGCAATTAATAAATTAATCGTTTTGATCTATAAAATGATCTGAAAGTATGGAAAAAAACCCATCACAAGCCAGTGTTGACATCTTCAAATGTCTTGTTTTATCTGACTTACAGTCCAAAATACTGCTCGACAATTTGATTCTTTTCAAAAAGCTTGCAACCGTATAAGTTAGCCGCAAGCAATGCTTATAAATTGTTTGACTCAATAGTAAGGCTGCATTATTTTCACTGTCAATAAATCTGTTGATTATTTTCTCTATTAATCGATTAGTTGTTTGGTCTATAAAATGTCAGAAAATTGTGAAAAATGTTGATCAGTGTTTCCCAAAGCCCAAAATGACATTTAAATGTCTTGTTTTGTCCGCAACTCAAAGATATTCAGTTTACTGTCACAGAGGAGTAAAGAAACCAGAAAATATTTACATTTAAGACGCTGGAATCAGAGAACTTTTGATTAATCGATCATCAAAATATTTTGCGATTAATTTAATAGTTGACAACTAATCGATTAATCGTTGCAGCTCTAACGTGCTTATAGATAGTTTGACTCAATAGATAAGGAAAAACTAGTGGACTAATGCTAAATCTCCCTTTAATTGACGGCCATTATTGTCATTTTGATTTTGTGGTATTGATTTCAGTTTTTTAGTTGATAATTCTGGCCTACTTTAACAGCTTGTAGATGCCCAGTCATCACCATGACTCTCCTGAGACTAAGCTGAGTGCCACAAGCCTGACAGAAAGCGAGTAATCAGAGCCTTGTGCCACTGACCGTTGTTTATGTGGGCTAACCAGGACTGACCCAGTGTTGCTTCCACATCTTTGTGGATGATAAAAGGAAAACATTAAAAAAACAATATATTCACCCCTTTAAAAGAAATATTACACTCACATTCATTATTTTGAAAGAATACATATTTAAATTTTCTTCTGAAATGTTTGATTTGAATTGATCAACATTTCCTTCTGTTAAGGAAGTATTTAACGGGTAAATCACACAGGGCACAGTGCCAAGTTTACGTCCTCTGACGGTTACCATAATTACCATCTTCCCACTAGTACATACCGTTCACCTTGTAATTCAGATTAAGACTTTGGTATTTTTGTGATAGCCGTGATGTCGCGGAATGGGGTTTGGCTTAAACTTTTGAACCATCAGAGAACAATGCAGCAGCATGATTTAGCAATGTTTGCTTCTTCATATTTCCTGTTAAACTCGTGTTTCATAAAGAACACAGATAGCTCGGTGTTGATCTTCCTTAGTTGATTCTAAAATTGAGACTTTGCTGAGGAATCATCAAGTGTTAATAGATATTCCTCTAGAGAGTAATGAGTATGCGAGTGATTAGAGAGTATAATGAGCAACTAAGAGTAGACTTTCTCATTATTTTCCCAGCTCATTGCATTTCTCGTTGCATCCTTACCTCGCCAGGTTGACTGAGCTGTACTTGCACTGCGTTTCCGATCCAGCATATAAAACCAGAGCGCGACCCTCGGCTTTAGCGAAATGGAATGAAATCTGTTGTACACCGCTGAACTGTCACACAAAAAATATAGTAATGGGCCTCAACCTGCCACCGCTGTTCACAGGTGTTTTTTTACAACAGTATTTATTTGACCATTATGTTAAATTGTCCCCATAAAGCCGCACTTGGCAGCGCCATCCTCTGAATCTCTTTGTGAGCCACTTAAGTATACCACTGGGGGTTAGTGTGTTCCATGGACCCAATATGGTCGCTTTAAACTGAATAAATAAAGCCACTTTAGTGAGGCTGTGCCCCCTTTTTGGGGAAGCAGTGGGAAGGAAACAGCTCTCAAATTTTGTGGGATCTCATGCATGTTGTAAGTGTTGCTATAAAGTTGTGAAGTGTACCTCTAGGACATGTTTAATGTAGTATTTAGCTGTCTCCTTGCATTCTAATAAGTGGATAATATTGATTACATCTCTAAGGTCAGGTTTTGTATCTTGAAGTTATTTGTAGCCACTCTTTAAAATGGACTTCTGGCATGCTTTATTAGATAGGCAGCATAGGGGATGAGTATCACAATATATACGTACAAATCTCCATAAATTGATGTGATAAGTTGCAGATCAGACTTTCTCTCCTTTTGTGGTGCTGTTGTGATCTAGAGGACTGTTGACCACAGGCAGGCAGCCATAAAATGAGGGGGCCTGACTCTGTTGAGACCACCTCTATTCACGGCCCCCGGAGCCACTGGATGCTAAGTGGCAGCCGGAAAATCACAGCTGTGGGATCAAGCACGCCACATTAGGAGAGAGAGTCCGGCCCCAAACGAGGGTACAGTACAGCACAAATAGAATACCGGAGGCAAGTTGATCTTCTCAATGATGCGGAGTCTGTATGCTCCTGCTGAGGCACCGGCACAACTTTCACAGGTTAAAACCAGAGGGCTTGGAGATACTTAGAGCAGTAGATTGTGATTCCCATGTAGAAAACGGCGGCGATTTCTTGTCGTTTTTGCACCTAAATGTTGCAATATTAGGTTGGAATTCTGACAGGTATTTGGATATGCCATTGTTGGATAGGTTATGTCTAGGGCTGTACTGAATACCATTTTGAGGCTGCTGTGTCTGTGCTAAGCATCTCCTCTCCATCCCTCTGTGTGTGCGAGTGTTGACTAGGCTTGCCACGGTAGTCGGTATTACTGGCGTTACACGGTGGTCAGCATACACCGATTACGATTATTATAACGTTAATGAAGCAGCTGTGTGGTGGACGGAGCGGTCACAGCCGGTGTGCACGGTGAAGGCTCCAGGTGGAAACCTGCGGCCCCGCAACAAAAGCTCGACAGGAGAGGCCAGACACACAGCCATCCAACGGTAAAGATGAAAGTAAGCGCTCCACATATATTGATCGTCAACTTTTCTTGTAAAAGGTCCGGTGTTACCCTCGTGTTGACGTACCTCAAAGTCTCGTTTGCGAACCCTTTCCTCCTAAACGGCGGCGTTTTGAGACTGTTGTCTCTGCATTATATGCACCGCCGATCCCGGCAGTGCCCGGCCGTAAGCCTGTAAGTAATGCGGCCTGCGGAGGCTTCCTCTTGGCCCTTTCGGTCCGAGCCTCACATGGGTTTCGTTCCGACATAAGCAACGGCGACGAGGGCTCTTGGCTCGTCTCCATGACATGACTCGGGAAGGACTTAGCTGGACATTTTTCCGTTCTTGGTTGAGATGGACGGTATAGCGCTGCAACACGTGTCTTTCGGTTTAATTAAAGGCATTCATTTTGAAGGATTCTGTTATTCTAGAGTATTTGTGTTTATAGTGTTATTTGTTATTGAATAAGAAGCATTTTCCAAAAGGTTTGGTGTGTTTTATGCATGTTTGTAATCCCGAGGGGTTAAAAATACAATAATGAATATCCGAATACCCACCCAACAAATGAATAATCGAATATTCGGGTTCAGACAATTATTTGAACGTAGAAAGTAAAGAAAGGAATGGAATATTGTTACATTTACTTCCTTTAAATCCATATAGTTAATAGCAAAGCCATGCCAAATAAGTTTCTCAAGTCTTACTTTCCTGCGTGAGACACTTGGTCCTTCATTATACCCTTTGGAGAGAGCCTCGCCATGCGTTTTCGCTGAATTTCAGAGACAGGGCATTTTTCTACAGCAATTTACACTCCTACAATTATAGCGTTCTGGTGCAGATATGGTGTCGGCCCCTCCTCCTTGACCTCTGCCCTTTGCGTAGCAGGCGAAAGTGTGTTTCCTGATTAACGGCTGGCTGAGGTACACGGCTCCAGCTCCGGCACCTTGTCCTCCCAAACTGAGGTGACAGTCTCCTAGGCTCTTTATGGAAATTAACTGCAAAACACAGCCAATTAGACCTGCGTTATTTAGAACGACTCAGCTTTTCACCCTGAATAAAAGCAGGCCCAGATAAGACCTGTACACTCAGACACTGCAGCAAATTAATGTGAAGTTGGTGGCCTGCCAGTGAGCCAGTCCATCTGAAATGGGGACATTAAAAGCATGAAGGCAAGTTTTTGTATAAGCTGTAATTTATTGCTGGATAGAACACAGGATGATTAAAGAGTAGGGTTTGTGAATAATTTTAGAGACTATTAATTGAACACATTACAAGTTTGAAGTGGTGATGTAAGATGTTTTATTTGGGCAAATTAGCAAAAGATCCTGATGAAACGCTATACAATTATTTCTAGCTTTTGTTTACAGCGTAGTTCCTGCAAAATTTTCCCAGGTTCTGCACCTTTTTATTCCAAATGTGTAACTGGGAATTAAGCATCTGTATAACGTCTTTTCACTCCACCAGCTAAAGATAGGGCTCTTAGCCTGATACGCTGTCTTAATTTTCCCTTTCTCAGGCCGCTGCAGAGAGCGACGGCATTAGAGTGAGGAGGAGGGTCCGTACTCTATGTGCAAGAATACACTGTGGAAGTTGCAAAGGGCAGAGTCTCTAGGAAATCTACTCTTTCTTTGAAAAAATGTCACGGGAGAGATAGGAGATTGGCACCACAAAGAGCCCAAAATAGCACGGGCTGCTACGCATTGTCAGACGAGATTTGGGCTGAGACATTGACTTTTGTTCTGCAAAGTACTGGCCCCTGAAAGGGAGATGGGAGGTGTAAAAATTGTGATTTCTCCTCTTCCCCTTGGTTATGTGCAATACATTACCCTCCTGATAATGCATGCTGCTGGGACTGAGGTTTGTAACGTCACAATTATTCCTTGTCTGCAACAAAAGAGGTGTGCTTAGATTTGGGATAGAGTTGGGAAATGAGTAAATATGGACACTAGTTCTTCCATTTTTAGGTGAGTGTTATTAGTGGCAGCTATTTATCAAAGGCCTGGTCCAGAAGATTAGGGCCGATCCCTAACCCTTCTGCTTTCCCATAACTCCAGTGCATTCAACATTTCTTCCTTTTTGCCTTCCCCATGGTAACAAAGGCCTCATATATTTTGGCAGGTTTGCCCCTTGGCCACATAATAGGATTATGAATAATTTCTACAAATTTACAAAAACAAATCACATGGCACGGCTTAGAGTTTGCTAATAATTTCTCCATAGCTGATAGATCAAAGCGAGGCGCAGGGACTGCAGAGCCAGGCAGTAGATTGACCCTGGTCAGGCATTTTTAATGAAAGGGTTAATCTCCTCAGAGGTGACTATTCAGGAGCAGGCAGTGTGACCAAATGAAGAATTCAGGTCTGGGATAAGAAGGAGAATAGTGATCTTGAGGGTGCTGTTGGGTGACAGCGAGGAAGCCCCGAGGTAAAACTGTGTGATGCTGTATTTGAGCCCTTCTGACCAGACCTCCTCCTCAATCCAGCGTTAAAAGAAAGAGAGAGGTGGGAAAAAAAAGTCAGGCTGTTTGAAGAACCTATGGCATGTAGGCCCAAGGCTATTTCATGGATGACCACAAACAAACCGGCTCTATTTGCTCTGAAAGCCCATGAAAAGAAATGCACAAAAACACACACAGGCATGATGGCGGCTGCATACTCATACATAGAGCAATGGGGGACACGTGCACGCACACACATACACTTTCCCATTAGGACAGCTGCTGTTCCTCTCAAAAAGTACCTGAATGTACTTAGAGACCTGGCTGTTTGGGATAAACTTTGTTGTCAAGCACCTCTTGTGCTACTGTAAGCACACATGCCCTCTTGTGAGTAATTAGACTTGAATACCTTCCAAAAGGAGAGCGGAGAGGGAAAAAAAGATGCTTTTATAAATGTATAAGCCTTGGCTGGTTAAGGAGGTTTAGAAATCTCATCATGACAGTGGCAAAATGGGCCTCTTAGTAATTAGGAACAAATGAAATTGCTTATCACTTATCGAGTTACTGTGCCAGCCATTTGGCTGTGTTCAGAGGGATTAATCAGACGGCTATTGACATTACATTGTTCCACAATTATCATTCATACGTTTTATGGTAATTGGGGCATTTTTTCACTGAGGAATTAAGGTGCCTACGTAATTCCAGACAAAATGAACATAGGCAAATACAAACATTAATCAAATCCCTTAAATAACGCGGCAGCATTTCTGCTGCTGATAATCACGCAACAAAAGTACTGAAATGAAACGTTAAAAATTAGGACATCAGTCTTCTCTTTGAGAGAAACCGAAATGCCATTTTAATAATTCATTTATATGAATGATAGCTATTCATGTGGAGTTATATTTGTGCATAAATTAATCCGTGATTAAAGGAATAACGAGGTTTATACAGCATCGTAAATGTTTGTAAATTGGAAGTATGATGTGTGAAACTGATTTATTACAACATTTACTCTAGGTGCTGCTATAAAAGTAACGGTTAATTTAAGATTTCATAAGCCTGGTTGCCGTGTTGCATTAAGCCCTCTTATTAGGATAACAACAAACCACAACGTGACATCAACCTAATAAAACCAGTAAGAAACACTTTGTTCTGAATGCAATCAAAACTTAGACATGTAACTCTTCCCCTGTGCTCTTTTTCCAATACCTTCCCAACAGCTCCATGTGAAAATTACATGCCATTGTCCTAATGGCCTGGGGTGGGGGGTTGATAAAGGAAGACTTTGCCTAATGCTTCCATAAACGTGTTAGGCAAAGTCCAGCAGGATGTAATTGCATCTAATATATTTACAGAGGATTGATTTTCCCTCCCCCGACCCCCCCCCCCTCCCACCCCCCACCCACCACCCACCAGGCAGCAACAAGCTGCGGTCAGTTCACCCGGGTCACTGTGGATGAGTTCTGTGTCCACTCTGTCCTCTTTAAACCAAGCAACAAGGCCGAGCCACAGAGACCGCGGAAAGTATTGGAGTGCAGCTTAATGAGGTAATTAGTCAAAGGCCATGACGATCCTCGGAGGCTAATACCTGCGACCTCTTGATCCTGGATTCCTGACACACGTCTCTGGAGACTGTACAGGAAAGACCGCTGCACAATCCAAACACCGTCGCCTCGGCCAGACACTCCAGCCAATTTTTACAAAGAATGTGTGATATTACACTTCAAGAAAGGAGACTTCAAGCTGAGCAGCCCCCCCCGTTAGTCTTCTTTTTTTTTTTTTTGGTTTAATTACTCCCACAAAGCAGTAATGGGCCTGCCCCCTTTCCTTCCCTGAAGAAAAATAAACCTTAGCGAACTTAAACTACTTCACCTGTTTACTTACAGAAAGAAGTTCTGGAGAATTGACAAAGGCAGTGAAAAAGCACAAGAAAGGAAAAAGGATGAAGAACACAAAGCAGGTTGATATTTTTTCCCCTCTCCCATCCTTTTCTTTTCCTTTTATCAGGTTACGTGACTGGAGGCTTCATTAATCACCACCTCGACAGCCTCTGCCAGGGGGAACTAACTGCATTTGGCCCAATTAGGCGCTGTAGAGACAATAGGAACAGCACAAGTTGTGCCTCTATGCCAGGAGCCAAGCGTTGCCTCCCTGTCATTACATACAGAAAGGGAAAAATTAACCCCTACCAGATTCCCTGCTTTCCTCCATTGATCCGAGGCTTTTGTGGTGTCCCTGGAGCGTGGCAGACAATTACAGATATTATTACATCTGCATTGATTTTTTTTAAAGAGAGCAGAGTGTCTCCAAGCAATTAAAAAAAATTACAGTTCGGAAGTGGGCCAATTAAAATGCCCCCGGCCCTGGAGGGTGGCAGCGGTAGTCGGTGGGAATGGAGGGACAGGCTTGACTGTCAGAATGTGGAAGTGTTTTACAGACAATAATGTGCAAATTGCATTGCACAAAACCTGGTCAAAGAAAACACTTTATTTTTACGACAAGAAAATAATGAGTGATGTTTTGAAACATTGTGAAGTCTGTAACAGGGATAATAAATACTCGTCAGGTACACACAAGTCCACAAAAGTCTCATTAGACTGCGCTGTCCATCAAGAGTATCATTAGCCCAAAAAATAGCTGTTGAAAATTTCTATTCCGTCTGTATATTTTGGTCCAAGTTTAGCCTCAGATGTCTGTTTTAATTCCTATAGGATTACAGCCCTAGTAAAAAAAAAACTAAATCGCGATTAATCACAAATCAATCGCACATTTTTTTATCTGTTCAAAATGTACCTTAAATCGAGATTTGTCAAGTATGTAATACTCTTATCAACATAGGAGTGGAAAAATATGCTGCTTTATGGAAATGTATGTATATATTTATTATTGGAAATCAATTAACAACACAAAACAATGACAAATATTGTCCAGAAACCCTCACAGGTACTGCATTTAGCATGAAAAATATGCTCAAATCATAACATGGCAAACTCAAGCCCGACAGGCAACAACAGCTGTCAGTGTGTCAGTGTGCTGACTTGACTATGACTTGCCCCAAACTGCATGTGATTATCATAAAGTGGGCATGTCTGTAAAGGGGAGACTCGTGGGTACCCATAGAACCCATTTTCATTGAGATATATTGAGGTCAGAGGTCAAGGGACCCCTTTGAAAATGGCCATGATGGTTTTTCCTCGCCAAAATTTAGCATAAGTTTGGAGCGTTATTTAGCCTCCTTCGCGACAAGCTAGTAGTATGATATATATGGTTGGTACCAATGGATTCTTTAGGTTTTCTAGTTTCATATGATGCCAGTATATTCCCTCTAGCTTTAAAACCAACCAACCAACCAAATTTAATTCAAGTTCAGCGTCTTATTCATGGTATTTTTTCTGGGAGTATCAGGCACATGTTTAGTAACTAGTGAAACTTTTCGCTGTCCTGACATAACTGACTCTTTCCTTTTGGTTGTATGAGTGTGTCTCCACACAGCTGCCTCATAAATATTCATGTGAAGTCTCTTCTGATTCATGCTGTTAAAGTATCATACCTCTGGCAATCAGCTCCTCTGTCATCTTTTATCTGTCCGACCAAACCCCGCCGCAAACTTTCTCACGCTTGCGTTCTCCGTGTCTCTACATCTATCTCTCACCCCGTTTCTTTTACTCTCTCCTTCCCTCATTATGTCACACACACACACGCACACTTCCTCCTTTCC
Source organism: Sebastolobus alascanus (assembly GCA_916701645.2). Taxonomy (NCBI): domain Eukaryota; kingdom Metazoa; phylum Chordata; class Actinopteri; order Perciformes; family Sebastidae; genus Sebastolobus; species Sebastolobus alascanus. The sequence goes on along the minus strand of CAKAOJ020000134.1, from coordinate 1,820,180 downwards.
GTCTTTCACTTCGGCCTTGGCGTTGATTTCCCCCGCGGAGCAAAGTTGGCCTTTACCGTGGCCATCTGACCAGACTTCCTGAAACCACAAAGAAAGGGAGAGTGCTAATTGTAATTACGGGTAGATGGAAGACTGGCAGTGTAGCGATAAGGGATCAATGTGATGCAAATAAAGCCTGCATCCAGTGGCTGCACAGCCTCCTAAGGGCCCATTGTTTTCTTGCTCTGCAATTAGAGCTAGAGAGGGAATTACTGTGTATTACTGCTATGTTTGGTAGTTCACAGGAGCACACATACTTGCACACACAAACACCTACCTGGTCCTTTTTTTTTGGAGCGGTTTGAGTTGAGCAGGTGGGCTCTGGGATTATTCAAACCAGCTTTTGACTAAGGAGGTAAACAATACCTCCAAATATAAAAAGACATCTACACAGAGACACCCAGACATTTGGAAACCAAAAAAAGAAAGGGTACAGTTTAAATAAACAGCATTTGGCGCAGGAGGAAAAAGGACAATGAAACTCTGGTTCTGAGCTGCAGTCGTTTTATCACCCGACACGCTGCATGTGTTTGAAGTGGAAAATCGCAGTTTCTTTAATCCATGGAGCATTCAAATAAGTTTATTTCTCCAGGATTAAAAACAGTAACAATAGCAGGCAGTTAAAAACAAACAGCTCCAAACAAATGACGACGAGGCTGAGGCGCTCGGCACGGGTAAGCTCTCCATACATCGTGGTCTGTTTCATTAGCTGAAATGTATTATTATTGTTTATCTGTTGAGCTTCCTGATACAAAAAACAAAAAAAACCAGCCATGCTTCCGCTTTTGGATTACAGAGTTAGAAAGGTTCAGGGGTGGCTTGCCGGTGTAATCCACAGAATTCTTTTCCAACAACAACAACCTCCGGAAGATGGGAGAAAAAAGGAGAGTTTTCAACACCTGAACACCGTGGCGCATTTGATTAAAGAGGGCTAATTTCAGAATATCATCAAAGGGGAAAGGAGCTCGGTGTGTGGGTGTGTGTGTTAGCATGTGTGTGTTTGTAAGGGCCTGTTCATTGTGAAGTTCTGGCAGCTGTTTAAAGAAATGCAGGAGTAGTCTCACGCAACCTTAAAGGACCAGTGTGTAACATTTAGGGGGATCTATTGGCAGAAATGGAATATATTATTAATAAGTATGTTTTCTTTAGTGTATAATCACCTGAAAATAAGAATCTTTGTGTTGTTGTTACCTTAGAATGAGCCGTTTATATCTACATACGGAGCAGGTCCTCTTCACGGAGCTGGCCGCCATGTTGCACCGCCATGTTTCAACAGTAGTCAAGGCCGTCAAGTCGGCCTATGTGCAGACAATTGCCTCCTCCTCTATGTCTCTGACACCTCTTCAAACAATTAGCAGGCTTGTGTTTAATAGAGGTGCAACGCTTCGTTTTTTTTACGGTTCGGTTTTGCATCCCTAGAGTCAAATACACTAAGTGTGTGCTGAGTTGTAGATATTTTTCATGCTATAAATTTGACTTGAATCTCATGTCGCTCAAAGTCACTTCAATTTTTCTGGATGCCTTTTTGCAGCTTCTAGTTTTCCTCATCTGTTCTTTGCTATCTGAGATCCACACAACTGTTTAATAATGTTGTCTTAACTGTCAGAGCTGCAATTCATCATCGGTGGTAAATGTGAAATACACATCAGTAAGACAAGAAAAATATCAGAAGATAAGCAGATGAGCCGGGGCGGCTGGGTCCAAGCAGATCAGACGAGCCTCACATTCCACCGGGGGCGATGGAGGGACGGGGAGGGCTGCAATGATTTTGGCAGAGTGAATATTCGGAGATATAAATGAGACAGTTGGCTCGTTTCATAATGAAATATCAAAAATTCACCTGGAATTGTCGCGTTGGGCCCGTTTTAGGTGGCCGACTATGAAAGCTATTGGTTACAATTCAGCAGTTATACATTTATGATGAAGGAAGTGATTTTAAGAGGAGCCTAACTAAAATGTTCAGAATATTCCTTTGGGTTTTATTCACAGACTATATGCTGTTATCATACGGCTATGATTCACATTTACACTTTGAGCCCACAATCATTCAAAACAGTCACCTCTGAGAAAGCCCCCCACTGAACTGAAACGCCCCAAAAAACATGAAAATTTAAATGAAATTATGGGACCTGATTCTCCCGACAGTCAGTGTGATGACATGCTTTCAGATCCTATTTGGAAAGGGTTGAATGTGCTGAAATGTAAATGACTGGACGCATGGAGGCCCAAATGGGAAGCTAGATTCTACATGGGTCAAAGACAGGAAGACTATAGAACTAAGATAAACGGAGGGAAGAAGGAGGGAGAGATTCTCATGCGAATCGTTTAACAGCGGACACACCGTGCCACTTGCATTATGGTAACTGTTGCATCAAGTGGCAACGCAAAGGGGCCCCTTTTTTTTTTTGCAATGCACCCCACGGTTTTTGGTCTTCTTTGCAAAAAGGAACCAACCAGATTTAAGATTGAGCTGCTAACTCATGTTATGGAATCCGATTTGCCAAGCAAAAATAACCTTATATACCTTAAGTGCATAGAAATGAGCTGAATTAATAACATTTCAAGACATTATAGTATAATGTATTTTAGGATTGCTTGTTTACATAGAAAAATGTGAAAATACTAGTATATTAAGCATTAATATTGAAGTTTGGTGCTATACAAAGTATCTGATTAATGCCTGAAGCTCATGTTTATGTCATGCACCTCACCATTTTACTGCCTGTCAATGTCATTATATCTCCCGGTGCAGTTCATTCATGGTGTCTGACATGCCTTACTCTATCAGTCTGCTGAAATACATACCCTCTCCTCCCTGGAAGCTCAAAGCAGCCTTTTAATAGCAACGATGCCTTCTTGTTAGCCAGAAAAAAAAAAAGGTCACCCAATTGGATTTCCGAGTTCTGGAAATCCCCAGATATTTACCTCAAACATGGTGTGCGCCTTGCCCTCTCAGCTCACCTTTCATTTTCCTCTAACTGCTCTCATGCTGATTTGTCAACCATAGATGGGATCAATTAATCTATTGAGTCTGAACAGCATGGAAGATTTAAATTGTCCATACACGCACCCATGTGGCCGGCAAGCCCATTTTTGTCTATTTATAGTCCTCGTCAGTTAGTGCGGCGAGTTCCATAGACAAAAGGCTGTCAATTAAAAATAAATCCCCCCGTCGTCTCTGGGAGAAGTGTGTATCATTTACCTTGAATCGCACCGTAGCTGTTTTGTACAAGACAATACAATTAATGTTTTTTTCTCTCTCACAAAAACAGATGCCCTTCAAAATTCATCCCACTTTTTCCACATCAGTAATAAACAACTTGTACATTGTGACTGCTTTGAATATTCAGTACAAAGCCAGCAAGACTATGTTGTTTCTTTCAATCTGGGAAGAGGAGATGAAGATGAAAAAGAAACTAGTGATTCTCGACTCCTTTCTTCCCCCCCCCCAAGAAACAGGCAGGTACTGACTGCAGCGAGAGATTCATGTAGAAGTTTCCCCCTGCAGCCAGTAAGTGCCAAGCTGTGTCAAAAATGACATGCATCTCCTGTTTCCATGTCATGCCATGCATGTGATGTGATGGGCGAATGAAGGCAGTTCCTGCATAGAATAGTAGGGGGTCATTATTAAGCCTCTTAAATTAGCGCTCCCTCCCACACGGCCCTTGCAATTTTCCAGGACCCACAACCACGCGCACACCCACCCAACTCAACACATTAGACCCGACAAAGAAAATCATTTCCAAAGTTTACTTGCAGCAAACTCATTTCATATGTGATTGAATTGTACCTGTATGGTATGACCCATTTAAACTCAAAGTCACACGTGGACGCTTTGAGAACCTATTTGAGCAGCACCATGCTGTTAGTTAGCTATAGACTGTGCCAATTGCATGTCCTATGCAATGCAATTTACATGTCTCTCCATCACACTCACTTATATGGTTCAACTCACAAGAGCTACCATTTAGATCGCTTTATAGGGGGGAGGGGAGAGGGGGGGCGAGCTCCATGCACAGCGCTGGTATAATATCATATGTACTGCAGTGGTATAGAGTGGGTGGCAACAGCAGCAGAAAGCTTAACCTCTGTTGCCCCTGAACTCCATCCTCAGTGAAACACAAATGACACCATGACAAACCCGGCTCGCGCCCCAGCCGTGGAAATGGACTGCTTCTGGTGCTTCTCCTCCCATTTTGATGGGCAGGTCCCACCACTCCAGCATCTGCCTGGCCCATCTAAAGGCTCTTAATATCCCCAGATTAAAGAGACCCCAGCCCCAAGGTCAGCCTCTGAGGAAATGACTGCCTTAAGAGCGAACACCTTTTTTTTTTTTTTTTTATACCGCATCCTTTGTCTCACTTTTATTCCACTCCCTTTCACTCGTTCTCTCGCCTGTCTTTCGATCTGTGCATCGCAGTCTTTTCCCCTCTTTCTCTCCCTCTATCGCGTATATGTATATTTACAAGAGTGCACATAACTGGTGTCTGGGGAAGGGTAAGGAGCAGTGGGGAAGGGAAGCCATTAGGGGAATAAAGAGAGGTGCTGCCTCACAGCCGAGCTTCACAGGCCAGTGGAGCAAATCAAATTGGGTCTTGTTCTGCGGCAGGACACACACGCACAGACACACATACATACATACAGTACACTCAGTGACAGTGGTGGAAGCACACGGCTGACAGGAGGGCCTTTGGGACATAGCAGGACTGGGCATGTCTAGGGCTCGCCCACTAAGGGATGCATTCATGACCCCTACTCTCCTGAGCAAACAAATTGTAAGATGAGTCTATGATTAGTTAATATTGCTATTAAAAGAACAGTGTGTTTCTATATATATCATTTCGCAGCTACAGTGAATATCACATTTATGTGATTGTAAATAGTAAAAAACCATCATGTAAAAATAGTAAACCCTAAATCTTGATATAACTCTTCCTCTGTACTATAGACCTCCATTGTTATACTGGGTGACCTGTTTCTTCGTTAAGGCCGTTACACACCGGTGGCGTTTTGTCGTGCGATTAATTCGCACGTCAGTATATTTTTTTTAAATGTTGTTTTTGAGTACTTTCACATAAAACGCGAATATTAAGTGGCAAAAAGGCGTTGATTTTTGGAGCTTTTGCACCCCGAATTAAGGTATCAACCAATCATATTGTACGGAATCGGTTGAGTTGTGCCTATATTTATGAAAAAACAACACGGACGCTCCGTAGTCCGAACCAGGACGGCAGACCAGATCCACTCCTTCCTTTCTTACCTTTCACAATAAAAGCCCTAGACGTATAATATTTGCAGGCGAGTATTTCGCATTTTCATGTTGTTTATTCGGTGTGTAACAGCCTTTACGAGGAACATGGCCACTGTCGTTTATTTTTGAATCAATGCACTAGTTACTCCTGTTTAACCCCTGTGTAATGTTTGCTAAAAACTCCAGTGACCAGCTGTTTTAGAAATCAAACTAAATATTTGTGACCCGTTAAAGATGTATATATTCAATAGGAATGAATGGGCTCGGGATTCAGAGATGCAGAAAAGTGCAGGAAGTGGGGACATGTTATTTTTTTCATGGGACTTGTTCACAATAACAAAAATATAGAATATCTCCGTCCTTATCGTTAAGTGTTGTAGCTAGAAATTTGGAAAAGAAAGGTAAACAAATAGGCTCTAATAATTAAAAAAATGTCATATATTGTTGATGACATCCCCTGTGACAGTTTTTATGGCAAGTAGCAATATCCATCCACCCTCTCTGCACTAATACCTCATTTATAACTGCTCAAATCCTCTGTTCTCATAATGTCCTGAATGAGATTTAAGTTATTAGCAGGCTCATAGCAAAGCTGAAGAATTGGCAGAGGACTCCAGGTAAAGGGCACTAAAGCTAATGAAAAATGAGACAGAGAGTCATTCTTAAGGCTTTAGTTTTATTAGAAATACATGGTAATAGCCACCGAAACCTTAGTCAACATAATGTTCGCTGCCATCTATACGATACCAATGCCTATAGGGCACTATTCATCCACAGAGAAATAAAGGGAGATGGGTAAAAAATACATGCAATGCTTACACTTCATTCAGTTTCTCGAAAAGGATTACCGCCACAAATCACTTTTGCTCAATTCATTACATGCCTGCAGAGAGGGGGCAGATGTGTGATGGATGGTTGTCTCCAAATGGACTTGTCGGTAACAGAAAAATGCACACGCTTTAATTAAAGAGGGCTGGACAAGTGTTTCCAGAGTGGATTTGGGTGTCTCTCCACATCTGTACAGGCAGGGTCATATATCAGAGGGTTCTTGAGGCATGGGGCAGTAAGCACGAGCTGTATACGATCATTCTCAGGACTTGTATGAAAAGAAAATATTCATCATACTGTATATATTTCAGTTATCACAAAGACAAGAATGTGAACCAGATTGATGAAGAACTGAATAATAGACTGGATAGGATGCATTCGCTTTGTGAAGGGCAGTGAAGAGTGCCGGCGATACTGAGGCCGTGTTCCCACTAATACAGATTAAGTCAAAAATCACGTTTATATGTCAAAGTTTTCTTTAACAGTATCGTTTTGAGATGTCGACAGCTGAATGCTAAAGTAATAGTTGCATTGTGGTCATTTCGAAATGGCAAATAACATTCGAACCATGACCCAAAGAATCAAAATTGTATTGAATTGTGAGATACAGAAAGATTCACACCCCTATTAATTACCTTGTCAGAGCTCTCTGTTGGACAAACTACGTAATGGTGACACTCTAAATAATAATAATCTCAATAATCTCAAACCTAGTTTGGCATTTTTGTACTGCACTTTGTTGTTGCATATTGGTCAACACATACACAGATAGCGATATATCTGCAATAAGTTATTACAGATTATACCGATATATTGGCCTAGCTCTGGTTTTATGATATTCCAATGATACACGGTAGCGGTAAAGCAACAAAAAAAAAAAAACATAGCAAAGGCAGAGAAGAATACTGCTGGCAGGTGGATGTAAATAATAGAGATTCAGCATATTCAAAAACTCAGCTTTACAAATGTTTTATAAGGAAGGAATGTTTGTATCTACCTCAAAGATACAAGCAATGTGTTTTTGTGAGAAACACCGAATGTAAACATAACTTTTTTTTTTTCTTTTTTTTTTTTTTACATTTTTGAAAAGGGAATTCATAAGTATTTTATTTTTGTATGATCTGGAGAAGTTTTAAGCATATATGGCAGTGTAAATGGTGTCGTAGAGGTAAAACTAAAACCAAAATATTCCCTTTATATTGTCACCATGCCTGTTTTTCTTCTATCGTTCACTGTAGTTGTTTGCATTTCACTCCAATGACACAAATCCTATGCAGCTACTTTTGTTTAAAGCAGGCCATTAATGAAGAGCTCTTCAGCTAAATACATCTTTATTCTGCGATTAACGACGGTGCTTGAAGTAAGCACTGGTGTGAAAGGAGGCTGAGGCCCTTCAGCGTCCAAGCCTTTACAGCCACTCTGCCATCAATCAGGCCTTGTGTCCAGTAAGTGCTGCTAACATTTATGAAATATTCATAAGCCATTCACTTTTGCTTTCCACTCACCCTAATCATTGCGTTTAGGCAGCATTGTGTCACCTCTCCTCTTAAAAAAAAAAAAGAAAAAAAGAAAGAAAAAAGGCTACAATCATCTTGCTGAGGGGAGGTGAAATAGGGAAAGCGTTCTTGTTATTATGCCAGGCTTTCCACGGGTGGACATTTTCGTTCTGGGATAAAAGTGTCAGTCAAAGGTTTTCCCCTTCTTCCTACGATGTTGCCTCATGTTTTCAGGGACAGTTTGCCCACCGTGCTTTAATTCACCAACTGTGTTGACAAATGTATGTATGTTTAAATGACTTCAAATTAGGGCTGCACAAATAATTGAATATTAATCGCGAACTTTCCTGAATGTTGTGCCTGCAGTCCAGAGTAGAAGAGTAATATAATGTATGCAAATATAAATAAATAAAAAATAGATAAATGCACTGAATTTAGGTGAAGAAAAAGTCTTAATTTGATGCAAAGATTTGTTCATTAGCAGGAATGTAGCACAATATGGAAGTGAAAACAATTAACTGTGAAAGTGCAATAAAAATATTTTGCCCCTAAAATCAATGAATAATCGTGATGAATAATCGTATACTCAATATTGATAAAAAACAAATCGTGAATCATTTTGGCCATAATCGTGCAGCCCTACTTCAAATACACTACTTTTGTGAAAATATAACTTGTGTCTGGGTACAAATCGCTAAAAAAATTTGAATTAATGCATGTTGCAGTTCACACAATGTTTCAGTAAGCTGCGGTTGAAATAGTGTGTGTGTGTGTGTGTGTGTGTGTGTGTGTGTGTGTGTGTGTGTGTGCGTGTGTGTGTGCGTGCGTGTGCGTGTGCGTGTGCGTGTGTGAGCATGCAACCAGGGTTTACATTAGCCGGCTTATGCCATTTTTTAGCTGGTATCACGTGTAGTTGTCCAGCAGATTAAATGATCAACGGCCAAAATGTTCGTTGGAAATATGCCATATAAATAAATAAAATAATAGCATATTAAATATACTATAAATATTGTAAGATATGTTGCCAAGACAACTTAAATATAAACGTATACAAAAGTTTAAATGCCTCCAATATACTTTTTTTTTTTCAAATTCAGCAAAGGTTCATAAACAGCCTGGCAGTGTAAATGCAAAACAAACAAAGTGGCTCGGACCAAGCCACTACAATGATGATATAAATCGTGATTACATCTATGCTTCTTCAATACTTTATGACTTTTGGACTTCAGACAGTCAATAACAGAGACGAGGTAATAATAATTTGAATGTCAACGTTATGAATGAAGCTTCAAACTATGCGGTAGTTTGCAGCCCTCTGAGCCACACAACACTATTTTGAATTTGACAAATGCGGAAATCGGACCGACCAGCCTATTATTTTATTTTGTGTAGACCGCTTCTTATTGCGTCTTATCCAATTCACATTGGCTATCAAAAAAAAAGTCTAGTGTAAACCCTGCATACAGCTTATTGCTGCCCACACTTGGCCCCAGTAAATGAACGCTACAAGTGTTAACGTAAAAAGCTGCACTCAAAGGAGACTAACTGAAATATCTACTTTGACTCTTTTGTATCTTTAATCAGTTTCTAATATGACCCACTAACACAAACCAGTTTCAGATTTTGCTGTTAACCTCTGTCTCTTTTTCTCTCGTTCACTTACCTATGACTGTGATTAATGTCATTATAATACAACGAGTATGATGTTCCCATCACTCATGCTCAACCAATCCGAGACCCGGCCGATGAAAGGTTGTGATATTCATCACCATCCACCGACTGCAGTCAAACACACGTCTCGGCTCACAATAGCGAAGGGAAATTCCACCTTATTCTTTACCCATTTGCAATTCTTATTGCAGTGAGAAAGTTAATCTATCCCCAGCAATAACTCATTGGATGTTACAGCTTAAGCGAAGATGTCCTCACTTGCCCATCTTGCATTTTAAACAGGGGGCAAAGAGCCTTGGTACAATTTTCCAAACACAACTGAGCTAACACTGATTTATTGCTCCAGTTTATATAACTCATATTAGGAATTCATGGACCTGGCAAAAGGGATTAGAGCGTTTATTTCAGGCAGGGAGATGATCCTGTCATTAATGGTCGATACTTTCATCATCGTTTAAACCAGAGGAATTTGCCCGGTGACGAATCGTGGCGGACATAGCTATCAGAGTTGTGCAGCTGTACTCGTTATCTGCCGACGACCCGCTCTGCTCAGTGAACGTGGACCCGCGCCCATCAAACTTGGATTAGGCTGTCAATCACGCGTCGGCCCCGTATATTGTGTTACAATTTCTCCCAAATGTCACCAAGATCAGAGTAATTTCTTGGCTAATTGCATTTCGTCTCCCTTTAATGCTGCACGTTTAATGGTTTTGTTACATTGCGTGACAAGATGGTGTTTCTCTCATATTGGCACGGTGATGAGCATAAAGAGGGCCGCGCTTTTGTTTAGAGAAGGAAATGAAAGAATAAATGACTGTTAAAGTTCAGAGGGCGTATTTCTGAAATGGCAGCAAACAAAGAGAAGAAACTGAGAAATGATCCCAATCTTGCCATAGCGTGACATCAATTACACCAAATTCTCATTAGAAAAGGGTTGCTCCGTAAGTCTGCTTGCTTTGCCGAGGCTGTTTTATTCAGGAAGTGGCAGCGTGTTATGTTGAAGATCTGTGTCAAAGCCTGCTCACAGCAATACGGAGGATTTTCTCTCCTCTGACACCTACTTTTTTACATGCCGCCGACTTGGTTTAAACATGACAAATACAATTTAAAGCATTTTACTATGTCCGTACGCTTCGCCACAGCGAACAATAGTAGCCACAATACACCCATTAATTTCCTCCTCTCAGAACATCTCTGCTAGGGCAAATACTATTAACCATGTTAAATAAAATACTGAAATATTAATTCCACTGCACATCATCGGCAGGATTACATTTACAATACGTGTCAAGTTGTACTGGAGGGAGCCGCACAAATAATTACTAAAACTCTGTTTCTCAAATTCCTCAAAGGCCAAACATGCATGGGGGGGGATTCATTACTGTACCATCATGATGGTGGTGCAGTGTATGCAATATGAAGGTGCCATGTTCAAAATAAAGGCCACTGACGAGCCTTTTAGAAAGTCTGTCTTACTTCTTGCATGTCTGATACAAGCACAGGAAATCTGTTAACAGCTTGTTCTGTTAATAGCTTTAAAACTGAGCCCACTACAACCTGCGAAAGATCGGTTGCGTTAATGCATTAAATAAATTGGTGGCGTTGAAACGACTTTGCGTTAACACGTTAGAGAGTTTTCATTCACATATCTTGAGTCAGTCATGAAAATGGCCATGTCAGTTTTTCCTCGCCAAAATTTAGCTCAACTTTGGAGCGTTATTTATCCTCCTTCCCGACAAGCTAACATGACATTGTTGATACCAATTGATTCCTTAGGTTTTCTGGTTTCATATGATACAGGTATCTGTTGGAGGTTAAAAGTTTATATAATAAAAGATCAGTACTTAACGTCCGTGACGTCCGTGTAAGATACAATATTGCCACATAAAATATTGTGATACTATGCTGTTTCAATTTTTTTTTTTACCCCACCCCTAGTAAATAGTATGACTTACAGATTGGATGTGATGTACTGTGTGTACCCGTGCCATCTTAGCTATACTTTAAATTTATTGTCCACTGATCGCACAAAGCCAAAGCACCGCAAGGACGAGGTAGCTGACGAGACAACGAAGAGCACTTAACAGTACACTCCGGCAGCACCATTTATTATTGGACGGATGAATTAAAGAATCGCCATTAAAACATTCCAAAAAAAAATTTACATCTAGGAATACAAACCATAAATATAGAAGAGAAAAGAAATAACGGAGCAACAATAACAAACACTTAACTGCTTTCCATTAGTGCACTTAACCTCCTCTTCATGGTGAGCAATCCCACTTTACATTTCCTGTGGCTAAATGCGTGTCTCTAATTCACAAATGAGGGGACGTTTTGAGTGGCCCTCTGTCTCCCCAATGAGCGAATGCTGCAATTAACTTTTCCTCCTCGTTTCTAGGGGGAGAAGGTGTTTTTAAAGACATTAGCCTACAGTCAACATCATCTTCTGGTTACTGCTAAATTTACGCTTTTTTTCTATTTTTCTGTGATACTTAATATTACAGTTGAAGACAATAGCCTATTTGTGCTGTATTATTCAAGGATGATTTAATGGAAAATCTAAGGAAGATAGTCATTAGACATTATTACTGTAATCAATTGAAATGCATATGCAACTTTCAACAAGTTTCTATCCTAAACAATTTTATCCTGCACCATTACTTCTTTCCTTTTCAACGGACAGCTATTTTAATACAAGTACAACATACTAAGAGTTAGTATTGATGCCTGTGTGAGTTGTGAAATGAATCTCAGGTGTACACAAGGTGTGTAGGAGAGGACCTTGATGGGGATTAGTGGTCAAAATAGCAGTAATAAGCAACATCATGTCTCCCTGGTGTTCCTGCTGATATGACACTCTGGTAAATAATAAGCATATGTCAGGATTAAACCTGATTTAGTCCTGTAATGATCTCATTGTATCCACATGTGCATCATGTGTATGTGTATGTGTATGTGTGTGTATGTGTGCGTGTTTCTATGCATGCCCATGGATGTGTACGTGTGTGTCATTACAACAAGAGCTGGTTGCATCCATGAGCAAAATGGCTGCATAATTGGAGATGTCCATGACACCGTGCTCTCTGTAGGTGTTTTTTTTTCTGCATGTTGCCCAGACTCTAATTACTGGGGTTTCAGCGGGGAGGTAAGGCAGGCGATGAGGAGAAGGCGCCTGTAACCGCCTGATTCTGTCAACTGACGGGTTGTTCTGTCTGCGGCACAGCCAGGCAGCCCAGAATCCCTGGAGTGAGTTTGGGAGAGACCCAGGGACTGGTCATATCAACAAATCTTAATCAAAAGCCTGAAATTGTCAGCTGTCATACACTTTTTGTGATCTTTGATACCTTGCCCCTCCTCTGACCCAGACCCGCCAAATAATACCTACCTACACACACAGACACACGTACACATAAACAGAGCATATATTCACACATGGCTTACACGTGCACTCGCTTTCTCTCTCTCATACACACAAAGACACATTGTGCACATGTGCGTTCACACTAATGGCACATATGCTTGTGTGCATACACACACACTGACTGAAAAGCAACAACCTGCAGTATCCTGTTTTGAAAAATGCAGACAGGCAGTCAGGTTCAACATATTAATATATTATTTATGATAGAACTTATGGCTCAGCTTATAACTTTGTATAGGGGGAAAAGGTCTTTGCACACCAAGCCCGTATTTTTTGTATGCGTTGTTATAATCCGTCATCCTATAAAAAACTTTATGCACAGAAACCTTTCACACTGAGTCCGATGCGTTTTATTATTCTATTTGTTGTGAAAATCTGCAATATGAGACAAAACTCATTGATTACGTGGGTGCAATGGATAGCGCTAGTCCCAAACGGGGCTAATGAATGACTGAAATTAGCAAGAAGCTATCGTTTAGCTGCCTAGAGCACAATCACTACTATCAAATCTTTTGTAAATCCTTTGTTTTGCGACAATCCCCAATTCCAAGCTGTTCTGCAACCACCTGCCACAATCCATCTTTAAATTCTGTATCTCTGTATTCTTTTATTTCTTTATTGTAAAGTGCTTTGTGCTGGGAGACGGAGAGAATGTTTATCATGCCATTTTGGATGATGACATTTGCACGGACGGTGGCTCTGAGTGGTCAAATAAAGAAAGGCTCTTTTGCCTTTGGACGGATGCGAAAAAAACGCAGAAAATCGAACCTGTTCCGAAAACTTGACACAGAGTTGACACAACGTGAGGTCATATTTATTTTCAAATGTGCGCCAATTTTGGACTAAAAATATGGACTTGGTGTGCAAAGACCTTAATCCTGGGAAAATACAAAATATTTTCTCTGTTTCAGGTAATAGAAATGAGCTTTTTTAGTTGTACTACCATTAAGGTGGCACAGTAACACCAGCGCTCGGTTCACTGCAGTGTGTTCTCTGACTTTCCAGTACAACACAATTTTACTGCAGAATTTTGGATGAAGTCCAACACCTTCAAAACCAAACCTTTTAGTGGAATGAATGAAACCAGCACTCCTAAGTTCCAACGCGATGCGCTTCAGCTTAAGAATGGAACATTTTGGTTTACTGAGTCAGGTCAGTGGCAAACAATGCCATTTTATTTTGCCCCAAGTCCCCTTTCAGACAATCTTAAACTTGTGCTTCAGTTCAGGAGAGGATGGAAAGGCTGTGGTGGCTTTGATCGACCGACTGTTACTAAGAAGCTTTGAGGGGGTTTAAAGGACCTAAAATGTATAAAATGGACGGATCAAGAGCAAGCAGAAATTTGACGGTTCAGAGGCAGGTTGAAAAAGTGAGAGCGTTCCCATACAATATATATCCAGTTAGTGCATATTAGTGGACGGCAGATGACAAAAGTGGAATCTAAGAGCCGATTAGCACGGTAGTTAAACCTTCACATGAGCCGAGGGTAAATAAAGCTCCATGCTCCTCTGTGCTTCTCTGTCTTTGAAGGGCAAGATAGAGGCCTATTTATGAGTGGAGTCAAAATAAAAGTTGAAAAATAACACTATCTAGCAGATTGACACGTTTAATTAGGAGAGGAAAAAGAAAAGTTTTGCGTGCAATGCTCCACTGTGCCCTAGATCTGTAACTAAACCACCGAACAGTGTGCAATGCTAGAAGGAGGGAAGTGTGAACGTGTGAAAGACAATCCAGTTTGTTAACTGCAACTCCCAAAGCACACCTAAATAAACAGGGTTTACTGTACTGTTAACCTGGACAAGTTGATTTTACTTAAAGTTACTGTGACAAACTTTTAGCCGGTTATGAAACAGTCTTAATTTAATACTGACGCCTCTATATGACCTACATAACCAAACGAGATCATCAGCGAGAAGATTGGCTATTTCTATATAGTTTTTCTTAATGCCTGGAGGCCTGGCCGTATTGCTGGGTCCTCTGGAGGGAAAGCAGGCATGGGAGAACCAGAACCAGGACATGTGCTGGGCAGACTGTCAGACCCTGCTGTAGTAAAATGAGAGGTTTTCTAAAGGGACTCTGGTGCTCGGAAACACTACCGCTTCTGTCCACAGGCACCGCCAATATCAACACGAAATTAAAGTTCCTCGTAGTAGCTTTAAAGAATTTAGGGCAACTGATTGCCTTAAGAAATGGAAGTAAACGAAGTAAACAGAGCAACTAATTTATTTGAGTGACATAGTTTTGAATGCTAATAGATTGGAAGTAACAGTTCAATAAACTAGTTTTGTACTTAAAGACTGCGGTAAAATCTACTTTTAGTCCAACTATTCAACTCAACATTTGAAATTACAATGACTAGATTTTCCAGTTTCATTTTGTGTTCTTTCTCATTTGTTTACGTCAAAATATTTTAACAGAGAAAACTCAAAATGTGTCTTGTTCACTAATAAGACATGCAGCACATTTATTCAAATTTTAAGAAAGACGGGTTCAAGGAATTTGCCAATTAGAAGCTGGCAAAGTGCTGCGGTGTTGACAAGGGGGTGTGGTCCAAAAAAATTATGTATTTTAAAGATGCTAGTGAAAACAATGATGCCTTCATAATAGTACAATATACTAAGGTCTCTTAAGTAATGTAATCAAACTCAGTATATTTAAGTAATATTTCCTTTAATTATATTAAAAACAAATTCCGGGCTAACAGTGAATAAGCCTGTCTAACATTTTAATTAACATTTTTTCACATTACTTAAGATCAGTTGCCATAATTTCTCGATTAGAATGCATGCATGATTAGGTAATTGTTAAATTAAAAAAAACAAATATAAAAGACAGAATGTTATTAGTGTTGTCAAAAACACTATCATCACTTAATTGGCAATTCATTGATAAGGAATTCCAGAAAAACATTTCTCTTTTGTTAATAAGGACACATGAACGGAGGCCCTGGCCTCAGTAATGAAACAGGCTTGGACTGCTAATGATAACTGTTATTTATTCCACTTCTACCCAGGTTTATTTGGGCCAATGTGGCACCATGAACCTCTCTCACTTTGGCAATTAAGCGTGTGTATACTGCAGGATGCTTACCTGCAATTATGCCATTTTAATGAGCAGCAGCGGATGGAATAAGGGCAAGACGAGGTCAGCCAGAGGCAGCAAAGCATTGGTGTTTTAATAGATACTTAAATGCTGTTAATTTAGCTCCCGGTAATGGAGACGCCTGCTTGTGGAGAATATCTACAGTTCCAGGCGTGGTGAAGTCACGGGCGAGAGGCTGAGGGGCTTTTTGAGAGAAGATTCTTAAACTATTCAGAGACTTCTGTTACTGCCCAGAGGAGGATCTCCACATCTTCTGCTTGTTATCGGAGGAAGGCTTGGCATGTTTTCAGCTCTCAGCGCTGTTGATGGGTTTAGGCAAAGGTTTGGCAGTTCCTCACCTGTTCTCGCTTGCAAAATGTGTCAGTGTCAGGCTGGATTTTTATAGAGCAGATCCAAGGAAAGAAGAGGACAAAAAGTGAAGTTAAGCATGTATAATACAGTGTATAGTATAGCGTGTATATAAGAGAGAAATCAGCATGAAAAACATTAATATGTGTCTGTGCGTGGATGTTTAAAGACGATGTAACAACAGCATCTGAATCTCACGTACAGTACATTACATTTTTCATGGCTCCTCCTCCGGTTCAACACATGGATCTGCTGGTTTTCCCTCACCCCCTTGCATGAATCATGTATCACCTGTGCGACTGTGTAAGCACACACACACACACACACACACACACACACACACACACACACACACACACACACACACACACACACACACACACAGCGGTGCTACAGTACGCAGGTTATTATAACTCCTGAGCTGGTCTCTGCGAAGGTGGTGTGATAACAGTCATTAGGGTAGCCGTGGGAGGAAACCGAGTCTTATTAGAGGAGCATGGAGATTCATTGGAAAAACAAGCACTTTCATTAACAGGTGTGAAGCTATGCAAATATATAAACACACCCTGCTAGCTCGCCGTCCTCACACCTGCATGTGAAAAACGGCTGCTTATTAACACAACAACCCTGCAATTAGATTAGAAGAAGCAGATTCAATTAAACTGGACCAGAATGTATGTGCAAATGTCCAGATGCATGTGCACATGGATGTGATATGGAAAATAACAACGGCAACTTGATCAGGTTCAACGAAATGCTGCATGATATAGGTTATAAATACACAGCAGCCCTGCAGTAATGCTGATTTGTCTGTTTGGAACTTGACTAGAATCGAATTTAATTTGTATTTTTCCCTCAATGTTTCTCCTTTAGTAAGAGTGAGAGATACCTGAACTAGAATGAGAGCAACAACAGAACTCTTGGTTCTAGAGGTCTACTAGTAGTTGATTATTAAAGGCCGATATAAAAACAATAGTTTGGAGCAGGAAATGGCCGATGGCCGATTTATCGGCTGATAACTTCACTACTTCTGCAGCAGCCTAGTCGGCTACTTTTGCATACGCCGTTTTTAATAAATCAGTTTTTGCCAATCTGAATTTATCTATTGTTTGCATTATTAGAGACAATCCTGAAGTGTGATTTGGGGGATTACATCATTGGAATATTTTGTATTTATTTACAATGTGATGCGGCGCTCTGTGGCGTGTGACTGGCCAAGATTACTTCTGTTGCACGTCCTGTTACATTGTTAATGCCTCTCTTACACACCATGTGTTTGTGCATATTCCCGGGGTAGGGAGGACCCTAAAATGTGTGATTTTATTTCATGAATGGATAGTTAAGTGGCTGGATTATTCGGAAGAGAGAACGCCAAATTTGTAACTAAGTTACAGTATCAGTTGAATGATTTCTTTTCCTCCCTGTCTGCTTGGCTTCTGTCGTGGACAAAGAATTGATAGTGTTGCGTTATATATTCGAGAGATAACTTTTCTCCCCCTCTACCTCACATTTGTGTATGTAGCCTCCCTGCAAAACGGTGATGTACATCCCAGCGTCACTCATCAGGCACTATCGGAGCCCAGTTCCAACGTCCTATTGGTGCCGATTAATCGGCCAAACCTACCTATCTACCACTACTTGGTTCTATGTTTAGTGGCGCATTTACTGAACATTTGTATTAGTTTCAGTTGTGGTGATGGCTGAGTTAATATGTTGTAATCACAATATTTCAAAGTTATCTTTAATAACCAAACATATGATGCCTCAAAATTGTATCCTAATAATGAACATAATAAGCTGTTAATAGTTAATGTTTCACATTTTCTATTCGAGCTCTTTGTTATGACGCTGCCGTATTCAAGTCTTTCTTTATGCTACTGTTTTGTTCTTTTCCTCATCTTTTTTGTTTTTGTTTTAATGAAACCAGCAGCAGTGAGGTCTGGAATCAGATGGATCAGACGACACTTTTCTGTGTGACACATTTAATGCATAACATGCTTCCAGTGAGAGCTCTTGAATGGGTAGATTTTTGAAATGTGCCAGAGTGGCTCCCCACTGTGCAGTAAGCTAGGTCTTTGATGTATCGCGCTGTAATGTGGTTGTTATCCATAATCGGCTTGAATTCAGGAGGGCCACGGCTGAAAGAGGTACAACGGTAGCATGTTCTCGTGGTACATTAAAATGTGACTGTCTCCCCATTAAAAATCCTCCACCCTTGCCCACTGTGACCGGAACTAAACACCCTGAAAATCCCTATTGCCTAATATGCATTCACAAAAACACCGAGATTTAGTGAAAGCCAAAATACTGGTGTTTTTACAGTTTCCGACAAGATAAAGTATAATATTAGCAACAGAGCATTGTATATCATTTAAATCCTGTGAACCCGTAAGACGATGCATAAATGGAGTTTCTTGATGCTTATGCAAATTTCCCGTTTCTGCACGTTCGTGATACCATAAGTTTAAACAAGAAATAATCCTGACGCTATCGCATTAAGCTGTGCTGTGAAAGGTGGGAGGCAGACAAGAGTTTTGTGATACGCATCAATGTAGGGCTTGCAAGGAATATGAAGATGATATTTTGCATTGCATGAATAACAATCAACAGTTGAGGGAACAAAGAAGTGTTTTGAAATATGAACACTATTACGCACTAAAATGAGACCCCTAGTAATGGAGTTTTAATGTTGCACCACGGAGCAGTGAATTTTGTAGAAAACAACCATGGAAGTGACTTGGACCATTGAAATCTTAACATACACTAATCATGATGTTGTTTTGCTGTCATGAATCTACCAAATAATACGGGTGCTCTCCAAAATCAAAAGCCATAACATTGCACACGGCTCAACAGACACTAATCTACATTACCTGTAATATGTGTGCTGTAATAAAGATATTTTGATGATGCAGTTAGAGCTCCTAAAAACTGATAGCCTGCCTTGTAAAAAATAAATAAAGTTAAGCACCCAGGTTGTGATTGTTGCTCTAGAGATCTACAATATTATTACCGTCTAGCCCGTGCTTAGGGTTTTAATTTAGCAGTGATAATTTGCTCATGCAGGCCTCCACTGATTAGAGTTCTTTGTTGCACCAACTGTTTTTAATATAGTGTGAATTACCCACTGTGCTTGTTTATGCCGCCCGAACAGGACTGAAAATCAGCAGTTTAAATTAAAGGTGGTAGAAGAAGCAGAGAGAGAGGTGTGGTGGAGACGGACAGCCAGACAGACAGACAGAGGGATGGATGGGATTGTGGGTGTGGTTGAGGGGGGGTTGAGTGTTTGTAAAGGAGAGTAATCAAACTGCAAAAAAAGACCAAAATATAATATTGAATGCGGCTGACTCTCTGACATTAGCTAGACTATAATAGTTAGGTTTGAGAGGCCGTCCTCATTGAGGCTCACGAGAGTGAATGGATGTGTACTAGTTATGCATCATTACAGGGGGAAGAGCTGTCCACTTCCTGCTGAGAAGAAATGCCCTCTGCTTTCACACTAAGCGGAGTAGTTCACAAAATAACAGCATACCAAGTGTCTGTCCCCCCTCTCTCTTTGACAGGGGGCTCATATGAGGAGCCCGCGGAAAAGGATACGCCTCCATTTAAACTTAAAAGCAGGCATCTAATTCGCAGCATGCAAGAGAGAAGTCATAATAGCGCACAGTTACAAGAGAGGTGGAAAGGGTGTCAGCAGTACATAAAAATGCACAATTTACAATAATAAAACATAACATTTTCTGTGTTTTTTTTTCCAACTGCAAAAGGGCACAGATGCAAGATTTTAAATTCAATTAAGAAACATAGTAAAAAATAAATAAATAAATAAATAAGGAATTCTGTTTTCTTTTGACTCTGTGTGAGCAGGCACAAGGCTGCCCTACGCATCATCAATCTGTATTGTGAAGAGCTCCTGAGGTTTTTTTCATCAAGGTCTTATCCACTTCAGAGGTTCAACAGATTAGCGATCCGCTGGGGTGCAGTGGCTTTTCAGCGCCGTGCTTTACGTCCAATTTGAAGTGTCTAAGAGCATTCTTGTCATTAGTGTTTACTCGAGACTGTTTTTTAGAGAGCCCAGACTGAGTGTGACATTAAAGACAAATAAAACCACATCAGCCGTGTTGATCTTTTTCGAAGGCTCCGGAGAAACGGGGGCCGACATTTTATCTTTGCAGACAGCAGTTTCAGAGGTTATAGATAGGCCAGCTAGCCGACGCTATTATTTACCAATGGAGCAGAATGTCAACCCTCCTATATACCTCTTTGCTTTTCCCTCCGTATTGTTTGCTCCCTGCCTTTGTGAAAGGGGGCACTTTATGGAGGTGAGCGGCGAGGGAAAATATTTCTATCTTGCACATCAATGGATCAATGGAGATGTGTTTACCTGTCTAGGGGCACAATGTTCACTCCATAATAATGGATATTAAACAGCTTGTTGACTGAGTGCTTTTGTCCTGGTCACTTGTCAATCCCTTAAACACTGCTGGCCAGCGGAGGGACACACACCACCGCCGCTGCTGGGGGGTTACCACGGACACCTCCAGCCACCAGCGGCTGTCAAACTGTCCATGGACGCCCCCTCCCTCCCTTGCTAGACAAAAAAAGGACATGTCGGGTCAATGAGATTCTCAGTAATTAAACTGAAAGGGGTCATTTTCAGTGCAAACTGAAGCCCTTTAGGTTTAAGTGGTAGGTTGGAAGGTGCTGGCCTCTGCACACACACACTCCCTGATCAGGAAGCAGACTTGCTCAACTTTCTGAAAGGAGAGATTGATCAGCACAGGATGTATATTTAAACCAATATATAATCCTCGCAACAGAAGACGGCTCATCTCTTTAGATTACAACTTTTGATTAATGGCGCTACAATGGTGATCAAACTATTAAAATTTCAGTAGCCACCGATTATACCTCACATAAACTCAACTTTACTAATGTTAAGCTGTAGGGGAAGTATTAATATGTTGCCAGAATCATGATCAATGACGGATACCTGCTGAATATTAGCGCAGTCAGCTAAATCCTCCACCCCCCTCCAGTTAGACAGCACTCCGTATGAACCACCCCTTTGTTTTTAATCATGACTCCTTGCCTTCTCCATAATCCAAACTGTGTAATAACTGTCTCTCATGTGGAGCAGCTTTTTAGCCCATACCTCAATAAAACAGAAACCCGTGGTCATTTTGTGGCTGTTGGGGCTACTTTGGGGAATGCAGAGTCTGGCTTTCTAGCCGCTGCGAAGTGGTGCGATGGGAGCAGCAGAATGAAAAGGGCTGGGTTTGTTTTACATAAAGGCTGCAGCCATCAGGACTCAGCAGGACAGGCGGAGAGTGGCTCTCTGGGCCCGATAAATCACGACCTGCATTCATTCATTCAGCACATTCAGACCCAGACGCACATTTCTCTCCCAGCCATCTCTGCTGACTCCTCATTTTCTGCTCCTGTTTAATATGTGACCTTATGCTAGGATTTTAGTTTCACTGTTCAGGGGGAGAAAAAGTGGCTGATGATACATCCGTGAGATGCTAGTTTTGGATATTTGGAGAAAGAAAACACAAGCTGAAAGAACTTCTTCACTTTTATTTAAAAAAAAAAGACATTTAAAGTTGTGTGTGTCACAAATGCTCACCAGCTACTGGTGTATATTTTTCCATTCTTTCAGGTGAATGCACAGCGCCCTTTAGGTTAAATGGAATTCATAGCATTGAGTGACAGGGTTTGAATAGGCTGGAGAAAATGGGGAGGTAAAAGGGGCATTAGGAGTAGCTAAAGAGGTGGGGGTCGGCTAAGGACTGACACCATCTTCTGCCTGTGACACGAGCACACAAACACTCGCACAGATATTCAATAAAGGGTCAAGGTACAATAATTTGAATACGTTTGCGGTGTGTGTGTGTGTGCACTTGCGCGTGCGTGTATATGCATGTAATGTGCAAAAAAAACCTTTTCACTCTTTGTTTCAATGCCTGAAAAGATCTGCAAGGCTGAAGACGCAGAGCTATTTTAGCTACTGGTTGCACACAAGACATCAACACAATTTGGTGTGACTACCGGAAAAAGGAAAAATGCAGAAAATAAAACTGCACTTAGAAACATAGTTGTTGAAGTAGCTCAAGTATAGCAGCATAAAAGCTTGCTGCTTTTCTGTCTCTGTATTGATGGGACCTGGGTAAAGAGGTCAGGTCAGAGGTTGGTGATGCTAATTGTTTGTTGGTTTAATGCTCGGCGAGCTGTGTTTACTTCCCATACAACATTGGCTAATTATGTCCTCCGACTGAAGGCAGAGCTGATTACCACATGACAACCAGACTTCCTCACTTGTCATTAGCACCGCGTGATGGCAGAGAACATGTGAATGCACTCGCCTTTTGTCTGACTTTGGCCAGGGATAATTGTGTCTTGTGCCACAGAAATCACCTCGGCAGCATTCTTAGCAAATTAATGATGCCGATGAGACAAACGGAAGGGTTGAAATAAGAAAAACGCCGCAGTCAACAACTCCTGACAGACTTGGAAGAAACATTTCCTTGGATGGAGCTAGTAACCATGGTTGAGACTTAAATAAACATGTTAGTGTTTAGGACTGGCAGACGTCTGGATTCCTCACACACTAAACAGACAGCAGTCTGTGATAAGCAAAGGCTTCCATTGTTATTAATTTGTTATTTCTCCTCTTGTTTGGTCCCTGGCTGGATTATCGTGTTGAGCACACAGTCCTAACTCCACTGTAAACATTAACAATTAATCTTCCTACCGTCTCTCCCCCCTCAAATGACTGTTTTACATAAAGCTGATCAAATTAAGTTGTTTGCAGTGGCCAAATTCTGTTGTCACTTTGTCTGGAAATGATACAACATTCATTTGTGCAGTTCTTTGTTGCAATAACTAACCGTCATCAGTTTTTTTTTTCCTTCTCTTGCATGTCTCGTGTATAGTCGACATTTCTCAGTCGGAGCTCTGAACCAGACCGGGTGTGCAGAAAACAGAAACAGCCAGTGCGATTTATATTAGAGTAATCCTTTAATTGCTTCATGGCAAAATGTCTATACCATATTAAGTAATTCAATACAGGCAGTTAATGGAAAGGCAGGGAGAGATATCATGTTTTGCATAAAACCTTTAAAGCCACTGCCTCCCAACGTGGTCTGCCTTTCTCATTTTGATCACATTGACATATTCACATCCGAGGTAATCCCCAATCTATTTTGGGGGTTATAGCACTGAAGATGATCAGACTCTCTGAGAAGGCTAGTGCATGTTGCTATACAAAACCAATGTTACAATCACGTCATGTTTATAAAAAAATACCACTTTTGTTGGGCTGGGTAGATCAACATAAAGAATACAATAATTCCTTGATAAAAACCAGAGCTATGTTAACAACCAGTAACCAGTGTACGTCACATATTTCTCCTTTTTTATCTAAAGTAAAAGGGACTTTTTCAGTCCCGATACCGATAGCGATACCTGGGCTTTGGGTATTGCCCGATACCGACTACCGATCCGATACCAGTTATTAATTAAAAAGCTGTATGCCTCACTGTGTGGAAGTGACTTGGATTATTCTTTTTTATGTGTAAGGCAATGTCAAGCTTGACTTTAACATTGCTCTCCTATCTTTGTAAAACAAAATGTAACAAATAAACACATAAATTTACTGAATTGTTATTTATTATTAAAATAATAAATTGTACACTAGCATCTTGGTAAAAAATCTTCAATCTGCCGTCCGGTAACGGTACATAAAATCTGACAAATATTTGTGTTGAAATTTTGCCAATCAGTCAAGCGCACAATTTTTTATTTCACGCTACATCTTGATTCATAATCTTTGACATGGACCTGGTCTGAACGTATTACTAATGTGTAAATAAATGCAAATCACAATTTCACATTTGATTCATCAATCAAACATAGATTTTTGTGACATATTTGGGATCATTGTGACAGCGCAGTACACGCGGTCATGGGTTAAAGAACAGAGAAAATTCTATATTTTTTTTCCTATATGTTTTGAAAAATCTGTCAGTTTGTCATGTGCAGGCCCCTTGTGACGGCCTGAGGGACATTTAGAATACATGAAGACATCAGGAACCCTATTGACTAATGCCTGGAGTAGTATCTTTACTACTAGCAGCCATTTTCTGAAGATAACTGACAAAAACAAAGAATCTATGGGCGGAGCGTCTTCTGACCTGCATCTGCATAGCAAACCCTGTCATGTCATAATGAAAGTTTTGACAATATTCAAAGAGGACATGATGGAAAGCAGTAAACCATGAATGCTGTTTGAAGATGTGTAATGCTCTCCTGGGAGAAGGCTGTCTTAGTGGTGGACCTTTCTTTGCTAACATCATTCAGAGGGACTGGTGGGCCTGAATGTTTTGGAATCATCAGCTTTTCAAATGTATGCGTGAGTGGCGCATAATGAGCTCCAATTAAATCATTCTGTCTTCACTTAACATAGAGCGCTCTCTTGTTGTATCGTGGGAGGATGAATTAAGTTGTGAAACTGTTTTTTTATTTCTAAATGTGTCCACGTATTTATATGCTAACGTATATAGAACTCCACCAGGAAGATACACCCATATTTGCTGAATTTAGCAGTGATCATTCAAACACGAGACAGTGGCATGTTTGATCAAGGCTTTAAACAAAACTAAAACAGAAAAGGCTGACAATGGATACTGAGAGCAATGGCTTGTTGACACCGTCTGACTGCTGGCACATAAACCGTCCATTGTCAAGGCCAACAGGCGGCCATTGGCCGCACTGATCACCATGTGAAACAAGCTTAGAGCGAAGGTCCAGCCAAGCTCTCTCTTCAATGGAGCTCCTCCGGCCCCTGCAGGACTCGGGGTCTCAGGGGTCGCAGCTACGGGCACCCCGGTCCAAAGCTAAGGTCAGTAGGGCCGACTCAGGTTCATACACTAACAAAAGGGTGCGGACGCAGAGTGAGACTTGCGGGTCATATGGATTACTAAAGAGTTCAGTCCGTTTGTTGTTTGCTATCTAATCCTCTGGGAACAGAAAATGGTCAGTGTTGCCCTCTATACAGAAAAGAAACAAGTACGTATGCCATGCAAGTGAGTTAGAAGTGATTTATATGGGAATCAAACCTGTCAACCTGTCTGTAGGAGTTAAGATACTTGAGTTGGTTTAACGGCAGTTGGTTTATAGTTCAGAGTTGGATTTCATCCATTGATAACACCAATGCAACCAGAGAGATGTACTTGATCGGTCTGTATCTAGTGCTTCTGTGCTTTAATTATATTTCTCAGACTAAATGTGGGATTTTCTGTGTTTTTTGCATCCGTCAAAAGGCAAAAGAGGGTTGTTTGACCACTCAGAGCCACCGTCCATGCAAATGTCATCATCCAAAATGGCATGATAAACATTTTCTCCATCTCCCAGCACAAAGCACTTTACGATAAAGAAATAAAAGACCACAGAGATTCAGAATTTAAAGATAGATTGTGGCAGGTGATTGCAGAAAATCTTGAAATCGGGGATGATCACAAAACAAAGGATGTGTGCTTACCTAAGAGCTTATGAATGCACAGATTGTTTTCTGGCTTGCACAATTTTTGTAGCTTAAAGGTAAAGATCTCAATCCGCAGCGGTTGAGTAAGGACAGGGAAGGCCAAGAAGACAATGGATACAGGCCAGGGGGAAAGGGATCTCATATTTAGCTCGTGATTGCACTCAGGGTAGACAATAAGTAAGATTCATTAGGTCATTTTTTACTTGCGTCTGCCAAGATCTGGAATGAAATGTTAAATGTTTCATGGGCTAAGAAAAGGGCAGAATTTGTCTTTGTGTTTGCCATCAGAGAAAGAGAGAGAAGGGACGAAAAGGGAAGAGAGGGAATGTGATAGACAGAAAGATGTAAAACAATGAAAATAATGGGATGGGACAGAATGTGAGGGGAATATTGCGAGAGTCTGGGAAAGAAGGAAGTGGGAAGGAGGGCAAAAAAAATGAAGGGAAGGAGTGAAAAGGGAGAGTAAGTGGGCGAGGGAGTCAGGGGGAGCAAGGAAAGGAGGGAGCATGGCTGGGTGTTTTGGGCTGTCTGATGGATGAGGGTGTAGTGGGGTTGGTGGGGGCGGTGTCTCCTGAATGATGATGGCCTAATATCATCATCCCCCTGTCAGGCCTAATAGGCTTTCCTTGGTAGAAATCACTCACACAGAGCCGCCATAATGCCCAGGCCCCTGACAGCATCATCCATCCACTCAAGCCAAGCGAACGTCTCCAAACTAATAAGGAAATATATGGTTCAAGGAGATCTGAAAAATTAAACAGGTAGCTTATGAACAATTTGTTTCACGGGGATGTTTATTATATTTATCGAATGTTGTAGCGGCTGAGGTGTCTCTCTCGCTGCGGCTTCATGTTTGAGACATTGGCTCGGAGCATGATATGCTGACAAGGCAGGTCTGTACAGTAGGAAATAAACACCTCCTCTACCTCGGGGCTGGCCTTGTCCTCCCGTGTTGCCTGGCCTCACTTTTGTCATTCCTAAGCAAGACAGAACAGCTCCTTCATCTTGGTAAAGCTATATTTTCCAACGTTGTTGAATTAACAATATGCGCAAGCAGGGGAGGGTCATTATCAGTTGGAATAAAAATACTTTTTTGAATCCTTAATCCCCTGATCTAACAGTCGATTGTTCACATCTTCTAAAATATTCTAATTTTAGCGGCGGAGCTTTGGAGGAGTCACCCATTCTTGTTTTCCTCGCAGCGAGCCTATCTACAGTACACCTGTCATTGCTTTCCCTCATGCAATGGCTGATCACAGCACACTTTAAACATGGTTACTCTCCTCTTATCTCTTCCCATACCCTACCGATCCTGCTATCTCCAATCGCTGCTTTAATCATGTGGCACCTTCTCAGCAACCCCCCCCCCCCTCCCTCCCCCTCCTACATCCACAAGAGAAAACTGCCGCCATCAATAACGACGAGAACTTTTTCAAAGTCTGCTCTTAAAAGGCCCCGTCCCATCAAAATGGTCACATTTCATTATCGATCGCGCGCTGTGAAAAAGAGACTCTCTCGCACATTAGGCAATCATTGTTTTGGCTTCACTTTTAGAAGCTATACATACATCTGTAACATGGCGATAATACATATACATCACAAGTCCTCCACTGTCTTTCTTATGCATATAAACTAATTACCTGAATACTCTTCACTCTTTCTGACAGTCAATATTTGAAGTTGGAGGGGGATGGAGTGGCCCTTATACGCATTCACAAACATGCACATATTCTTTGAGTTATACTTTGCATATAGGGATACATTGCAGCAGGCTGTTCTCACACATCGTTCGTAGCTACACCTACGATAAAATAGTGCAATGTAATTTCTATATATCCCACGAAATCAATTTGTATGTAATCCACGTAGTTGTGAACCAGGAAGTATAAAGAGCGACATGCACCGCGTAGGGAGGAGGACGGGCTGGATGGGTGGGTCAAAAAACGCCGGACTTTTTCCCAGACCGTGTGAAACCAGAAGTCAAAGTTGATTTTACGTCACTTCCGGAGTTATTTTAACTCAAACCAGAATTTTTCCTAAACCTAGCTAAGTAGTTTTGTTTCCTAAACCGAACTAAGTAGTTTTTTTGCTTAACCTAACCAAGTCTATCTTTTCCTAAACCTAACTAAGTAGTTTTGTTGCCTAAACCTAACCAAGTCTATCTTTTCCAAAACCTAACTAAGTAGTTTTGTTTCCTAAACCTAACTAAGTAGTTTTGTTTCCTAAACCTAACTAAGTAGTTTTGTTTCCTAAACCTAACTAAGTAGTTTTATTTTGAAAAGACTGGAGCGGAAATTGATACGTGAGTCACGTGTTGCTAGAATTTCGTAGAAAAATTCACGAAAAATGAGGAATAATTTCTCGAGAGGAATCATACGAACTGTTGTATGTGAGGATAAGTTGTTTGCAGCGCTACGACTAAGAGATTTTGTGAACGAGAGTATCTTTATTCCTGTTTGATACTGTAATTCTTGTTTTTCTTCTCCCTTTTTTGGGGGGGAATCTGGTTCTGTATGTTGTTTTTGTAGTCAAACATGGCAACTTATGCTCCTACAAAGATATGACCACAGGCTCATTATCAGCCTGTTTTTTTTGGTTAACATCTTATTTGAAATGAACCTCTGTGTATTCAGCTGCATCTCAATTGTGGTCAGCTCTAATGCTGACATTCACACATCTGCAGCCATGTTATCATTGTGCACATGGCATACAGTCCACCCTCCGTACGCCCCTCTCCAGTTGTAGGTTGAACCTGCAGCACGAAGGGTGTGTGTTAATAAGAGAGGGCTTGGTGAGGTGCGCTGCGAGGCCATTGTGGTCTCCACGCTCGCTGGTTCTCTTTGTGCCATGAAAGCCTGGCGATACAGTAACAGCCAGAGGCAGAAAGGAGCTGTCTGTCGTCGAGACGGCTGGTAACACTTGTTTCACCCACCCTTCCAGGGGGCCGTGGAGAATAGAGGAGAGGCAGCTGGTAGGCTTAACAGGAAATGCAATGGTAACAGTGTCAACAGCTGCCCCCATGGCCACGCAAGCCAAACGGCCGGCAACAACAGGCCATATGAAAAGCTACGTGTTTGGATAGCTGGGGGGATTTGGTTCATACTGTATCTCTGTGTAACGCTGCAATGCCAAATGAGCGCCTTTGTGTGTTTTCTCATTAGAGCTTTATACTCGGAGCTTAGTCATTTCACAGGTGATGACAACGTGGACGCCAGTGAATGTTGAGTAAACAGGACAAAAACAACAGCTGAAGGGGAGCAGACCTCTGCTGAAGTGAGAGGGACTGCTGCTTTGTAACCTTTTTAAACACAAGCTTATCAGTTCAGTCCATTGTTTACTCGCGCAAGCCTATTTTAATTTTTCCTTTAATCATTTTGACATAATAAAATGTAGTGTAAAAGTGTAAAATTTTGAAGTATAGGTCATGTGTTGTGCTGATACCTATTTGCATAACGCCTGCTGCACAGTTTGTGTAAAGAGAAGATAAGGGCACGAAAATTCCCATTACCCGCGGCTGTTACAGTGACCTCAAACTCGGGTCAAGATGACCCCCTGAGGAGTCAATAAATCACGATGTCACCTCTGCTGCCCAATCCCCTCTTGCTATCACTAACTTTGAGTGTCCTTAGCATTCTTTCACGTCCCCTGCTCCTTGCTTGACCCCCCCGTCCAAACAAACCGCCTGTCAGCGCCGCAGCGACAGGTACGACAGCTCCAGCTCAACGTGAGGAGTGATCTCCCCCCAAAAAGTAACACTCTCCCCGTCCTCGACTTTCTGTCTCCAGCGCTCCCTCTTCCTCCCCTATCTCTCAGGAACAACTCGAGCCTCACTTCGGATGCCGTTCCCTTTCTCTAAATCATAGTTAAGCTGTGAAAATATGTAATTATCACATGCACACTAAGCTATTTGAAGATGGAATTTGTTTTTAGTCTATATCCAAATTCCACGTGAGAGTTTTCAAATAAGGAACATGGGGGATAGCAGTATAAATTTCAGTCTACAATATCAGAGTCTTTATTTAAGTCTTAGTTACATCCAATTTGCCAGGAGCTTTAATTCACCCTTACAGGATCATTGTTGGACATACATCTTTGAATCTTGTGGTATTATCTACCATTTGCTAACTTTAATACCTTGCTGGGATTGCTCTGTATTAGAGCTTATTCTATGTCTGACTTGAAGATTTGGAGCTCCTTTTATGTACAATTCATTACTTTAATATGAAAGACTCATTGGGGTCATCTTGGAATGAATGTAGCCATCAGTTTACATTCTTAGTCATCATTAGACGAATAAATATCAATGAGATTACCTCGTAAGCCTAGGGAAGTTCCCCCCGCGACCCCGCCGCTACCAAGTCTTCTCAGACATGGGGGAAGTATTAAAGGGCTATTTCAGTTAGCGTGTAAAATCTTGGCTGTGAAATAGCCTCCATTTTTCGAGCCCTGGTTGAATTATCCAAGATCTTTTTCATGTTGCAAGAGAGAGACCAAGGCGCTTTCTCGAAACATGGTTCTGATAATAGCAAAGAGGAAGGCCAACAGTCAGTGGAAGCTGCTTTCAATGTCCTTAAATACCTTATCTGCACCTTTGAAGCCAGGGCGAGGTGATTGGCAGGTCAATTTGTGATAGTATCGGTCGATGTACTTGGCACTCTTAATGCTCTTTGCCGCAGATAAGTCTGCTTAATATGAAAACTGTCATAATTCATCCGCCTTTTTCCGCAATATACATTTTCTTGTGGAATCATCAATCCGGTCACCTGTCAGAAAAGACGTGTCAGGAATCCCATTCCGCCATCCGCCCTTGTGTGATTTCACTTTATGGAGATTATCCCACACTATGAAGCAGTTAGGATTATTCCTCTGGTATGTTGAATCAAAGTTAGTTTTTCCCTCCCTGAACACTGCGTGGAACAGAGATAGTGTGGGGGGGCGGGGGGGGCGAGCGAGGCTCCCGGGCCCCGCGGTGGGGATGTTTTCACTCTGTCCGCTCTTTTGTCCAGTCCCCTGTCAAACCCATCACAGTCCCATCCCCTCTCAGTCGGTAGTTTCCTGTGTAAATTAACAGACTCAGTGGTGAAGTGGATTCCAATTTTGAAGCAAAGTAGAGTGTGCAAATTAGCCATGTTTTTTAATTAAGCCCAGTGCACAGTGCGAAGGCAGAGGGTCCATTGTTCCGGATGGACCATGTGCAAATTTATTCTCTGGGGAAGCGCCGCGATGTCCGTCCTCCAGCCGAGTCCCATCCTTGGCCTAATCAGTCCCCAGCTTGAAAAATGTCCACATTTTGGCACCCTCTTGCTGAGAGACACTGCTGAGAGCGGTCAGAAATTATTCATTATTTGAGGGCCTCATTTGTAACATTTCCATTAAAAGTTGCCACCATGCGGACAGGCTCAACATTTGATTTTTGATAATTATAGTTTGCTGTACAAATGTATCATTCGGTCTTTTCAAGTCAATTGCTTTTCTGCGTGTCCCTCTGTGGAGGCCCTTTAGGTGTGCCATCTTTTTAGGAGTCCCGTGTCCTGCCAATTTCTGTCAGGTCCCTCAGGTACCATGTCCTAGGATGCTGTCAGTGTCTCCCAGTGGGGAGGTATGCTGGAAATGTAAAACACTTTTTCAGTATTTTTTCATGTGTTATGAAGACATTAACAGTAGAGCTGAAACGATAAGTTGATTAATCAATTAGTCGATCGACAGAAAAGTAATAATTATTTTGATAATCTGTTAATCGTTTCAGTCGATTTGCTGCTTTTCTTTGTTACAGACATTTGGTCAAACAAAACAAGACAAATGAAGAGGTCATCTTGGGCTCTTGGAAGTTGTGATCGGTATATTTTTTGTTGCTATTTTTATGCCTCCACACCGGCGACAACCGTGACCGGAGGCATTATGTTTTTGGGTTGTCCGTCTGTCCGTCCGTACCATTCTCATGAACGCGATATCTCAGAAACACCTGGCGGGAATTTCTTCAGATTTGGCACAAACATCCACTTGGACTCAGGGATGAACTGATTAGATATTGGTGATCAAAGGTCAAGGTCACTGTGACCTCACAAATCACGTTTTTGGCCATAACTCAAGAATTTGTATGCTAATTATGACAATGAGGCATGCAACCTCAAGGTGGTAATTCTAGTTTGACATTTCAAAGACTAACGATTAATGTGATAATCTCAAATCTTAATTAATCTGATTAATCTGAAAAATAATCATCACATAAATGAAATAATAAGATCGTTAGTTGCAACCCTAATTAACAGCAAATGATTGATTTGACAAATGTATTTGGTCTTCCATTAGAGACAAAACCCTTCATTGGGAATAATGAAGATGTTTATTATTTAAGTTCAGAAAAAGATGATATTTTAGCCAAAATTAGCAATGAAATTCTGAAGTGGGTGGGACCTGAAATATGAAAAAGGCAGATCCTCTTTTGGGTGACAAGGACAATTGCGCATCTCTTTGGGTTGCACACATTGCTCTGTGGGGGCTTGAATCAGACAGAGACTAGCCACAGATAATGAGCTGTCTTTAATCACGGGAGACAGTACTTTGAGACGCTTCGCATCGCATTTACAGGGAAGAGAAAGGGGGGGGTCTAATTACTGTACTACAGAAAAATCACACGGCTTCCTGTCCGTCGCAAATGATGCTGAGTCCTAACTAACCTTGACAGGAAGTGACAACAAAGACTGTCTCTGTTCTGAATACCACAAAACAAAGAAAAGTAAAAGACAACAAAACTGGAGACGTTCATGATTGGAGGATGTAGATTAATGAATCCTTTTCTATTTCAGAGCGGAGGCACGGTGATTCTCATTTGAGCTTTTCTTTGGAAATACAGATAACTATGTATGCTGATAAGATACGATATACTGCCTACAGTTGACAGCACATACCGTATACTTTATTGATGTTTTTAAAAATGCAATTCTTGACAGCTTTGTGCGAACATTTCCAATGCATATCAGCGATACACCCCATCCTGCTGACAGAATAAAGATGAAACAGTATACATCAAAATAGAAATGCATCAGAATGGGAGCTGAAGTTGACTTTGACTCAAACCAGGTTCTGACTGAAATTGGCAGGAGAGGATTCTTGTCAAAAAATCGCTCCAACACAGTACAGAAGCAGTGAATACATTTCTGGATTGGTGACATAAAAACAAAGCACACGTCCTGTACTCCCTCAGTGTCTCAAACACTAATTGCAAATGACACCTTAAGATGTTTTAAGAAATGAAACATGACTCACATCAGTCCTCCTGAGGGTTTTAAACTCGGTCAGCTCCTGAAATCCAAATTTTCTCACACCACACTGATACACACATTTGTATATTAAAACAATCTTGATGGTAGAATCCACCTTTCTTCCTCACCACCATGTGCATTCCATTAAACTAAAATAGCTGCCTGAGATAAGTCCTCCAATCCCTCCACTATTTCATCCTTGTCCATATCCATAAGCAGCAAAAGAAACAAGATTTGTCCCATAACCCCGTGTGATCATTTGCATCTAAAACGATATTCGACATTTGTTATTCCATCAATCAATACCATCTCTCCCTTTCTCTGTGTGTATAATCTCAGAACCTGCATGCAAAACGCTTAACAATAACATGTATGTTACACAAGAAGCCATATATCATCCCTGGACGCATTTACATCCTGTTAACAATTTCTCAGGGCAGATTAGAGGGCGCTGAGACAGCAGCCCAGATCCCATGAGAGGTGGGCTTTGGGAGCTGATAAGGCCAGCCATAGGAAGGCAGGATTAATACATATGACCAGGACACATGGAGGCCCTCTGATTATTCCGGCAGAAAAACGGCCCTATCCCATCGGCCCCCGCGTGATTAAATACAGCCCGAGTGCGGACAGGGAGGCAAAGGGATGGGGAGATAACCGATTTTATTTATGCAAGCCGGTTAGCCTGGCAGATCACGTCTGAGGATTGTTCACGCTACAGGGGTGAGGGATCGCACCAGGGGAGCTCACCCCTGATCACACACAGGGCTGCTTTAGCTGTCACTTTTCCACCTTGCCTTCTTCCCTCTGTAGAATGTAGATCAGGCATTCCCAAAATATTTCATGTCAAGGATTGCCAAATAGAAATGTGTAATGCTACAGACCTCCATTTGATTTTTTTACTCTTTTGCTGCTGAAGAAGCAAATTGAAGAAGATTTTTTTAGAAGTATTATTTAGGCGGAGATTTAACATTTGAACTTTTATAGTAAAACTTCTATATTTTATCTTATTATCTATAAACAAAAATCTATTTGTCATTTATCTCCTATTGTCAAGGAGCTTCTGAGTAAAATAATGAATTAATTCCTAATGGAAATACAAGGAGGCCACACCCAGGTTTTAAGGTTTAGGACCATAGAATGTATATAAAGATGGACGACATGACAGCTCCCCAGAAGTGAAGCCAAAACATATCAATCGTCCCCTGGTGGCTGGCTGCAGTAAAGGTCATAAACTCGGATGGAACATGGGCCAAACTAAAAAGTCAAAGTACACGTCAAAAATGTTTTCCCCAAAGATGGTTTCTGTCATTTTAGGTAGTTATTATTACGCTGATATATGTTCAAGTGTTCGTTTTTCAATGGCCGCAACTAACCATTATTTTCTCGATTAATCGATTCGTTTTTTTGGTGCATAAAATGTCAGAAAATGTTGAAAAATGTTGATCAGTGTTCCCAAAAACACAAGATGACGTCCTCAAATGTCTTGTTTTGTCCACAGTCATAGAGGAGTAAAGAAATCAGAAAATATTCACATTTAAGAAGCTGGAATTAGATAATTTTTTTTTTTTTCTTGAAAACTGATTAATCGATTATCAAAAGTGTTGGCGATTAATTTAATAGTTCACAACTAATCGATTAATCATTGTAGCTCTATTTTTCTGTTAAGTTTGGGTTTAATTAGTTTTTAACTTTGGGTTCAGGGTTATTAGATCACAAAT
This sequence comes from Sebastolobus alascanus, assembly GCA_916701645.2. Taxonomy (NCBI): domain Eukaryota; kingdom Metazoa; phylum Chordata; class Actinopteri; order Perciformes; family Sebastidae; genus Sebastolobus; species Sebastolobus alascanus. The sequence goes on along the minus strand of CAKAOJ020000134.1, from coordinate 1,785,497 downwards.
GTAGTCATAGAGATATTATTAGTTATAGAGATATAATGGTTAGTTAGGAAGGACCTCGATGTCGTGGCTCCAGCCTCCCAAACACTACTGTGCAGACTCTGGCTCCAAATGACATCATAATTTCAAGATGGCAGCTCCCGTATCCGGGATATTTTGGCTTCACTTTTGCACAGTGGGAGGATATGGAGACGTGTCGTCCATCTATATATACAGTATGTTTATGAGCAGCTGAACATGTGTGGAAAAACTCCTCTCTAAACTTATTAAAGCTCCCACTGTACATGTACATACACACATCCCTTTCCCATATCAAGAAGTCCAACTATTTAGGCTATATAAGGACTTCAGCAAGTTTTAGCAGTAATTGTAGTTCACATTAGATTCTGTACACAAGACTTTGTGTGGATTACCTAATTAACTTCTTCAAAAACATGTACTCATTATAGATTGAATTCCTTTTGGTAGTTAGAGGGTGCTTAATTAATTAATTGTGTTAATGACCCATTAATGGTGGTGCACAGGAAATTCTAATGAGCCACCTTAATTAAATATTATCTCACTGTTTAATCAATGCGTTTAATTATTCACATGATATTTTCTGTGGAATCAATTTGGTCCCGGGTCGCAGGAGCAAAATGCTGATTGTGTGTTCCCTCACTGATTCATCACTGAATCGGTCATTCAGTTCAAAATCCTCTTTTAATCACGGCGAATATTAGCCATTTGGCTCAGATCCATACATTTTTGTGTAAGAGAGTAATTCTGATCATTTTGATATCAATTTTAATTCACCCCGGGTCACGTTTTACATCTGTTTGAGAGACGTGTTTTAATTAGAGATATGAGATGCAATTACCTCGCCATGGTCGCAGTGTGTTCCTAGCCATTAGGGAAGATAAATGGTGGGATTCCATATATTTTCATATATTAATGGACAATCTACCTGTAATTTTCTCATTGTACAGCATGCAATGTTATGTTTGAGGTGAAAACACATCAGAGTGAAAGAGAGGGCATGTTCTCTAAAATGGGATTCATCGCTGTGTCATCACTAAGTTTCTCTCCGTCTCGTGTCCGTGAACCTCTGCTGTTCCTCTCTCTCTCCCCCCCCCCACCCCGCTTCTCCAGAGCAAACTGGAAGACCTCAGTCATCATCCTCGTTTTAGCTCAAATTTGGTGGGATCAAAGGTGGCCAGCTGGGTGTGGGCGGGGAGCAGATGGTTGCATGCTCAGGGGGACCAGGCAAAGGCCCTTCAGGTTTTAACACCTCCTCTCCCCTGGGTGCCCGGGTGGGGGGGATCCGGCTCGGGGAACCTACCTGAGCTCAGTGGCATGACCAGCAGGCTTCCCCTGCACCACCCCCTACTTGGCTCGCATATGGCGCCAGCCATGGGGGCCTTGAGCTGGGGTTCTGACCTGAGGAAAATAAACTGTGGAAGAGCAGGGGAAGGTAAGCCTCACTCATTAGGATGAGTGCCCGAGAATGAGGCCATTCATTTACAGCCCAAGAATAAACTTTGAGTTCAGGGAGTTGTGGATTAAACTTCGGCATGTAGTACCCAAAAAATGTTAAATATTGTATGCCTGTATTTACATAAAACAATAATTATAAACGTGTGAAATTTCATGAAACAATTTGAAAGGATTTTTCTCTGTTATCAGTAGTTTTACCTCTGGTAACCCGCTGGCTGTTGTGGGGTCTCTATGGGCCAGGCAGTGGCTGCTTACAGAGACTGCAGGTGCTGGGGCAGATTAATCCCTTGCCAAATCAGCTCCGCCTCAGCAATCTCAAAGTTCCAGGAAGGAGCCTGCTGGGAACGTGAAGTGGTACTTGTGGTCTGGGATTATGACTTTCAGACTTGTTGGCCTTGAGAACACAAATGTAGCCTCTTGAATTGAATTTGCAGAGGGAATAAGTTCTGTGGAGGGGAGGGAGGGAGGGAGGGGTTGGGGGGTTGGATTCATCCTCCGACCAATGTTTTTTTGGGGATAACTATTTTTCCATAAATCCATCTTAAGTAGTCACATTCTCCCTGTGGCTAATAGGATCATGATGGGAATAATCTTTACAAATCTGACAGAAAAAAAGAATGTCCTGGCCTTCAACTTCTTCCTCTCGGTAAATGAACAATTTCAAGAGTCTTTCCTGTGGGACAAGAGGGGGGGGGGACGTACATTGGCAACGAGACAAGAAAGTAAGAGAAAAACAACATCATTTTCTCAGGAGAAGGTTTGGCTACTATTACTGACGCTATATAGGTTAAACTGTGACCTTATTTCAGCTGCAAATGTGGACAGTTAGTATGCAACTGAATGCAATAAAAAAAAAAAGAAGAAAAAGAAATGAAAATGCCGACGTGTTGCTTCAACAGTAAACGCTGGCATTTTCCTGTTTTCTGATTGCTTGTGAAAACTATGAACACAGGTATGTTTTGTTGAATTTTATAGATTCATAGAAAATTAGCCGTTAGAAAAATACAAGTGACCTATAGCTGACCGGTGAAGACTCCTTTTAAAATAGAACCGCATCCCGTTCATGGTGGATTGAAATTGAAATGGTTGAAATGGAAATCAGACATTTGCTCCCCATTCTCACCTTGTCACTCACACCCCGCTCCACGTCGCCCCGCAGTAGCCCTGGACGCACACAATATGACCAAGCAAACCTCTTATTATCATATCAAACTCTGACAGCGCCGGGATACGGATGTGCTCTGTGTTTACCCACCTGCTCCAACGTACAAACGCAAATCATTTTTAGTCTTCACAATTTCAAACAACAAAAAAGACACCAAAGAGAAATCTGTACTTTATTGCTAATATTTAGGATTTTTTCCTTACATGCCTGGTTTCAAACATGTAGTCAATTAATCAGAAAATGGTCTGTCTGAATCATTTTTTAGCAAAACTGCCACTATTTCTGTGGTTGCAGCTTCTCCAATGTGATGATTTTCTGTTTATCTCAGTTTTATATCTTTGTAAATTAGGACTCTAACCAACAATTATTTTTGTAATCGATTGATTTGATGTTTTTTTTCTCATCACAATTTCTCAGAACCAAATGTGACGTCTTCAAATGTCTTGTATTATATAACCAACAATCCAAAACCCAAAGACATAAAACGGAGAAAAGCAGCAAATCTTCACATTTGAGAAGCTGGAATCAGAGAATATTTGGTGTTTTTGCTTGGAAAAATGACTAACGCATAATAGATTATTATCAAAATAATTTTCTGTTGATTGACTAATAGATCATTAGAGTTTATCATTGCAGCTCTATTGCATTGCATTGTATATAGGACTCTTGTAGGGCTGCAACTAAAGATTAATCTGTTGATTATTTTCTCGATTTAATCGATGAGTTGTTTGGTCTATAAAATGTCAGAAAATGGTGAAAAATGTTGATCAGTGTTTCCCAAAGCCCAAGATGACGTCCTCAAATGTCTTGTTTTGTCCACATCTCAAAGAAATTCAGTTTACTGTCACAGAGGAGTAAAGAAACCAGAAAATATTCACATTTAAGAAGCTGAAATCAGAGAATTTTGACTTTTTTTTTTTTTTAAATTAGTCAAACTGATTTATCGATTATCAAAATAGTTGGCGATTAATTTAATAGTTGACAACTAATCGATTAATCGTTGCAGCTCTAGACTCTTGGTTGGACAGAATAAAACAAGTAATGCATACTATATACAGTATACTACATTACAGAGCCATTAATGAATGATTAAAAGTAAAGAAATCCCTCAACATCGATCCAGCTGGCATTTACGATGTTTTATCACTTGTGTCCGACTCAAAGACAGTGACGGTATCGGCTGTGTTGTAACTGAGATCCACAACTTAACAAAGAGCCTCATGCTGCTGGGTACTATTGCATTCTGGGACAAAGGTGCCATCCAGAACCCATCTATCTTACAGGATCTCAATGAAAGCTAGGAGTTGATTTAGCTGGCATGTGTGTTTTCTCTCTATGCCTTTTGTTTGTGTGTGTGTGTGTGCTTGTGTGTGTGTGTGAGTGACCCGTCGTGGCCAGACACCTGCCCACAGGCTCCTTGTCTGACTGATGAATCAGTGTCTTCAAGGTGTCTTTGAAGAAGTCTATTGTATGCCTTTGTTCTACAGTCTTAAGCATCCTGTCCCGCGTCTCCCTTTGCACACTAAAGAGAAAATAAATCCACTGCTGACACCGCCACAATGAATGGCCCGGGCCACCGTCCCATCAGCCATCTCTTCCAGCTCAGAACAGAAGGAGAAAAGGATAATAGATGTCGGATCAGAGAAAAGAGAAATAAAAAAAAAAACAAGAGTGTATCCAGAATCTGACAATAGACCTCCATCTCTTTTCCACCTACCCATCATTTCTATGAAAGAATGAATTAAAACTCCCCCAAAAACTTTTTCCCTCATTTTTATTCTGTTTTCTCTCTTTATTCACCTCATTTGATTTCTCTCTTATTTGTGATGTCACACCTGCTATCATTCATGTGCCGCATGGTCTGTCAGGGCAGATTAGAAGCTGGGGCTTGTGCCTCGACAGCCATCGTACAGTATCAATATTGTGACGGCTGAGGAGCCGCCCGTCCTCACATCTCCTCGGAGTGCAAAGACAATTGAAAAGAGGAAGCGTCACAAACCTGACACCCGAGTCACTTCAAGGAATCCCTTTCAAGAAGAAATAAAACCTCACCTGACAAAGCAAAGCTAGCCCAGGACAAGAGTAAATAGCATCAAACAGCAAGGGTATTTCCACTTTTAACAAAAGGAAATGCACCCGCTGGAATCAATTAAGATGCAGGAAGTGAAATTGATTACAAGTTTTATTTTGCTGAAGGAATTTTGATTAAGTTGCATGTGGTCTATTGTGCTTTTTTTATATATATGAAAATAGACAAAAGGAATTCATCTTGGCTCCAAACAGATGCTGAAAGTACGCACTCATGGAAACGTTGAGGTGATTTCAATGGCAAACACAGTCTCATTAAGCATCATAAAGCATTTCCTATAAGGGCTAATGCATGTTGTAACATTAGGCAGAGTCGCCTTGGATGTTTCTTTGTGTAATGCCTGCCACTGAAATTTTTCATAGTCCAAATGTAATAATTTCCTCTTATACAGTACCACTCATTAACCCCAATTACTCTTCCAGGAGGCTATCAAAATTACTCTATTTCCAGTGCTCTCATAACTCCAGCTGCTCTCCTCATCAACCAGTTTAATATTGGCGAGTTAGACTGGGATGTAAGCCAAATGAAAAAATGTAACATGAGGTTAATCACCCTGAATACATCCTCCGAGTAGTGTAATTTATCCATTTTCTGCCTTTCTCTTAGTTTGCGCCCACTCCCACCTCGCTGAATGCGCCATTAAAAGTTGGCTTTCTTTGTAGCAGATTTGCCGAGTTTGTGACCCAGTGACTTCTGGGAGTTAAATTTACTGTGCTAATAACACAGAGCGAAGGAGAACTGTCACTGTGATTTTAATGCTTTTTTTTTTTTTTTTTTGCTTGCAGCATGTGACCTTCCGGTTTTAACCAAATTCCCTACTTCTCACCAGAAGATGTTTAATTGACCCCCAGTCTGCAGAGCCTGGTGAGGTGTGCCAGCAAAAGAGCGCTGTTTGTGCGTGCCACTTAAGATCTCTGCAGAAAGCAGCAAAGGTCCAAGAAAAAAATACAACAAGATGAAACAAATAGAGAGAGAACGTGACAGAGAAAATAGAAAAAATACCAAGCAAAAAGAAAAAAAAGAAAAATCCCAGGGTGATTACAAGATCAGCATGCCACGGTACAATTACCATCACTTTGAATTTGAAATGGCCATTTAAAGGGCAGTAGAGCATCCTGGAAAATTAAACCGGAGCCTAATTAGCACACTCCAACCTGACAACGGAGCAGCTTTCAGCCTGGCTGAGCAGAGCAGTGAAGCAGGAGGAAGTGACTGACTGAAGGGCCAAGGAGGCCCTGCCGCTCCCGCTCTGAACCCATCACACACCCAACTGTGAGACACACTTCTGCACAGATACGCATGTGCAAACACACACATACGCACACTGTGTCAGCATACACACAAGTTCTCTCTTTTCCAGACACACCCATCTTCACAGACATGAAAAACTTTACTCATCTACTGTATATCTGCGTGTTTTCATCTGTGTAGAATTGAATTTTATGAGTAGTCTTATACTGTAGTTAGTTGTTCTGATACCGATACCAGTATCGGAAATGTGTCCGATACTGCCCAAAATTTGGGATCGGGTATCAGCAAGTACGCCAGTCTATGATCTGATATCATAATTTATTAACCCAGAAAAAAAATCAACTTCTTTAACCGGAAATCAATTCTTCTTCGCCGCTCCAAAACCGTAGCCTTCACTGTGCTGTCGCCCTGTATCATGGCTGCCAGTGGCCACTACTGTTTTAGAGCAGTGAAGAAGAAGTGATTGCAGGTAGTTTGCCACAGCTTTTAAATAATAATAACTAAATATATTTTTTTATCACGCTAGTATCAGTTCAGGTATCGAAATCGGTATCGGGAAGGAAAAAATGGTATTGGAACATCTCTAACTGTAGTGTACTTTATTTCCTAACAGAACGGTGGCGCTCAAGCACGTCTTATAGCCCTCTCAGCCTGCCAGCAGCGGTAAGGTCAGGCCCGTGACCCCTGACCCCCTCACTGTTAAATTAACTCTGCCCCCAGTAGGGTGTTGTGCCAAATGTCAGGAGCGGCCTCTAATCCCGTCTCGCTGTCTGGTCGGCCACTCAGCACCAGACTACCTTTCCTGTCCAGAACAATCTACCTACATACCAACCTCAGCTCAACTCTGCTGCAGGCGAGAGAGGACCACCTACTCATTTACTCCACCTGGACACTTGGTCGTCCTATTGAGATTTCTTTTTTTTTTTATTGCACCAACAAAATGATGCAGTAGAAGAGTTTTTAGTTTTGAGCTGAAACTTTTGACCGTCAAAGTGGGTGAAAAGTGGAATTGCAAAATTCTGCCGGAGGGATGGAAAAGTGCTGAGGGGAGGTGAAACTAGACACTGTCAAGACAACTCTGTCTGTCTGTGTGTGTGTGTGTGTGTGCGTGTGTGTGAGTGTGTGTGTGCTTCACCTCTGTCTTTCCTGAGCCCTGGGGTCTTTACTGAGGTCTGGTCAAAGAGAAGGAGAGCCCCATGGCTATATCTGTCACAGAGCACAACAGGTCGACTTTAACTCCCCCTGAAAACTTTGCACAAGTGCAACAGAGTTTGATAGTTAGGTGTGACCTAGATAAAGTCACAAAAACAGTGTGAGATAATTTAGAATTACAAAGAATATGATTCACCATTGTTGTCATGCATGTCGCCGTTGTGATGCACCTTTTGGCCATATTGATCGTGGCTTGAAGCAGGAGATAATTTCCTCCGGACAGATCAATCCAAACCCGTTCCAGAGACCTACGCGACCTCTCCATACCACAGCCACGAAGCACCGGCATTGTCTGAAGGCACAGCTAATTTGATTTGAGTCAAATGTGGGGCTCAATCACTGCCTATTAGCTTAGATTTAATTAACCCAAATCGTGTTATTGTGTTTGATGACAAAGCGGTTTCTGTGCGGGAACCTCATTGTCAGATCATTGTTCTGTTGTCTCATTCAGCTCAGTCAAAAGGTTGACAAAGAAAGACCAGCTGCTAATATGGACTATAGAGGGAAACAAAGCTCTTACATTATTGTTAATGGAGGGCGGCGACTGGATACCTGGACAGAGAGAGCGTGTGTTGACCATAGGCACAAAATGAAGAGCTTGGATGTATTTGCAAATTAATCCAACAAATAAGGTTCCTAAATTTAAGATAAATGGAAATCTGTGTCACCATAGAATAAGAAAAGAAAAACTGTCTATTGCATCACTTTCTTTTCACATTCAGTATCTTGCCTTCCCACTAATGATGCTGTACTAAAGAGGACAATATATATATATATATAGCATTGAGGCAGTGTTAACTGGTGTTGCTGGCTTGTCACAGAAGCGTCCTATATTTGAAATCAAGTTTCTGTTGCAAGTCAAATTAGCAGGAAAAAAAAATCCTGACACGCAAAGAATGAAAAGTGCAAATCAATCACCTTCAAACAAAATGACATAAATACCATTAAATTCCATAAGATCTTATTTTACCTCACCCCGCACTTAATGCCTTTCTCTCATCTGGAGTGACATGATATTTTTTTCCCTGTGTGACACGCGCTGTAATTGACAAAGCCTGGCTGCACTTTGCCAAAGCGTATTGAGCCGCTATCTGGTTGAAGAATACAAATTCATCCTGAATCGGAGGTGCTCAACAAAACTGCTGCCAATTATCTGGAGCCCTGTAAATGATAACTCTGTGGCCACTCGAGCATAAAAGAAGGAGATGAAGATGAATCTTGCTCTTCCCCATCATTTCATCCCATTTAATTGACAAGCTCTCACTTCGCTGTTAAATTTAGAAGATTACAAATATGAGCTGAATCTCGAGCACCTAATCCAGCCGCTCTAATCACATGCAGAACCGGTCGCAAATTAATCTACATATTTTAATAAGGTGCCAGTAGAAGGAAAGGTGTGTGCAGACATTTAACGGATTATCATGCGCCGTCCCCCGAGTTCAGAAATTGAATAAATATCTTTCATATAAATACATGGGAACCTCGGCTGATGGCGAGGAGCTTTTCTCTTTCCAACTTGCGCATATTCTCGTCTCTCTTCCCCTCTTTTTCCCCTCTCGTATACGAACATGTGGACTAGGCTTTCAGAGGCTTTCACTTCACTTGTGGTCCATAGTCTTATACTCGGGCCGATTAACAGTCCAAGCACTTATTGAACAAAGAAGATGTAATTTCCCAGCCCTGCTAATACCAACAGCTCCTGGGTTTCTTACTTGCAATGTAATCTTTATGAGCACAGGAGCGAAATATGATGGCTTTATCGAGAATTAAACCTGCTCTGGAGACGAGGAAGCCTTTGAGTATAAAAATGGCCATGTGTAAAACACTATTATAACTTGCAGTTTTAAAAGTTAATAGGCAAACTAAAAGCTTATTGGGGTTGACTCATGCCAGTACAGGAAATACTGCAAGCAGAAGCACCAGCCTGGTTAAGCTGAATTCAATGAGTCAAGACTGCAGTGTTCTGAACGTTTTTCACAGATTAGCTGCAAATATATTTTGCAATTCCTCAGTATAGTGCAAGCATGTCCACAAAAGCAAGCTGGCTAAGGCTGGTAATATTCTAAATGTGATATTGTAAGGGCTGGGCAATATGACAATGTATACCGTCAAAACAATATAAAAATGTCTATCGTATATATTTTTCTATATCGTTTCTATTGTGATATAGGCTCGGCTTATATTTATTTATTTTTTCTCTATAATTTCACTTAAAACTTCTGTTCATTTTGCACTCAAGTTCTTAAAATGAGAAAATACCCATTACTTTTCATTTGTCAAGTATTTAATTCACACAGGAGTATACAAAGATAGGTTATTTTATATTGACTATTTATTTATTGAATTTACAGAAAACATGCCATGTTGGGAAATATATCATTATCGAGATATGAAATTAACTATATCAAGATTTTGGCCATATCGCCCAGCCTTAGTTACTGTCAACAAATCCCATGACAGTTTGTCTCTCAACTTTCCTCCCCCGTGTGTAGCTCTCAGCCCTAAGTCCATTGGTTCCTACTGAAAAATGGGTCACAAATATATCCTTTTATTTTTTTTAAAAAAAAAAAACTAAATAATTTCCCAAATCAGCTGGGCACTGTAGTTTTTAGCAAATGTTACTCAAACAGGAGTAAATAGTGCATTTGTTGGGGACTATTTTCACCTGCGGATTAATACGCATTTAGCACACTTGTGGGTATTCGTGGTAGCAGGACAGTGTATGTAGGATTGATTCAAAATAAACTGCTGTGTGGATCACTAGTCGTGTTTCCATTCACGTATTTTATAATGTATGGAAAGGGCAAAATTCGATAACACTTCCTTAATTGCGGAAAAAAGTTTTTACGCTCGCTTGAGGTGGAAAAAAGAGTTGGTGCACTAAATGGTTTATGGAAACGCCTTGAATGAATAAATTCTGACGTAGCGAACATTTAAATCACATGACTTATCAGCTGTCGCCGTCTTCTCGGATATTCCCATAACGTGCGAATGCTTGTCTTCGTCTCTGGACAGCATGAAACATGACCAACACTAGCTGACTTGAAAGAATAATTAAAACTTGCCCAATTAAAACAATTCCTGAAATCCTCTCTCCATTTTTCTCTCATAGATAATTAGATGGCCATGGTGACTTGTTTTGTTTCCGGTTCATAACCTCTACTTCTGCTACTCTGTTTATGGCAGATTACAGCCTTGCGTAACCTATAGTGCCAGTTTGATTGAAACGATTTAGATTGAAACCAGTTGATGGAAACGCACCTAATTCGCATTTCTTTTTTTTGCAACATTTCAAAAGTTTGCTTAAAATTTGCTTGACAATTGAATGGAAACACAGCTATTGTTGTGTTTTTAACAATGAAGGTCTATGACAAAGAAGACAATAAGAACAATTTTGAATATCACCAGACAAGTATCCCTTAACATTTGCGGTGACCTTTGTAGGTCACGTGTCCATATTGTCATTACATGTTTTCACTGTGCTCAGCTTTAATCCCCGCTCTAAACAAACACAAAAACATGCACTCAACAGCCGTAAAAACAGCAACCGTGAACCTGCAGCTTAACCTGCTATTCACCCTCTTAAACATACCTATTTTCCTTCAGAAACACTGAAAATTACAAGCTTCCTCATTCACCGCAAATAAACCGGTGATGGGAGTCCTTAAGTGGCAGTACAAAGAGTTATAAATTGTTTTTTTTTTCACCTTTTCACAATGCCAGGAGGAATATAGCCCCATTACACTCTTGAGGGTCACTTTTAGTGTCTGAAGGTAGTGCTTACACAGACTTTACAACGTGTATCATTATAGCTCGCCATATAAGGAAGCGGCTGGGAAGTGAAAGGGAAAGAAATAGGAGGTCACCAAGGCTGTCAGTTTCAGAGGGAAAGGGAGGACCAGAGATCAGCACTCAATTATCACCACTTAACTGAAGTGAATCTTCCTTCTTATTCGCTCCACCTGTTTGTGAAATCAGCTGTTTGAGCCTTTAGCACATCATACAGTAGCCTAATGCGTTCTCTGTGTCTTCTGTCAGCTAACTCTTGCTTTAAAGTTCCTTTTTGTGGAGAAATTTTAAACCCGACTATCACACAAAACTCACAGATATCACTCCCAAGCAAACACATATTTATCCTCAATCAGTGATAGACATATCTCAGTACCAAGACAAAACGGTGATAAACCACCACCACGACAGTGATTTGTCATTTAGAAGTGATTCGTCTGGTGCTGTCCCATCTCCTGGCTGAGTAAGACATCACATGTCAGCGGTGATTGACAGTTCCCAGTTCTGTCAGTTAGCTGCGGGGGAGCTGCAGGGAAAGATAAGGACATCTATCTGTGTAGTCCCCAATGGCAGGCTGGGGTCACGTGAAGGTCCCCTCCAACCATGATGATATCTGTATCTAGTAGGCCTGGCTTTACTCCTACTATAACACCTGTCCTCGGCCGACCTTTCAACCCTACCTGACCCCGCTTATCTGGATCAATCTGTGCGATCAGTTATTGTTAAAGGGAAACTTTGACGATTTTCAACCGGCTTTGTATCAATGGTGGTGTGTTTAAATGAACGATGTTCCCTCTGTGTTATCGGCGCACGGAGTTCCCCTCTCATTTGCCAGCGAGGGTCCGCTGGATGACGCAAAACTTTAAATAGAGTAGGTGGATAGAGTAAACGGTGAAACAGATGTGAAACTGCACAACATCAGTAAGATGAGTTTTTAATTTAGAATAAGCAGTTGCCTATATTGCTAAATTTTAAGGTATGATTATGTTGAGCCTCAAGATCTTCAGATCTGTAAAACCTTCTCCCATAAGGAACATTTTTACTTTTTTAGCCACATTTTTAATGTAAATTATGTAAAATCATACCATTGAGTTCATGCCAGTGGGCAATCTCCGGGTCTGAGAAATGAAGCCTTCGCGGAAGTGACTTTAACTTGCATTCTTCCTAATAGCCAGCAGAGGTCAACTCTGCAATGAGCCTACTTCTCATTTATTACCTCAGTGAACATTGTAAACATGAGTTTATGGTCTCAATCACTAGTTTCAAGTCTTCTTCAATACAGCATGATGTCCATTTAGTAAATTATGGTCCCATTTAGAGTCAAATAGATGATAAAGCAGGGGATGCTTTAGGGCGTGGCTACCTTGTGATTGCGATGGCCGAAAACCAAGATGGCGAGGGCCAAAGTGCCGAACTCGAGGCTTCAGTCAACGTTCACTTATTTTAAATCCTGTTTTTTTTTTTACTTAACCTAACCAAGTAGTTTTGATTTTTTGTTTTGTTCCTATTTACAACATTAATCACGGTTTTAAAATTGTTTAAAAGAGTGACTGTAATCTGGGAGAAAATATGTTTCCCTTGAAACATGACTGAGAATGCAGTTTAGTTGTATGGGAATGTAATTTTGTAGGAGACAGGGTTGTCTTATGGTTGCTCTTTTTGGTACTCAAAATGCTTTCTTCACCTTCTTCTTTCATTTGCCATGATAAGTCCACAGTGTGGCATCCCTTTGTGTTCATTGTCGGTTATTGTAATATGCAAGGTAATAAACACTAAAACCTCACTATAAATGTCTGTGACTCTGGAGGGAGCTTTCAAAAGTTTGAAATGTACTGGACTGTACCAGACTGCACAATACCATAAGTGTGTTAGCAGATTTAAGGTCCCTTTACTTTTATCTCTTTAAATCTCCTTATTTGTCTTTACACAAAAGCAAATGGAGAATCAGGCATTGCAGGGGGTACTAGGGGGGGAGGGGCAAGTCCTGCACCACTTAACCTTAAAGTACCTTGTATTTAAATCCCTCAACATATGTAGTCTGGACATAAGATCTGTGTCAGAGTTTGTTTAAATGTGTTTAACTGAATAGCTCTTTTGTAATGTGATTAGCTCGGCATTACCATGTTGACTGTTACAGTAAAGAGGTTTGTGTGCCCCGTACAGTACGGTACGGCACAGTATACGCTACGCAGATCCACGTGGAGCCATCTGAGGTCAGAAGACTTTACCGAAGCATTAGAAGATGGATGGGCTTAGAGAAAAACAGGACGAATACTTAAACGGGAACACATTTTAATTACAGCTTACTGTTAGGTTTCACTGTGCATCTGTCACAATATCAAGAAAATCCTGTCTGATGAACTAATGGAGGTGGTGTGTGCATGTGTTGGCATGTTTGACTGTTGTTTGTTTCTTAACAGGAAGGCCCTCTGAGGTCAACCAGGGTACTTTAGTGAACTGAATTACCCTCTTTCTGTTCTTACGTATCACATAAGAGTCACCAGACCACAGCCTCACCAGGGAGCTATAGGATATTATGTCATTTTAAAGGAGCAGTGTGTAGCATTTCGGGGGATCTACTAGCAGAAATGGAATGTAATATTCATAACTATGTTTTCATTAGTTTATAATCACCTGAAACTAAGAATCGTTTTGTTTTCGTTAGCTTAGAATGAGCCCTTCATATCTACATAGGGAGCGGGTCCTCTTCACGGAGTCCGCCATGTTGCTCCGCCATGTTTCTACAGTAGCCCAGAACGGACAAACCAAACACTGGCTCTAGAGAGAGCCTTTCACGTCTTTATGTAACCTGAAGGCCACCGTAGTTCTCTGACACGTTTGTGAAACTGCTGTAATGTGAGCCGCAGAGTGTAAACCCACATTACCGCAGTTTTGGAAAGGGTCGCCGAGCTGCCATGTTGGTTCCGGTTTGAAAGCTGGGAGTAGCAGCCCACGAGGGAAAGCGTTCGTCCAATCAGGTGCCGAGTGCCTTGTGTCTCGTGGCAGCCCATCAAGCGTCCAATGCTGGGAAGCGAGGCGATCCCCCGCCATAAAAAAAACCGCCCCTGTGGACACGTACCATGAGCGGAGGGGTACTCAGTTGTTTGCAATCTGCAAACCACACCACTAGATGCCGCCAAATCCTACACACTGTACCGTTAAGAAGATTCATTTATGAAATATAATTTAAGATTAAAACTTGTAGACATGATTCTCATATTGATGCCTCGGAAAAAGGGTAAAAAACGGACCGATAAGGACTGATGAAACTGAAAGCGGCAGCTCCCGATCCATAAATGACCTTGTCTGTGAAAGAAGAGAGGGGAAAATGCAAATGCGGGAAATGACAGAGTGGAACAACAGGACATTTAAAGGAGAAACGAGACAGAAAGAGTCGGGGGGGTGTAAAGGGTAAGAGAGAAAAGCCTTGCTTATTATCTCAATCATTGAGCGGAATAATAGGACAACAAAAAGCCTGAGTGTGCCCGAACCTACCAGCCTGCCTGCCTGCCAGTCGCTCCTGATGTGGTTAAAAAGAGTTTGGCTAATCGACTAAGCTCTCGCCGTCCCCACCCCAGTGACCCAGAACAGCCATCTTCCTCTCCCCGCGAGACCCCTACAGAGCAAACACTGCAGGGACATTAAACACTCATACACATTTTTAACCATTATCCTAAATGGCAAGGACTGTTCTTTTCTCCTTCCATAAGGTTTGAGCCATTGAATAAACTCAAATGATAATCCATCAATTTATTTCTACTTAGGTTGGTGAATAATGACGCAATAGAAGGAGCATTAGGGAGTACAGATAAGTTCATGAAAAATTGACATCATTGGTTTCAGTTGGGAGCTGGATTTTCTTTTTAAACCTTTTTGCAAAATGAATATAAAAATCCTAAATATAGTCTGCCACGACTACTACTACTTCTTCACCCTGCTTGTCCATTATTTTCTTGCTGCCCCATTTAACTCTCCTTCTAAACACTCACACATGGCTGTGTGGCAGTAACATGGGCAGCGTGCCAGACCCATTGTTACTGTAAATACTCAAGGGCTAGTGTTTCCCCAGAGGAATATCATTTGAATTGTAGCTATATCTTAACCACCTGTAACATGTGAACTAAGTTTGATCCCTAAAACGTTTCCTGTCCCAGAAGAGAACATAAGGCTCGGTGGTGAAAGGAGGGTAAAATCCCCGTGTGTGGATTTCCTTTAATTACAATACCATTTGCAGTTAATTATGTACAAAGTATTTTAACAGCACAGGTTGCCTGACCTTCTGTGTCCTAAACTATTTAAGGATAGGCAACAAGACCACAGTATATATTATTTCTGGTGTACACTGTTTACATGTATACTAGACTCGCTGCTATTACTCATACCGTGTCACTTTACCTCGTAACTTGTCACTATAACTTCCTGCTTCTTATTTTATTTATTATTCTTTATTCTCCATTTTTATTTTACTTTTCTATTTACCCATACTTATCTTTGTCTTTATGCTGCTGCAACACCTGAATTTCCCCTCTGGGGATCAATAAAGGCTTATCTTATCTGAAGATATAATAGTAAATATACTTTTTACTTCACTAATGTACATTTATTTTCCAGCTAGATTTTACTCAAGTAGTTCAAATTAGCTTCACTTCCACCAGCCATAACATTAAGATGCTGCTCAGACATTAAAGCAACAGTAATAATAATAAAATGATATGACATACATATATAATGATATCTATTATATATAATAATAATAATTTTTCTGCATCTAGTGTTTTTTGCATTGTGGTATCGCTACTTCTACATAAAGGTACCTTGTTGAATTTTTGACCACTAGTAGCACCGTGGAGCAATGTTTTTATGAGTAGATCCCTGTTTTGTTGGATGCTCTATAACAAAGATGACGCATTACAAGCTCCGCCAATGGTTTGAAATGGAACACACTTCCTGTCTCCTAAGTGGGCGTGGTCATGGCGTGTTCCAGCCATATTTAGCATTACGAACATTAGTCAGCTAGGGCGTTAGCGAACAATAGAACAAATCTCGCAAGAGTGTGTTACTGAGACAGAGAAAGGTCTCGAACAAACTTATATTTCTCCTGATTTGTCCGTTGCCATTTTAGTGTCAGAATATTTGGAAGATTGTGGCTGAAAAATGGGCCCAGTATTTACTTTGGTGACTATTGAGCAAAAGAATCAGTCATAATCTGCGTTCATGTTCACTTCTCCCGTTGGAGTTAACAGACTCAGGACATGCCGCTAGTCTCCTAAAGCGGTGGGGCAGTGGTAAAACCCATGTGACACAGATACAGGAAACTGACTCTGAGCTGTGAGTCGTCTCCTTTCTGAACTGTTTCTGTTATCATGTATGTGTGTGAGCGTGAGCTATTCCACTGTTTGACAGTTGGAGTCAGTAATGCGCAAAAAACCACAGCGCTAACAAAAGCAAGGAAGACGAAAACTGAAAGCTAGCACACATGAATGTGAACAAATCACAGTTAAAATTATAAAAAAAAATCGGCGTTGTGCATTTTGATGAGAAAACTTAACGTAAACATAACTTTTGTTTGTTGACAAGAAAACTCCACCAAAACTCATTTTGAATACTTTTTCCACCACTGGTTTCACGTCAGCTAAAACAGTTAGCTCTTTCCAAGTGGGGCCGACTTAAAACGTCTACCAGGCAGCGAAGAAAACAATGGCCCACTTTTGTCAGATGCTCCTCTAATTCCCTGATGGCTTGACGGAGGGAGCGAGTTGGCGTGCTGACTTCCTGTATGTGTGTGTGTGGGTGTGTGGGTGTGTGCGAGCATACAAGTTTGTAATAGCGAGGTGATTGTTAATTTACATCCGTTCATTGCCATCCCCTGGTTTTAATTCCACCATTAGAGCATTAAAGGCGCTGCTGGCAGAGGCCCCATTACTCTGTTACTGGGGGATGTTGGAATGAAACAGTGTTATTATATAAATACCGTTGCACTTTTGACTCCAGGAAGCTACTTCCTGAGGTGTAACCCTGAGTCATTCGGGGACCTGATTTACAGTAACTAGCCAGAGGTGGACGTGCTTCTCTAACACTTTATTTCACCCCTCTGCGCTCCTTCCCTCCTCTCTCTCCTTTTCCTTCCCACCCTTCACAGACACCCAGGTTTCTCGTCTAATTTTAGGACTGGAAATCTCACTCTTTGACATGTCCTGGGGTTGATTTTCACCTCGACCACCGGCACAGCTGTCCGTCCGTGTGACGTCCAGAGGCGAGATGTTCTGCTTTATTAAAAAGTGTGAATATAAAAAAAAGCAGAGAGGGGAAAGAGAGTGAGACACGCACACACAAAGAGAGGTACAATGGCGGAGACTGTTAACATACATCTGTCCAATTTGTACATGCAGAGATGGAGCCTCGCGCTAGCCGGGGCCGAGGTGTGTTTGTTTGAATTATAACTGGCCATCATGCATGTTGTGTAGTGTACAAATCCATAGAAGAAAGGCTGCTGTTGTGGATCTATTCATCTGACAAACTTCTCAGGCAATTTGAGGTAAAAGACAATAACAATTTACATGACACAGAGAGAGAGAGAGGGGAGGAAAAAAAAAGATGCAGACTCGCTGCCAATCAAACTTGCTTTTGTGTACACCAAAGCAGATAAAAAAGAACCTGACTTTGGAATCAAAAGATTAAAACAAAAGCTCCCTCGTCGAGTGTCTGTAATAGCACCAACTCTCCGGCTACTGATTATATAGAAAACAACTGCAATTACATTTCTGAGCTCACAAGAGAGAGGCGAAGAGGCAAAACCAGGCCCGGGAGAGATGATTAATAATTAAATTTTTTATTCAAACGCAGCCAATGCACTGACAGCCACACCGTCTCACTGGTTCCCCTCATCAGCCCAAATGCAAAGCGTGGCCACCAGGAGAAGAAAAAAAATAAAGTGGTTGTGTTTTTCTGGCACAAAAAAACACGTACGCATCCCACTCCTTTTTCTTCTCGTCTCACATTTGATGAGAGAGCAACGGTGGCGTTTTAATTTAAATGTGAAAATCCCAGTTCTCTGAAAGAGAATGATGCTATTTCCCCCCCAGTGAGTCTTGGGAGAAATCCTCAGCTCCCCTGTGCCTCCGTAACTCCTAATTTATTTCAAGAGTGTGTGTGATTAGAAAAACCCTCCTAAATTACTGTATCGCACAAAACGGTATAATTAAATTAATATTGGATGTAATAATTACTTTGTGGATTCTCATTTTTCATACACACAGCTGCTTTGTTGCCTGAACCATTAGCATTTGTCTGCTGCAATTAACAAAGGCTCTAATGAGATTTCTGCGTACGTACGTGTGTGTATGTGAGCGTGACTTTACGGGGGCCTTGTTTGAGCGTGTGAATGCTTATGCATGCAGATTTGACTGTGGTTTAGCAGGCACACGCCTACAAATATATAACAGCTCTGCATTTCATGACACGTTAAAAGGGTTTTGTCATCGCCGGGTTTTTTACGAGTGTCTTTGGACAGAGTAATTTAGCTTCAATGAGAACGTGAACTTTAAGGAAAAGGTGGAAAAGTTCCAACTTCTTAATGACTAAAGGTTGAAGAATCTCAGTGGTGCCAAGAAAGGTACATTACTCTCAATCTCAACTGTAATGTATTCCACTACTTGTGAAAAATAGCTACATTTGTCTAATGCATGTCATGGAACCGACTTAATTCTGAGTGATGATCCTGTCCACCGATTTCATTCACATCCTCACGCTTTCCAAGGACATGAGTCATTTTCTTTCAACTTTTCCATATCCGTGGCTACTTGTACAAAGAGTTTGATGTTTAGGCTCGGTTAGGGGAAATCCTATCCAGATACGCTCTCCTGAGTTTCACGTCGCGGCAACAAATAAATTCCATTACATTAATAAGGTGGCTAAATATGTCAGGTAGTCAATAACTGTCACATGCTGCTGGCAGGTTTGGGACCTGCTCAACCTCCTCCAGTGGTCTTTGAGATAACCCTGTCCATTTGTAATGACCACAGTGTGTGTCACAGTCGTCTCTGTGTATTCTGACTGGCAGGTGAGCCTCTCTTTTCTTCAAACAGGACAACAGTCTCCCTCTCTCGGGTCTGTCTCTCTCTCTCTTCTTCTGTCTACAACACTCCTGTGCCAGTACTGTCACTGCGGATGAAAATGTCCCCTAGTTATCTGCCTGTGTAATTGCTGTCTTGTTTGGTTAGGAGATTAGAGGGGCTGAAACTCTTTGTGTGGTCTTTGCAGATTGAACAAACAGGCACCAGTAAGGAACCCCTGTCCAAAAACCACAAGACAGACTCTCGTCTGTGTGACGATAGCGAGCCAGATGGACTGGCGCAGGTGATAATTGTGGAGCTTGGCGTGTTGATGGGCCATGTTGGGGTTTGACGATGTAGCCTCATTTGAAAACCGCTCCGCTCTGTGCTATTACGTCTCCAGATATGAGAGCTGATTTTTCTCTCTGCTCATGGATATATACTATACACATCTACGGGTGGGAATCACCAGAGGCCCCACGATACGATATTATCACAATACTTACGTCACGATGCGATCTTAAACATTTTTTCGATATGCTGAGTATTGCGATAAGATATATTGCGATTTATTACCTTTTTTCAACTGCAAGTTTGTCGACATCTGTTTTATCTAATAAGATACAGTTTTCACTCTGTTCATCTCAGAGTTTTCATTCACATATCTTGAGGTCAGAGGTCAAGGGACCCCTTTGAAAATGGCCATGCCAGTTTTTCCTCGCCAAAATTTAGCGCGAGTTTGGAGCATTAGCCTCCTTTGCGACTACTATGACATTGTTGGTACCAATGGATTCGTTAGGTTTTCTAGTTTCATATGATGCTAGTATCTAGCTTTAAAACTGAGCCCGCTACAACCTAAAAATCGCAAGTTGCGTTAAAGAAGTTAGTGGCGTTAAAACAAACTTTTACAGCCCTAATTATAAAAGATTGATACTTGACGTCCGTGTATCGATACAATATCGCCACACAAAATACTGCGATACTATGCTGTATCGATTTTCTTTCCCCCACCCCTATAAGCATCACACCGAATGCTTTTTTTTTTAGCAATGATTGCATAGTTCAATTTGTCCAAACTCTTTTGAGTTGTCACAGGTCCACATTCTGTCGCTATTAGCCGGCCCGCTCTCTCTTCAGTGTACTGTATACAACTGTTGCAACCTCTCCAAGTGGTGAAGTCTGGTTTGCTCCTCTGTGTGCTGTCGCTAGTCAGAAGTGACAGCCTTTATTTCAGCAGCCTGCACTTTTCCTCCCCGTCTCTGAGGGTGGTATCCCATCAACACACACAGCCCCGTACAATACTGCACTCCTCACTATTAAGGCAAAATTTCCATCCCAAACACTCCAATCTCCTTTGGCCCTGCGTGCTTTTATTTCCCTCTTCTTGGTCCTTTTTTGCGATTTCCTTTCTGCTGTCCTTCCCTTCTGTTGAAAAGCGGAGAGAGAGAGCGAGAGCGTCAGGCTCCTCTTGTCACGGTGGTTCTAATCAGCGGGGCAAAGCTCAGGGATCATGTTTGATACTGTCAGATGGCCTGGAAAATTAAAAACCCAATTAAAGTGGCAGTCCAGAGGTCAGCTCTTCTGCATATCAAAAGCTCTCCTCTGGCTATTCTACACAAATTATATCCGTTAACAGCTCACTTTGCTTAGGCTGCACCAGCGCAGCACTTAGGGAGTAATAAGTGCTTTCCCCTCTCCCTGTTCCATTTCAAATGTAAACCTCTGCGCCTGCTCCGCCAGAGGAAATAGAGACGAACAAATCATTACCAAATAATTTTTCTGTTGTTTCTTTCTTTGAGCAAGACACAAAGGTCTGTCACGGGAGTGTTATTAATGCAGCGAGAGAAAGAGAAATACAACCAGCAGTTTATTTTTAGATATGTTGCCACCTAACTCTTTTTCTCCTCCTTTCTCCTTTGTCCACACATGACATGCTACATTTCTGCTCGTATTTATCTTTTCGCCTTTTGAGGAATAGCCACCGACCGAGCCCCCCCATTTCTCTCCCACTTTCTCTATCTGCCTCGTTCTTTTGTGTTCTCCGTTTTTACCCACGATTCATTAATTCCTGTACAGTGGTAAGGGAAAGGACAGAGAGAAATGGCCAACCAAGCTTAATGGCATGCGTCTCGGGCCAGGCCATTAATATTCAGCTTAATGTTTCTGATAACAGGGCTGGGGGCCACGAGGAGCCGCTGGCCCAGACAGCCTTATTAAGCAGCTGAAGTGGAATGATGCTCGCTCACGTCGGGGATCAAATGCAAGAGTAAACACATATGCACGCACACACACATGCACACACCCACTCGCAGTCAAGACAATTGTCTTCGGGACTTCAGACAGCATCAGGATCTTCCCACTAAATCGCTCCCACCATCCGCCCTCTCTTTATCTGTGTGTCAGTAGCAGCCTCAGAGGTTTTCTAAGTTGCAGTAGCTGTTTGTAAATGTGACGATGTTCTAGTTCATTGTCGCATGTTGGTCAACTTATTAAATGTTTATGTTGCCACAAATGATATTGCCCTGATAGCCTTGACATTTCTCTTTTTTTTATCATAGATTTTCTTTTCTCCCCCCCCTCCTTTTTTCTTTTTCTACAGCAAGCCACAAGTCCTCTGCGTTGGGTCTTTTAGCTCCATCTCATTTACATTTAATGACATGATAATACACATTAGCAGACTATTTCAAATAATTACAGCCTTTCAATCGCTTTTTACCCTCACCTCTCTCCCCCAAATGTTCTTCTACATCCTACATGCTCTGTTCTTTTTTCTAAACTTTCATATTTTTAATGGCAATAATAGAAAATGCTTTTTCTCAGAAACAATGTATAATAATATGGCACAGGAACAGGGGAAAAGAAAAAATTGAGCAATTTTCGAAAACGGTGCAGGGCGGAGGGGTGAATAGGACATTAAGTTCTTTTCTCTGGTAGTGGTGGTGGGGATTTTTTTTTTTCCTGTCATGCTGACGGGGTCTTACGTTAAAGCTATAGCGGCCGGGCAGACGGGAAGGTGACAGCTCTCCTGTCAGGTCGGCCATGGCCGATGGTGAATAAGAGCTGCTGTAATTCTCCCTTAAGTTCAAAGAATCCATTCAGAAAACAGGCTGCGAAGCCATCGTGTTATGTTCTCTCATACTTTTCCTTGTTATATGACGAAAAGTCAGACCTGCTGTGGAGGATTTTAGATGGAGAAGGAGAGAAAGAGAGGAGTTGAGAGACGTGTCTGATAAGGTGCAAAATATCGTTCAAAAGATTTTATGAATAAACAATAAAGAAAGGAAATGGTATATGCAGAATCGACACATAATCAAAGAATAATTGTGGTGTATTAAAACTTTGGTCTTATTTTTTTTTTTTGTATAGTCTTCAATTATAATCTTAACAGTAATTGCTGCGATCCGGCAACATGGCCGTTAGTTTTTTCCACACATACAATCTTTACAAAATAAACTTCCGTCTTCACAGGAAACAACTTGGTTAGGTTTAGGAAAAGATCGTGATTTGGGTTAAAATAACACCAGAAGTGGCAACTTAAACACGGAAGTTACGTGACAAATAAATCAACGTTACTTCTGGTTTCACACTGGGTACGAACACCGGCTTCCTGGGCGAAAGTCTGGTGTTTTTAGACCCACCCATCCACCCCGACCTCCCCCATACGCAGCGTTTGTCGCTCTTTATGCTTCCTGGTTACATACGAATTTATTTTGTTGGATATATACAAATTACAGTGCATTACTTTTCATAGGTTTAGCTATGACCGGTGTATGAGAACAGCCTGCACTGTGTCGTTTGAATCTGATTATCTGACTAGAAGTAGAATTGAACACCCAAAATACAAAACTATAAACAGAGCTGCAATAATCCAGAGTTTAATCTCTCACATTTTGTGTTCATCTCCTTCTCCTCTTCCAAAAATGACCAGTGTTTTCCAGGATAAAGGCAAAAATATCAACATTCTTGGCTCTAGAAACCACTTTTGAATCTATTTAGCCATGTGCATGAGGGCCTTATCAACATAATGAGAGAACAGTGTTGGCACCCAGTGGTCCCTCTAGTCCTGTACAATGGCTTCATATTCCTCTGCAGTTATGGTACTCTGCAGAGTGATCACAGGACCTAATGGCTGAAAAGTTGGCTGACCATACTGTTCCAGTCCTACGTCTTGTTAAACAGATGACAACAGACAGTGTGGGCTCAGCCTAAACCCATTTGAATCCAGGCAAAGGTGTGAAAGATGACTCATCATCAAGGCATATTACTTTTTCTATGGCTCCAGGTGTGTATGTGGCAATGCATGTAATAATACTGGCTAATGGTTTTAGATGCAGGTGGTTTCAGGCCATGCCATTTGTTTCTGTTTAGCTTGTCGTGTCATGATTTCTGAGGCTGCTGCTTCTATCATTTTGTAGTTGTAGTGACAGACGCATCAGCAGGGCATCGACTGCTCTCAGTCTAGTGTTGCAGATCAAAGTGGTGATTGTCAGACGTCCTCGATAGTTGACACGTCAATAAGCGGAAGTACCTTAAACTTGCATTCTTTCTCATAGCCAGCAGGGGGCGACTCTGGTTGTAAAAAGATGTCGGATTGTATCGAAGTCTATGAGAAAATGAGCCTACTTCTCACTTGATTAATTACCTCAGTAAACATGAGTTTATGGTTTCAATTGCTAGTTTCAAGTCTTCTTCAATACAGCATAATGTTCATTTAGTAAATTATGTTCCCATTTAGAGTCAAATAGACCATAAAGTAGAGTGTGCTTTTTGGTCTGGGAGCTCCACCCTCTTGTGTCACTTCTGGTTGCAAATAACCAAGATGGTGACGGCCCAAATACCGATTCCTAGGCTTCAAAACCGTAGTCCACAAACCAATGGGTGACGTCACGGTGACTACGTCCACTTCTTATATACAGTCTATGCATTTAACTTAACATGGGCCACCTGTGAAGCTACTTTTTGTGATTCAGACGGACAGTATTACTTTAAAGTTATGGACTGTCCCCACTCAGCAGTGTTTTAATTGTACAGAATAATTTTTTTGTAAATGTAATGTTCATACTCCAGCTCCATGTCCCACCTGACTCTGTGACTTCAAGTCTTTTTAAGCTTCATGTCTGAAGCATTTTTTATATTTGAATGCATGTCTCAACTGGACACTGATAGAGGACTTCCCCATGTTGCTAATGTCCTGCCAGCATGCTGCCTGCGTGACAAAACGATGTAGACTTTTTTACCTGGAGCCTTTATTCGTATTATGATCCCATTATTTTGTCCACTCCCTCGTTTCAGAAGCTCCTGTTGTAGACGTGAAACTATTCAATCAGTGAAGGATTTCTAAAGTATGAAATCCAAACAAAGGGAAAACGAGAACCTGAACCATTATAATTCTCTATTATGCACTGAAGTAGCTTAATATGTACATTGTCTTATTAGCATATGACAAACACACCGAATGTTATCTTTGTATTAGCATGTGCTCACGTATGAATACATTTGTACGTGTACACGCATGTGTTCGCGTGCATACTCGTCTTAATGTGTCTTGGTCGGGGAAACGGGACTTCTGTAAATGAAATCAAGGTTTCTATAGTGTCTCTATTTTTCCCCCCCCATAATATTGTGTGAAAGAATTAGCCATGTGGAAGAGTAAGCAGAGCTCCCTCGTGGTGCATGTACGAATCTATTCCTCGCAGTTGCACTGTACCGGTCAAACAAATTAAATTACCACACCAGTATGTAAGTAATTTTATGTAAATTATGGTGTTAATGTTCTGCGTCGTGCTGTTGATGATTGGCTGGTGCGTTCCTCCTCTGGTGGCTCTCGTCTGCGGGCCCCGGCAGTCACCGGCTGGAAATGAACACGTACATTTGCCAAGAACTGTCGACAGTCTGCTCTAATTTTTTTTTTTCTCTTTCTGCTGTCTGTACATTCAAAAGGATTTAACATGTCTTAGTTGGCTTGAGGCTAGAGAAGTAGTGGGACTTTGTAAGAATAGTGGAGAGGGTGGTTAAGATGCACAGGCCCATTGCTGTCAGTACAGATATATCTACATTTGGGATTTGTTTTTGGCCAGGAGGAACACTTGTGCAGCAGCATCCATTATATTGTGGATATTATTGGACAATAAATATTACTTATGATGCATTATAATGTAAGGCAATATATCTTAATTTCATATGTTTCCAGGGCGTTGTTTAGTACAACTTTCAAGCCAGGAATGTCGCAATTACAAAACCCATTTATGGACTCAGTTACACCTCAGCACATATCAACGTTTCTCCAGCACCAAAAGTCTCCGCTGGCGTCCTCCCTCCCTCGCGTTTCCTCCTCTGGCTGCCACAATTTATAGAGCCACAGAGGAGTGCAGGATTTACGCTGGGATTTTTGTTTCAGCCATCTATGGAATTAAGAAGTCTATCCTTGCATTTCATTAAATCCTGCCTAATGAGATGACTGTCTCTCCCCAAAGAGCAGATGATAAAGTACCCTATGCCATGGTGCATAAATTAGTATGGTGGGGTTAAATGCTGGAACTGACTCATGTTTCACAAGAGGACCCTATCCAGCAGTTAAATCAACTTGCATAAATACTGCCAACTGCGGGCTGAATTCAGCTGCCTACTTAGAGCCTGCATCCAAAACTAATGGATCATTTGTTGGCTCATAATGAAATCAAAAGGCAAAAGAGTGGAGTTAAGTAGAACTTGACAACTTTGCGCACTGCACCTGCACACAGATTCATATGTAGTGTTGTGATTTTAAGTTGCTGTATACTGAAAGGAGTAGTAAACTGTATCGGCAACAATACCACATTGTACAAATACTCCATTGCTAGTGAACGTCCTCCATTTGACATTTTAGTTAAAGGTGCTCTATTTGATATTCAAATTATTAATATAGCAGCAAACAACTATTTGCTATGTAAAGATATAGAGGAGTAATGTCTACTAGGCTTGCCGCGGTAGTCTGTGTTACCGGTGTTCGGGTATACACAGACTACATTACTTGCCCATCGCCCCCAGCGCACCATTTTTTACAGAAATAAAACCCATTTAGTTCATTTTCGCATATCAGCACCGTGTTATCAATACATAGTCGGACAACGGATGCTACAAACTGAAAGTGAAAGTGTCTCAGCTCAGAGTAGCAGGAGTAAGATTTCACACACACGGGACGAGAGAGAGTTGACAGAGGAGACGATGGCGAAGGATTTGATGTCAAAGCAAAAAGCAAAAGCACCTGTTTGGCAATATTATGGATTTAAACCCAACGCTATCAGGGAACCGTAACGTTAATGAGACAATCGGCATGTGAAGGACGGAGCGGTCACAGTCTGTGTGCGCAGCGGAACAGTGCCGATTGGAAACCTGCGGCCCCGCAGCGGAAGCTGGACCGGAGAGGCCACACAGTCAGCCACACGACGTTAAAGATCTCTTAGTGCATGTTTGTGCATGTGAGCGTGCCCCACTGGATAGCTCACGGCCGCCGCTCTGTACTGCTCTCATACGTCGGTTACAGCTGATAACACCGTCCCGAGCGATAGTGCCGTTACAGAAGCGTAGCACCCCCCCTCCGGTTCCCCCCAGGTTAACACTGTTACCTTTGTTTTTACTATTAGCGCTGTTAGCACCGTTGGCTGCAAGCAGCTGGCTCAGCCGTCGCCATGTTGAGAGCGTGCGGAGGCAATAGAAATGCTCCCAATCTCACATTTAGTACCTTTAAAGAATGTAAGTCTAAATCTAGTTGGCCTAACTAGTTTCTATAGCTGCCAATTAAATGTCGCAAAAGTAAAAAAAATATTTCCTTTTGAAATGTAGAGCAGTAGAAGTACTAAGTAGCATAAAATGTGAATGCTCAATTAAAGTACAAGTACCTGAGTACTTAAGTAAATGTACTTAGTTACTTTCCACCACTGTGAGCTGTGTAAGCCTCTCATTGTATTGAGCCTCATGTGTTACTTGAACTAAAATATTCAGTCAGAATTTGTTAAAAAAATCTATTTATTGCATTTTTCATTGTTATTCTGCTATTTCTGTGTCTGTGTGTGTTTGAGAATAAACAACGATAACCGGTTTGATATATGTTTCAGCCAAAGCTGTATTACTATAATGATGTGCCCCACATGGCTCTTGCACTTTGAAGGAGGCATTTCCGACGTATTAGTATAATTACCAGTGATGAGAAAACGAACCAAATTTCCTTTCATGAGTTCATCCGAGCTGCGGTTTCACCACACACACACACTCGTTCACACACAGAGTGAGAGACAAAGAGGGAGGAAAAGAGGGAGAAATTGAGAGGGAGAGAGAAAGAAACCATCAAGAACTCAAGAGTGGGGCTCATGCCTGATTTGATCATCACCTCTAATTGGGAGATAATTTTCATAAAGCCTTTCAAATAGCTGACAGCTTCTGTCCTCCATTTCTGTCTATCTCCGCAACTCTTTCGCCATATTTTTCCATGTTTTAAAAAGATGCCCTCGGCAGAAGGGGAGCGATCGGAGGGGATGCTGGGAGTTTGCTGATATTCCAGGTATTTTAAGCTTTTGGGTCCACATGGGTGTAATGGACTTATTCTCAAGCAGTTCTTGTCTCTCTAATTAGTGGTCCCCCCTCGAGCCGTAACAAGGGCACTGACGAGAGAGGCTTTTTCCCAATGATAATGTGAATGGATACCTGCAGGGGGAGATTTCTGCACTGTTCTTCATCCTGTCAGCCACTCTGGGTAACACAGGGGCTTAATGAACCTGAAAACAAGACACTGTGTGTGGTGAGCGGAGTGTGTGTGTGTGTGTGTGTGTGTGTGCGTAAATCCAGATGGGAACTGTACAGTACCTTAGAGCTGGCTGTGGTGTATTTTAAAAAATACAGTGCATCTCTGGTGAGAAATCGGCACTCCGCGTTATGATGATGAAATCAATTATTTGTCTGCGTGTTTACGACCTCACAGAGTATGTCAGCTGTAAAGGTGAAACAGGCTTCGGCACCTCGTCACATTCACAGTAGCAGAGTTTACCTTGTGTGGGAGCGCAAGAGCTGCCGAACATGTAATGTGATATGTATGTCCTGCCTGCGAGACGGCTCGACTGATAAGTTGACACTGTGGAGATGCATATCTAGGATGCATGCGATGTCACAAATGTCACGTATGATCGATCGAACGCCGCGCTGTCTGAGTGAGAGGTCATTGCTCTCCGTATACAGCCGAGGGGGGGAAACGGGACAGAACGCTCGGTCAGCACATGGCCACATTTTGGACGCACTGTTTTTTCCCCTCCCTCCCTCCCTCCCTCCCTCCCTGCCCCCCTGAGCGGGTAATGAGCTGAGTTGTTGTTGGTGGAGCACACGTCACTCCATGTGACATTAGACTCACTCACTGCTGCCACAGCCTATACCTCGTGCTTTATCTTGGACACTAGGCCCCACCAATGAGGGGCTGCAACTACCTTCTCAAGCTTGCTGACATTGAATGATGTGTTTGTTTATTATGTCCGATAGGTGTCATGTCAGACATGCATTAAGTCCTTGCAAAGTGAGCCATGCAATTTTTTTTCTGCGGTAATAGTGCCGTGGACCAAAGCAGGGAAGCACTTGCTTGAGGACGAAGCGATGGGGAAAGTCTACGACAGACTAAGCAAAGTGGAAAAAAGTGGAGGGAATACAGTATATAAACAGGAGAAATATGGACAGGTTGTGTGTGAGAGATGCAGAAAGACAAAGAGACAGAAAGAGGGAAAGACTGAGAGACGGAGATGGAGGAAGGGAGCCACAGATGTGGCGGGGCCTCGGGCGATACAAGTCATTATGGTGTAAACTGCTCCAGTGGTGATGTTGTGGGGAGAGCAGAGAGGTCACCGGCTCGGGGTGTGTCAAGCAATACATGCAGGCATACACATAAGTAGAGGCGCGCGCACACACAGAGGAAATTGAGAGAACATCTGGATATGTGCCACCTGCCTAGAGGAAGTCATCTAGTTTACACGCGGTGCAGGAGGGGGTTTGTCCCTTCCTGGATGTGCAACCTTCATGCTAGCCTGCACCACTGGGAGAGGATGGAGGACGAAGTGGAGAGTGAAGAGCGTGCAAACCAAATGACACACTTTGCAGGGATTAAGTGTTGAAGTAAACACGGATATCGTGAGTTGGGACAGGAAATGGGGGGAAATACACACCGCCGTCTCCTCTGCAGACCCCTATCATGTCACCGCAGTTGCTTGTTTTACTCAGCTGGGCCGAGGCGCCGGATGGATGCGTACCGATGAGGGCTTTATCCATTGCAAACCAATTTACAGGCATTAAATTGAGAAAATAAAGAGATTGTAGAGTTTAGCAGAAAGGATCAAAGTAAAAAACACATTTACAATTGGAATATGTTTTTAGGCTTTTTACTTTTTTATGCCTTCTTGAGCATAAAAGCAGGAAAGAACGGAGGAAAGGAAAAAAGACAGGAGACACAAAACTCAGCGCTAAGTATTGACCATCTGGCTCCAGCCCAAGCTAGCGTGCCACAAAACAATTGCATTCATTAGGTTAATTTATCATGGTGGTAAGCTCAATTTACTTTTGCTTGTGCGAGCGTGGCTCATTAAGATTCAGTCTGCCGTTTCCTCGGGCCGTCTTGTGATCATTCACACAGGGTTAACGCATTTTGGACCAGATAGGAAGCACTCCGGGGTTATCTGCCAGACCTAAACTGTTTAAATAAAGGCAGCAAAAGAAGAGGTGGAGAGAGGGATTACGGTGGCAAATGAGAGAATGAGAAAGGGATGGGGAGCGGGGAGGCGGGGGGGGGGGGAGTGTCAGCGGAGGAGTGATCTGAAGAAGAATGCCGTTGAAGAGAAGTGGGGAGAAAGAAAGGCTCGGCTCTCGGTTGACAGAATGGATGTTGCGGGGCCGCGGTGGAAGAGGAATGGAGAAAGAGCGAGGGAAGGGAGGCACGTGACTAAATGTATTCTGATAACTGAACAGCAGATGTCTCGCATGGAGCTCCTTTGTTGCCTGAACAGCAGGACCCTGCACTTCAGTGGGCTCACTTCACACCGCATTCATTTGCCTGCCAGCTGCCAATTTAGGGTAGAGAGAGTGAAAAAGAAGGAGAAAGAGAAGGGAGAGAGAGAGAGAGACAGAGGAGGGAGGGAGGCTCACACCAGTCCGTCCCTCCCCTCCCTCAGCATGTCTTGCAGAGAGGCTGCCATTCCCTTCTCCCTTTCCCCCCGGTGGCCTGTACAATTAGTGATCTGCATAACCACCCACACCTCCACGCACTGCTCTCACAGAGCAGAGGGGGAGCTGCCTTTGTCTTTTGGCTGCTGTACAATGAGTCGCTTTAGACTTGGCTGGAAGCCAGGAGCCGTGGCACAAAACCGCATGTTCTTGATGGATGACGAATACTCCCGGAGTCTTGTTTCCTCATGCAGCTGATTTGGCAGGTCAGAGATGAAGTGCAGCAGCGGCCATCAACAGCCCTTTCGTTAAAACGCCTCCTAAGCCGCGGAAAGGGAGAAGTTTCTCTCCTATTACCCTCCCATGTACCTTTTTTGCTCAATAGAAGCACGCTCTCATTAAGCCCACAAAGCCCACAGTTCATTAACGCCCGGGCGAAAACAAATTCACACCCCTCTGCTAAGTGATGCGGGCCGAGGCGTGATGGCATCGAGGCAGGCTGTGTGAGGCGAGACCCGGGTGACTGAAACCACAACTTCACAGCTCACCTGATGCTTGAGACCTCGCTGAGAACCAAATCACATCTCACTTCGTGCTACACATCCTCCGCCTTGTGAGCAAGAGGAAAGAGAAGAGTGTGAAACCCCGATTTAGTTAATATAATTGGTTATGAGCGCACTTCTTACGTAATACTGGAGGTAAACTTGAGGCAGAAGGCTTTATTTTTCTCTAAACTCCTTCGAACTTCTGCTCTGTTTGACTTTCTCCCTATTATTATCTTAATTGTGAAGGCCACTCAGTGATCAGGGTGCTATAGAGGTTTGTAGGGATTTCTAACCCCATCATTAAGGCTTGTGTGCTGCATCGTATTGATCGACGACCACTGGCTCATCTAAATTGTGCTCACTTGTTACAGTACAAAAGGCAGCGAGAGCAGATCCCTCTCATCACCCTCCCCAATGTCAATTCACAGGACGAGCATTATCCCCACTTCCTGAGTTGGAGAGGGGGGAGATGATAAAAACTTTTTGATTAAGGGAAGGGAATGTTCTATTTCATTCTGATTCGGGAAGCAGGAGAAAGAGCGGAGGATTAATCTTAAGGCCGTCGTTTTACTGCCTATCCCCACTCCTGTCTCCGAGCTGAAGAAGCGCGAGTGAATAATGGGGTGTCCATCAGCCGTGGGCTCAAGCCCAGATTGGGATTTTCTCTGGGGATAATACAAAGCAGGGCGACAATTGATGATTCATAATGTACAGTTTTAGCCTGGCGATAGCGCCAGCTATTGTGGCGGGGTTGGCATTAGTATTACAGTATCTCCCAATGAGGTGTCCCCGCCTGACAGCAATCTTTCCAAGTGTTCTTTTGCTGAGGATGGGAGAATCACCAGTTTATAAATATGGATACAGAGAAGTACATATTCTGTAATTCAGATATGTGACAAATTGCACTTTTAAGTCCTCATTCAGTCATACATGTACAATATTTAAGGATCCTTTTTGAAAGGAAGGGAGGATCCAGCCATGGCAGGAACCAGAGAGGAATAATGGCGCCTTGTTGCGTTCACTTACTCGACTCCCTCATTTTGTACGCCCGCAGCTTTTACACTGAACCGAGAACAATCCCGCTAACAAAGTTGTCTGCCTCTCCAGTCATGTGAGCAGCACCTGTCGTGTCAGGGAGTGGAGGCAGAGGCGGCGCTGGGGATCCATGGAGGGGACGCTATCCATCAGTGGTTCCATTTGATATTTAATTTAGACTTTTATGAGCCTTAGAGGATGGGCCATGTCATTTTTCTCTCCCAGGCTCTCTCTCTATAGGGATTGAGGATAAATTCCTTCCATCCGTGCAGCAGCCTAACCAAGGCTCCCTCAGATTTATAACTGTATGTGATAGCGGTGATGCTGGTTGTGGGTTGGTTGCGATGACTGGCCCACATATAGGACATGGGTCTCCGTCCGGGTCATACCTGCTCTATACTTCCTCAAACTTGGATAAAAGTAACAGATTCATTGTAGTAGTCGCCATAAAAGGTGACAGTGGACATTATTACATTGGCATTATATTAGTAAGAAAGAACTGTTATGATGATGTCATATCTGGCGTCACATTTAAAAGCAGCGGAACAAAATCAATTAATTTAGCATTAATCAACAGAGTGTGATATTATGCATACATGTTTTTTATTTCCGTGAGTTATGGATGGAGTAAAATACGCGATATTCTGAGAGGGTAATTTCAAGGAGCAGCGACGAGTTTTATAAACTAATCCTCTCCTAATGGTCTGTTTTAACGTAATTTATGGCTTCATTCATTACCCCTTTTGTATCAGTAATTATTTCTAAAATACCAAAGAGCCATCTTTTCTTTCCCGGTTCTTCTCAGGCTCTGATTTATCGCCCCGGCTCTGGCCTGATGCTGTCTTCCCAAGGTGTGACATTTCAAAATATTTATAGCTCTGGCACATTAAAGGCCTTCCTTTTGAAGGTGACCGACCGCTCTTCCACACCAGTGTAATTAATGGAATCTCAGCTTGTTCGCCTTGTGTTATTTATCCACTGCATTCTGCTGAAACACTATGGAAAACAGCAAGGTGTTGGCTTAGCTACCTCAGCTCATAAACAGGCGTTTTATACCCTTTGGTACCAGGATGCATTGCACCGGGGGCGACGGGGAGAACATTCCTCGTCAAAGCCCCAAAAGTTTAATATTTTATTGATTAGATCTAAACCTTCTGTCCAGAGTGGCAATTAAAATTCAATTAAACTGACTGAAAGCATCATATTAAACTTCATCTCTTTATGAGCTCCGAGATAATGCTGGAGGACAAGACTTGAATATAATCACACCCTTTTTAGATTATATTATCCTGTTCATTCACTATAAAAGTGACACTTTTAGGTATACTTTCAATATTTCTTATCTATAACATTCTAATGAACACATTTTATAGCCATTTAAATCAACTATTATTGGGCATTGTAATAAAGAGAGATGGTTACTTTTTGTTCTGCACTCCACATTAAAAAAAGAATTAGTTGCACCAAATTTTTTCACACAGGTAAATGAAATGTCAACGAACCAGTAAAATATAAACAAATTGATTTAGCATACTTATTAAAACCTCCATAATGCTCACTAACATTATTCACAATGGTGATAAAATATTCTAGTATCCCAGTGTTGGATAGCTAATAAGGTGGCCTCAAACTTTTGTTTTATTGAAATGCATCTTCAACAAGAAACAAGACTTAAGGTCTACAGCCATGCTAGCGGCTCTGTGAGGCTTTAGATAGGCACATCAGTGCATAATAACATGCACACTAAAACAACTAACATGCTGATGTTTAGCAGGTTTAATACTTACCATGCTCACCATCTTAGCTCAGTGTGTTAGCACGCTAACATTTGTTAATTAGCTTAAAACCCATGCTGAGTCTGATGGGAATGAAAAAGTCAGAGGAAGACAAAAGTTATTACAATTCATCCTGAGGGGGGCATGAATGTCTGTACCAAACGCATGGCTATCCATTTAATACTTGTCGAGAAATTTTACTCCGAACCAAAAATGTCAACCTCATGGTGGCGCTAGAGGAAAAGTCAGGGAATCAACAAAGTCATGAGGCCTCATCTTCTGGGAACCGTGAATGTCTGTCGATAGCTTTTTTGCCAATCCAAAGATGCAGGCGGCAACCTCCAGTTCTGAGAAGTGAAGCCAATGCGGCAGTGTCTTAAACTTGCATTCTCTCTAACAGCCAGCAGGGGGCGACTCCTCTGGTTGCAAAAAGAAGTCTGATTGTATAGAAGTCTATGAGAAAATGAGCCTACTTCTCACTTGATTTATTACCTCAGTAAACATTGTAAACATGAGTTTATGGTCTCAATCGCTAGTTTCAAGTCTTCTTCAATACAGCATGATGTTCATTTAGTAAATGATGGTCCCATTTAGAGTCAAATAGACCATAAAGCAGAGTATGTTTTAGGGCGTGGCTACCTTGTGATTGACAGGTTGCTATCACAGCGTTGTCCATGTTTTCGTCTTTAACCCTTTCACAGTGTGTTTTCAGTTCATGAAAGTGAAATGTAACATTTTGGTCACCTAAAAATGTCTTATTCAGCGTTCAGTTGTACTTGAGCTACACCCTCTCGTTTCACTTCTGGTTGCAAAAAAAACAAAATGCCGAACTCAAGGCTTCAAAACCGAAGTCCACAAACCAATGGGTGACGTCATGGTGACTACGGCCACTTATTATACACAGTCTATGGGTAGATGTTGAGATATTTCACAGAATAAGTCAACACTTGGTGGCACTTCTCTGGGCATCATGGATATCCATGACAATCCATGTAACAGTTGTTGAAATATTTCACTAAAAAACATAAATATCAACCTTATAGTGGCACTAAAAGAAAAGTTAAAGGATCACCAAAGTCGGTAGATTTGATTCACTGAGGGACTTGTGTGTGTGTAGAAAATTTCATAGCAATCCATCCAATAGTTGCTGTGATATTTTAGTCTGGACCAAAGTGGTGCTATCCCTAGAGCCATGCAGCTAGCATGGTTAAAAATTTGGCCAAATCTAACAGAAACATTTACACGTATGTTCTATTTGTTGATCAGAAATAGTGTCAGGACTCACGTCGTAACACCATATCCTTACGGACTCATCAAAGGTCAAAGGTCAGCGCTAAGCCACAGCAAGGCCATTGATCCAGCAGCGTCCACCACAGTAAGCAGGCTATTTAGATGTACACAGAGAGCAGTGTGGGAGACCGGGAGAGGTTGTTATTACTGAGTGCCTCTCTGTTTCCCCAAGACTGTTTGCTCTGTGTGATTATTCTCTCCAGCTCCCCGAGCATCCCGACTCCTGCCTCTGTGATAAAGATATTCATTTACCTGATATGAAAATCTTGTTCATGCCGATCCCAAATGACTCCAGATAGAAGAGGGAGAAAAGCGGGGAGGTGAGAGACGACGGAGGAGGATAGAGGAGGAGAGTGGCTGGTAAAGAATGACATGAAATATTAATACAATCTGAGCCAATGTGACACATAAAGTTTGCACGATAACAAAATAAGGCTTTTTATCAAACGTGGGTCCGCGATATTTTTCTTTTTATTGATTTGTGGAGAAACTATTACCAAGACATACAAGCAAGTTGAAGTGGAGAGTATAAACTTCCCATAGGTTTGTTTGTCTCATAGTGATTCTGGGAAATGAACGACTGAGTGTGTGCACAAGCTTATGTTGTAGATGTGAAAGTGTGTATGCTTTTTTTGTGTCAAGGAGTATCCCACAGTACACATCCTCCCCTCTCTGCTAATGATGAGATTCATTTTAAATGCCTCTGAATGAGGAGGCTTTGTGCTGGCATCCATCCACTAACTCCTCCACCGATATGAAGTACGGAGATGGATATTATGGGGTGGGAAAAAAAACTAAATGTGTCCTCTCAAATGCATCCTCATGGTTAAAAGGGTAAAATGAGATGCAGGGGTACGATAGTCACTCCCCCTCATCACGTAGCCAGCCCATCTCCTCTTCCTTTATTTTGTTTGAGTATATGGCTCACTCATCTCAGGTTTTATTGTCTCTATCTCGGGGAGCGCTGCTTTTCCCCCATAACACGGTCACCATGCGCGGCACATCAGGCAAGTTCTTGATTCTGTACTCGGTAATTTAAAGCCTTTATGGAATTGCAATTTCAGGGCTCAGTGCTTGTTTTTCTAAAATGTACTCAAGGAATTAGCTACTCCAGCCACAAATCAGTTGAATTTATGCACAGTTGTAATACACTTTATGGGCTCATGGTACATTGCTTCAAAAACAGCAGATGTGAAATTATGATAAATATAATGAGGGTTTTTTTTTTCCTCCTTGCTCGCTTCTTTCTGTCCCTCAGTCTCGCTCTCTCTCTCTCTCTCTCTCTCTCTCTCTCTCTCTTGACTGCGAGAGAGAAGGATGTGAAGCGTGTTTACTTACCCCATACAATACATTTAATGTCTTAGTAAGGGCCGCCAACAAAACCTGATTAATGTCCTCATCTCTTTTATTAAAGATAAGAGTGGCACTGCAGTCAGGAGATAGAGAGAGTGCCATAAATCTCAGGCAAAATGAGCAGTCAAATAATCACTCATCAGAAATGAAATCTACATACATTAACACTCGCAGACATTCTGCGGTGAATATAAACACGGGGCTACGGGGCGATGAAGCCAGCTCCATTTATCCACATATTGGCGGTTAGGGGGAGGTAAAGGTGCCTGGAGAGGGTAAGCTCTCAG
Organism: Sebastolobus alascanus; assembly: GCA_916701645.2. Lineage (NCBI taxonomy): Eukaryota > Metazoa > Chordata > Actinopteri > Perciformes > Sebastidae > Sebastolobus > Sebastolobus alascanus. The sequence goes on along the minus strand of CAKAOJ020000134.1, from coordinate 1,749,016 downwards.
CTGGTGATGATGTTTAAAGGGGGTCCTGTCCTGCTAAGCTACCGTCCACCAGACTAACCATGTGTCCAGGGAAGCAGACGCACCATCATTAGGGCAATGGATGAGTTGGATGGCGGAGGCAATTAAGCATCACCCTGAATAGGACATAATGTTGATCCATCCCTACGATTAATCAAGGCATGCATTAGACAGTGATGGGTGACCCTGCGCCTTTGTGACAAAATGATTCTTCATCCCCGTGTTTGGGGATTGGGCTCCTGAGGTCCCTAATGCGCCTTAGAGGCGCCCCAATGAAACCCCGTCATTTATTCTGTTTCTGTCCCTGACAGCTATCAACCTGTCTTCTGCCAGCCAAGGAACATTATCTGAACTCCCAAGGCGGTTAGCGACAGCGACTTATGAGTGGTGGTAGCAGACAGGCAGATATGTAAAGCAACGATAATGCTACCTTGCTTTTGTACTATCGCGATTAGCAACCCAGGTACGCTCAGTTGGCAGTTTATTATTACTATATATATTCCTGTGGCTTTTTTGGCTGATAGGTGGTATACTGTAAACGGCCAGAAAAAGGGATAGGTATACCCTGTATACCTGCGTATACCCTCCTCTACACCACTACACCTAGCTAAAAGTAATGTAGTATAATGCTGCATTCACATGGAATCAGGCGGACGGACATCACCATCTGAACGGCATGGGAAACACCAGAAAACCAACTAAACAGTCCGAAGGAATGGCAGGACGGTAAAACGAAACATGCATGACAATGCTATGGTGATGGAATAGAATATATTAATTAAAATTATTTTGTGTCTACTATTTTATGTAATTATTCTAATAATGCATGTAGCTATAACATGCAGCTTTCACTTAATATTTTATTGCAAACGTAAACTACTTTCTCGGGTGTGAGGGAGCTACTGTATGTTACATCCAGTTATAAATTCCGTCTTAGAGGACGGCAAAACGTAAAAAAAAAAAACAGTCCTGCAATAAATCTTAGCTTCACAGTTTTTGTTTTAAGAGGTGTTGAGTCAACTGTGTGGTTATTTTAGAGGATGTGGTTTGTGCTGTTGAATTATATTGCGTTATACAGAGAGGTCATTGATCCTCATTCATATAAATGGGGTGCACATCATAATATAAACGTCTGTCAGTATAACACAATACAGTTTAACAGCACCACAAACTGCAACCTCCAAAATAACCAAACGGTTGAATCAACACTTCTCTCAAATAGTTTCAATCAAAACTAAACATTAATATCTTCGTGAAGGTCGGATTTATTAAAGCATCACTGCATTACTTTTAGTTCGGTGTACCTAATAAACTAGTAACTGAGTGTATGTTTGGGAATGTCACGATACCAGAAATTACCAGTTAAATTTCACGATTCTCGATACCAATTCGAGACCACGGTAAAAAAAAAAAAGTGAAAAAATGAAAACAATAAATCCCATGTACCTCCACTCCTTTATTACTGTTTGCAGACTGGTCTTTGTTAGGATATTAAATAGGTCATAATTCCCTCTATTTTGGATTGCTGTGAAAACATCTCCTTCAAGCTGTATTTATTCAAGTTTCTCACCAAAAACTACATTTTATAAGATTACATTTGAACACATCATGATAACTTTGGAATTTACCTTCGCCCAATACTCATTTTTATTGAACGCATCATAACGTAAATCAATGGCACCTCCGGTTAACATTAGCTGTTAGCTCCGTGCAGGTCTGTGCTGCTTACCGGCTGCTAACAGCTAACGTTAACTAGCTTTTGTCCTGCTGATTCCAACACGGATTTGTTGTTCGCAATGTAGCATTATCAGGGAAAAAATAGGGATGCGTCGAAGACGCTATCGGTAGTGACGGGACGCCGTTAGTCTCGAGCACTGACAGTACCTACAATAACTGCGGTACTGTAGAAAAATGAGTACTGTCATGTTTTCAGAATTTTGGCATCGATTTGGTACTGAAGTATCTGTTCTTGTGACATCCTGTATGTAATTATGTTGCTATATGTACCATAGACACAACCAAAAAAAGTATATAGACGCATACAAGCATTCTATGCACACATACAGTATACATGTGCAAGTAGTCACGTATGCACACATGCATGAAGCCACATATAAACATACTGTTATGCATACACCACAAATAGAGCCACATGTGCTTTTTCTCCATCTCACTCACATCAGAGGCCTCCGTGTGACAGATGTCATACGCTGTGATTAAAAACTTGTGGGAAATTAAAAACAAATGCACAATGCACTATGGCTGCTCTTTGTTTTGGTGTCAATCATATCTCGATAATCAAAAATTATTATTTTTTTCTTCCGCTCATTCGCCGCTGCTGCTGTGGCATCTGGCGGGGACAGGCTGACGAAGTGTCTTTACAGCGGAAATTACAAGAAATGGATTTTCCATGCTTGATAAGAGTGTCAAATGACTTCATATAGAGTTGTGCAAAGTACTGCGGCTCCACTCAAAATATTGACAGGGATGCGTAGCAACGTCAGTGGTCTCGCTGTGATAATGACTCACTTGCAAGCTGATACTGTACATGTGCCTCATAGACACGATGCCAAAGCACATTTATGGCTGTTAATCTTTCAGAATCTAAATAAAATCTAAATTAGTTTTTTGTTTAACTTTATAGTTCTCCTTTTAAAAAGATTAGATCATAGAATATGATCTTTCATCATTTAATGTGATTTAGGATTATATCACCCCCATTATTTCTAATCACAATGTCATTTTACACATTTATGTCATTTTACACATTTATTTAAATGTATAAGATGTCCAGTTGTTCTGCTCCGCAGTTTTCTGTAGCCTCCCTCTGTCCATATGGTTGCCTATTCACCTGTATTGCTGGATCATGAGGATGTCATTACCTCCATCATTGAGCCCAGGCATCTCAGAGCCTGTTAACCTGGAACAGGCCTGGCCGTGCAGCCCTGTGCTGCTGATGGTACAATATGCTCCTTGTTATTCTAGGATCATTGACGCTAAAGCCCTGGCAATCAAGTCAGTTTTGTCGAAGCTCATTGGCTCAGTGGGGTCTCGTCTCATCTGCGAGCTCGGAATGAGGAAAGGAGTGTTCGGGTTAGTTGGGTCGTTAGGTAGAAATTCTTTGATAATGGTGCATGTTACATTAGAGCCTTACAAACCAAGGATAAGGCTTTCAGAGTCTGTGTAATGTAATTTACAGAATGGTTATGGTAGATAAGAAATCCTCTCGAGGTGTGAAGTATGGAGATGAATAGTTCCTTATTAATCTGAACTCATCACATGCTACACGGCCAAGACACACTAGTTACAACATGAATAGATTTATACAAATCCAAGACACTTTTATTGCAGATGATATATTATGGCTAAACGTATCTTTTCAAAGTGTAGCAGCGGAGTGTGATTGTTTCTGTTATCGTCTTACTTGTTTTAAACAATTGTCCAAACAACAGCTAATTTCATGTAGCATTAATAAGAAATTCAGTAGTTGTGAGCAATCTCTCAGCGTTAACAGGAGCCTGATGAAATGTACACCCATGATGAAATGGAAACAGCTCAACAGCTGAGGCCGGAGGTAGCAGATATCCCTCCATATGAAACAATGTGTGGTGGGACACTTTTTCATTGGTCCCCTGTGAGACCGAGATCACACATGAAACTTTTGTTATACAGCTTGGTGCAACCGAAGTTGCACTGTCACAGTCCAGGCTGTCCTCATACACTGTTCATAGCTATACCTACGAAAATTAATGTACTGTAATTTGTATACATCCCACGAAATCAATTCTAATGTAATCCACATAATTGTAAACCAGGAAGTATAAAGAGCGACAAACGCCGCATAGGACGGAGGTCGGGCTGGATAGGTGGGTCAAAAAACACCGGATTCTCGCCCACGTTTTGTTGCCTAAACCTAACCAAGTTGTTTCCTGTGAAGACTGAAGTTTATTTTGAAAAGACTGGAGCAGAAATTGACACATGTTGCTGGACATTCGTAGGGAAACGCACGAAAAATAAGAAAAAACTTTTCGTAAGATATTATACGAACCGTTGTACGAGTATACCATGCACAGTCAGAGTTGCGAATGAGAGTGGCAGCGAGTTAAAAAAACTTCCTTGTTGACTTTGTGAACAAAAAACGGCACCATAGCTGCTGAATTCATTCAAAACTGATCCAGTATCCACAAGTAAATTGATTTAAGATGCATAAGATAGATAAAAATCTGAACTTCAGGCTGCATGTTCAGTAGTTTTGTCTTGTAACAACAGCTCAACCCATACAGCAACTTCTACGCGGTCCATGCTGGCATATCACAACTTTAAGGAATGTAAAGTAAGGATAAAATGTTACCGCTATGCTCGTGCTCAGTGTTGAGTTGTGCCGAAATCCTCAGCAGCATCTCCAGTTTATCCCTGTCCCTGTGGGATGTCAGCCTCCCAGAGGAAGAGGGGGCCATCTCTGAGGAGGTGGCGTCACACAGCTGCCATAGCCCGGCAAAGCTCCTCGAGGAAAGACATGTTGTCAGTGCGCATTAATCATCGGGCCCACCATCGGAAACAGATTCCCCTCATAAGCAATTTCACTCATTAGAGTTACGGTGCTGATTTGCTGATTGGAGTTACGCTGAGGCTACTAACACTGAGAGGGAAAGAGAGGAGAGGAGGGGAGGAGGGGGGGGAGGGTCTGACACATTTACAGTGATGTGAAAGCTGAGATGTTGATTAATGTGCATTGTTCGTGTCACATAAACTGAATAAATAAATATCAAACAAAAGCGGAGGGAGAGACTCATTTACGAACCAGGAAATGAAAGTTCCATTTAGTTAGGGAGTAAGACGGACCGGGATGACAGTCTGTAGACGCGACTGTAAACAAGAAATCACCACAGTGTAAGTCAAGGCCGCGTTCCACGAAGCAGCACCTGGCGTGGCTGTTTGAAGCATTCCTTAAACGGACTCGGTTCAGTTCTTGTGGCATAGACAAAACATGAAGAGGAGAGCCCCGCTGCCCTGCCAGCTCCTCTGAAGTCCACCACTCTGATAATAAGTGGCCTTCCTGGTTAGCATGACATCTCGCAATCAGCTCTTGAAAGCCCTCGGGCTGTGATTGGTTTCAAAACAATCTCGCAGCTCACAATTCAAGCAGGGCATTAAATAAATACTTTTTTTTTTTTCTTTTTTTTTTTACAGAATATTACGTGCTGCATGGTGATAAACAGACAACATCCCCTTTTAGCTCACATTTAGGATAGGGCTGTTTATATTGATCTTCATATCCCATCCACAAACACCCTTGTTTACATAAATAAACAATATTCTGTTTGCTGCCATGGAAACAGAGTTTACACAGGCCGCACAAAAATCACCATTTAATGGAGTAAGATGTTTACATGCGTGAGAATGCTGGCTAATAATGGCATATCTCAGCTGTCATACTCTGGTTGCTCATAACTGGGATGTGTGTTTATCCAGGCTACTGGGAGTGGTGTTTACGAGCTACAACTCTTTAAACGCAACACTTTGTGTGCGCGCCAAGTAATTTCACGATATTAATGCGAACGGCGCTCCTGTGATAATCCTCCGGCAGTAACAGATATGGATTTTAAAAAGTTGTTGATCATTATTTCGTATTATATTTCAATTTATTTTTACGCCTTCTGACATGAAATCTAAAGCAGTTATGTTCCTGCAGTAGCAGAACTTTGCAAACAGACTGAATCCATTGTTTAACAGTGCCAACTTTGCACCGTGTTTTGATTTGATCCTATCCGTTACATCCTCTCAGTCGTGACCCCCCCCCCCCCCCCTACCAGTCATTAGATCATTACTCCGCTTTAGGGAGCAGCAAACATCCGAGGCCGTCTGAACTGTTCCTGTGGAGTGGAGCCAACAACCGCATGACTTAATAAATGGTGACAAACATCAGCCGGCGCTCGCATTACATACTAACACAGACATGGAGCAAGTTCAACCAAACAAATGGTCACTACAGGTTCTGTGTGTTTCTATATATATATGTGTGTGTGTACTCTCCTCCTCTGTCGTGCCACCATCATTTCATCACTTTGATCATTTTCAAATGATCCTCGGCATGTGATTCTTCTCTGACTACCTTCAGATACACAGCGTGCGCTAATTAGACAGGTTTTTTTTTTTTTTTGTCAGGTGAGCGATGGCCACCGATACACCCCTCTGTCATTTTCCTTCGAGAGAAAATGCACTCGTGCAGGAATCCCTCTGTCTGCTTCCCTCAGCTCCTTTTTTCCCCGAGCTTTTGCAGATTTCCTCCGTCCGCCCGGGCAGCCCGAGAGAAGTCGTTTTACAGTTCAATCAGGAATTCTAATAAACTGACCTGTGCTTTAATGACTAATTCATTGTCTCCTTTACTACCTTCATGGGTATAAAGCGGATTAATGACTTGAGCAAGGTTAAAAACAGTACCACTGTGCTTTTCCTTCATCCATTATCAATCATCCTTTAGATTCTTGGGAGAGCAACGGAAATTGAAGGAAAATTAGTAATCCTTTTGATGGATGATACTAGCATAGGTAGGAGTGTATGCGTATGATATAAGTGTGGCTATAGCATTAAATGGAAATTGCCTGATAAGTAGCATCGCGCCAGGCGCTCGCGTTTTAAGACGTGCCACATATATGGAACAAACCGTAATGCTGTATGACAGGGGAATTATCATTCGGCGACAACAAAGCCGCCACAGTTTTAGACATGGAAAGAAGTCATATTTTTGATTATCCTCTCAACAGTGGACTCATAAATACCTGTTATCAAAATGGCTCAGAGACATAATATCATATATTGCGCCGCACAGTTCTTTACAGTGTGTTTACTACAAAGCTTTTAGGAAAAAAAAACTCCCGAGGAAAAAGGAAAAACTCCGCAGCAGTTTAGAGAATAGAGGATGAGAATTTCTCATGAGCTGTTAAACTTCTTTGACAGTTTCTTTACTTTTTCCTCACACTGTACTTCTTTCTTCAGAAATCCCATGGAAGAGGAGAGGAGAGGAATAAAAAAACCAAAGGGGAGGCGAAGGGGAACGGCGAGGAAGAGGGAAGAGCGGTAAGGCTGCCTCTCTTTGTTTACCATTCCATATTCCCATCATACGTACGTACGTACGCCTGTGCTGCATCTCTGGGCTCTTCCCATTCTTGGCCCAGTCATTTCTGACAATGTTAATGATTTAGTGGAGAGCCCTCCACAACGGATGATTTGTGACATGTAGGAAGGCTGGAAACGGGGGAGGACGAGGCAGGTTTCTGTGGGGAGTGTTTGGGATCCAGGGATGCCTTGAAGATAGTGATTCATTATATTTAAGACAAGTGTGACATCCTACTTCAAGGAAGCAGCACACATATGTATGGAAGGGGAGATTTTTTTTTTTCGGGTGGCCAAAGTGGGGAGGGGTAGGTAAGTACAAAGGAATGCCGCAGTGTTTTTTGAGATGACATAGGAATAGGAGGCAGGCATATGGAGACGGCAGACTGGAAAATAATGGGTAATGGAGGAATTTAGCCTGGGGCTATATGCCTGCTTTGCCTACTTCTGTATAACTAGTATATTTATAATTCAAATACATACCTTTAATAATTAACAACCAGTGAATATTAAAGGGAAATGCAGGATATCTTTTCCACAGATGGAGTCAGGTGAAAAATAGTATTACATTTCAAATTTGACAACAACGCAGAACAAAGGACCGAAGAGCGAAAACAAAAAAAGTTGGCTGCCATTTTGGGCCTTTATTATTATTTTCTTTTTTTTTATCTCGGCCTCGTGCAGTAAACAAAAAGCAGTCTTGTATTAGTGTGCCATTTGTTTTACTCACATGATGGCGTCTTTGCATAAAAAAAAATCTCTCAATGTGACTGGATTTTAAAAGCTGGTTAAATATTTGTGTACTTAAATTAAAAGACATTCAATCACTGGCAGCTTTTTACAGTAGGCTTATTGTTCGTTGGTTTCTGTTGGTGAATCATTCTGTAAGTCAGTCGAGGGCAACTCCCTGGAAACTTAAGTATGTCGTTACACAAGCAAACATCTCACTGATTTTGTCTGATTCAGTATTCGATTGTTGTCTGGAGTCATAGAGAACTGGTGATGACACCCTTTTGTCTGGCCAAATGTGACATACACATGACGTGGAGTATGACATCCGTGTGACTGAGTGCTAGTGATCAGCTCTCATTAAACACACCCTCCTCTACATAAAATGATGTCATTTCAGACACATTTTAAGGCTGCGGCGATTTAGAAATAAGAACTGTGTTACTAGATGCACTGAAGCTCGGTGCATTTATGCAGAGCGCGCCTTTTAAACTAGAATATCCCAGAGGACAGTGTGTTTTGTCGTCTGTACACAAGTGGCTCAGAAAAGCTCTCGTAGACTGTGTCAACCCATGTTATGCAAACACCAGAGTTCAACAAAAACCAACACATTTGCATATTCTGGATCTGAAAATGTGTTCCGCTTTTGTGCAAGGCCTCATTTCTATCCCCGCGCTTTGATGTAGCTCATACATATTGACGACCCGCCGAAGAAACCAACCATGTTAACTAAAGCATGAGCTCAATTTGTGCATCGCCTTTAAAAAAAAAAAAAAGTAGTGCATTAGTTTGTCCCATTTATATTTCCAGGGTTAATTAGCAAGTGAGAGATTGGACAATTAGTTCATCCATGCTAATTGATTATAATATTACAACTGGGTGATGATAGGATGAACGTAGACTCCTCGTTGCATATTCCTCTAAGGGATTCCATAATATATACAATGCTTCTGTGTAATGAGGGTTTTAAAAGACCAAATCAGCTGGGGGAAATTGTTAATTCAATTCCACTCAGATGATGCTGAGTTTTTCAGGGCGCAAATGAATTGGATTGGATTGCGGGGGGATCTTACGGAGTGGCGGTGTCCTTTTTGATTTTCGCTCACGTCAACGCAGATGACGGAGATCACTGGTTCGTTTCTGTCACAGGCACAATAGGATGTGAACTCTCAAAGACCTGATGGTATCTAGGTCATTTTCCTCTTCTGCTTATAATTGAAAAGCCCGTTCCGTTTCATATCGGCAACTTTCAGAGATGCATGCAGCTTCAGAGGGAGAGATATAGAAGGAAATGTACTGTATGTGTTTTTCCTCTCCAGCACAACACTGTCAGTGTCCATATTAAAGTATAGAATTACACTCCCCTTATCTAACTTTCCAGTCATACAGTATAGGACCACCTCTCTCCTCCGTTGTCAGATGTGTGAAGCTCAGGTATGGACCTCCAACCACCTCTCGCTGGTGGCCCCACTCCAGCTCCATCACGCTGTGACAATCTGTCATGAGGCGCAGCTGCGGGAGTGAGTGCCAATGCAGTTCACCTGGAAAGTTACGCAGGAAGTGCTCAAACTCCCACTTAGAATATGACAAATGAAAGGAAATTTAAAAAGTTACAGCACTATTTTTGATATAGCAGAAAAAAAATCGACTTTAAATGACAAACATATTTATTAACAGCCCTGCTGTTGAACTTACTTTTAGCTCAGATGTTAATAATGCATATTCTCACACATTGCTCATGTTCTATTTAAGAATTATTGCTCTTTATTTCTTAAAAGTCATCACTCTTGAGCACTTCCCTTATTTTTCCAGCCTCGCAACGAGAACCATTTTGTGGGAAATGTCTGCAGCAAATAAAAAACAAGATTCATGTGTTAAATGCCGAAGTATTACACTTCTTTACTGTGCTTAATAATTAATAGCCCATCCCATCGCCCTATGAATATTTACATGCAAAGTGTCCCTGGGAGCCTTCCATATGCCAGAGGGAGGGAAGTCTGTGTGTTTATAGCATTAAACACTCAAACATCGTCACCGAACCCTATTTCGCCTCGAACCACTAAAAGCAGTCACTAAAGCATTGCGAGCATTTTATTTGTTGTCGCACAATGTAACCTATTCAACTTCCATTTAGACGTGGCAAGTCAAATTACAGGTACTCTCTCTGTGCTCGGCTGAAATCCCAGGACGCCGCTTGTCTAGTTCGGAACGTGAAGGGAGCAGAAATGAGGTTTGGTACGTAGGGGTTGTTTCCAGAGCGATGACATTGCTCATTGAGATCACCTTCCACTTACTGTGTCAAAGTGTCAAAGGTCTTGTTGTCAGCCCGGCTCGAATCAAGGCTTCGGCAGAAGAAATTACATTATGTTGTAATAGCAGTGGGAGAAAAGGGGTGCACGCTGGCTTTAGAAAGTTCATTTGAGCAACTTTGAGCAAGAGGAAAATAAAACACAAACTCTGCAAATTATGAATGATCGCTGCGGTTATCTGAGCTAGTTACGCTGAGGACTTTGGACTTCTACAATGCCAGACATTAACATGCTATTCAATTCTAATTTTTTGCAACCAGCTTCTCTATTCTGATCCAAAAGTATAGAATAAATGCTGCAACAGAAGTTTGGAAACATCGCATGACTGCTCTGCTTGTGACAGCTTCAGAGAGCACAATCCAACCTCTGACGTTTGAGAGCGACTCCAATCAGGAAGGTCCAGGAATACAGCAAAATCCCTCTTGTTAAAGTCACACCGCGGCCGCCATAAAGGACACCGCGAGCTAATAACGGACAAGTAGGATATGTTATACAAAATAAATGCGCTGTTACTTGTGAACCTGGGCATGTTTGGCTCTGTTGCTTCCATTGGTGATATTTATCTAGGGAAGGGAAGGCTGAGTGTTGTTGTTGCCTCCCTGCAGGTCCCCGAGCTCTCAGATCTCCTCTCCGTCTCCTGTGTGGATAAGTAGTGGCTGCAAAGGCAACGCCGCTCTTTGATATTTCACTCCTCATTTGAATCAGTGGTCGCTTTATTTGACAATGCCAGGTAATTACCTGGGTACCTTGCTTGATCATGTGAACTCCTGCAGAACCAGAGTGGAGGGAGGGAGGGAGAGAGAGAGAGCTGGGCTGTGGGTATCAGGTAGAGGAGATGGAAATAGGAACACGTAAACAGGAAGAAAAAAAAGAAGCAGGGGGACGAAAACAAAACAAACACAAACTAACAAACCATCTGCATTTTGTTTACCCGCATTGTTTTCTGCGAGGATTTCAAACAAGCGGAGTCATGAGTAAGGCTGTGTTGTGTTAAGCAAGTCGTGTGTGTGTGTTTTGAAACGTTCAGCTGGGACCGTCCCACGCTGTGAAGGGAGGTCAGACATGGACGGGTTGCTGCATAAATGCATTAACAGGAGAGGAGATGCACTAAGTGCAAGTTTATTATAACTCAAATGAATAGTTTTTGTCTCCTGGGTTCAGTCATTTGATTAGCTTATCGTCTCTGCGGTGTGCGTGAGTGTGTGTGAGAGAAGTGATTCAATGAAACCTTTTACTCGTGAGCTTGTGTGTGTTTCACGTCTGCACACATTTTGAAAAAGAAAAGAAGAAGAAAAAACAAGTGCAAACCGAAATATAGTATACAAATGTTTTAATGCAATTACATGGAAGCATCAGGGAATTACAAAATTTACAATTTTCCGAGAACATAATTTGTTACATGTACATGATACAGGCTAAAATATAGTATGAACTTTATGTTTAAACAAAGATTTAACTGTCTTTCGTTTAAAAAATTAAAAGAAAACACTCAACGAGGGTTCTGTATTTCAAATAGCTGGATATGGAAGCTTGTCAATGATGTTTATTGAATAGGAGAGCAGTGTTTACTCTGTTGTGTGACTAGAATATCAAAATCCGTCACTCCATGTGAATGCAGCTGCGTTCAGGCTGACTGACTGAGCTCTCCTTGGAGGAAACCAGTAGACAACTAAAGGTTCGGCCCTGAAGTTGAACCGAAACACTGTGGCAGCATTTCTTAAAAGAAACTACAACATATATATCTCCTTTACTCAAATATTAAATCATTTTAGCATTGAAAGCAAGATCTATAAAAGACTAAAGACTAAGCAGCTCCCTATAAGGGACATTCATTAAGGCTATAAATAAAGGAGAATGGCTGAAGTCACAGAAGACAAGCTAAATATATCCCAACTTTGTCACAAATAAGTTTTTTCTCACGTTTTGAATTAATTATATGAATAAAGCAGTGTCCATTCATGTAGATACTTAATGCCTGGTATCTTCGGCTTGACTTGGGATAAGATATGCAAATGTACTTCCTTTACAGCCTCGTTGGATGTCTCTGACACTCCCGAGTTTGAACGCTGCATGCCTTATTTCGGATGTGGACAAGTTTGCAGGCACTCGGAGGCAGCAACACTTTTATTATTCACTTTCTAATCATATTGGAAAGCATGAAAACATTTCCCCCGCTTCCGCTCAGGACAAACAACACAAGAGTGGGATTTCTATTCATTTCAAAGTGGAGAAGGGGAATTAAGACAATTTAATAAAGGCTTAAAGCGCTGGGGTTGTCTCCGCAGAGCCTAAAGCCATATTTCCTCTGATCAGCGGAGGAGGGCGACTTTATTGGACATGTTTCTATTTCCAAATCCGCATAACAGGCAACGATGCATGTATTTCCTATAATGTAGATAAGGGAGAGAGGGTTTGATATGTAATAAAAGGTGGGTCTGCGCTGCCTGTTTAAGCCCCTTAAGCCTGATAAATGATGAGCGACAGAGGCACAGCGAGAGGGTCACCGCTATTAACTCCTCGGTTTCCCGGCCTCCACTTAAACTTCTCTCAATTACATCTGGTAATGTGGCTGGATACGGGCCTTATAGGCTTCGACCTGCTCGATCCAACTGAAATAAAAAAAGAAATCATACGCAAAGCGCCTTTGTGGATGTATATATGCTGTCCTTAAGGCCACGTGTAAAGGGGGGGAAACACAGGGATTATCGTGTGTGGCGTTACTAACATGCACACCAGGTATTCTGGGACAAACAGCCAAAGCAAGCTCATTAAATCAGCATTTGGTGTGTCCGCACAGGCGTTAACGACGGGCTCTAATCTCGGCGGTGACCTGCTCCAACTGTGTCACAGCCGAGCAGAGAGCTGCAGAGAGGCTGCAGAGAGCTGCAGAGAGGCTGCAGACATGGCACAGCACAGAGCTGCTGCTTTCACAAGACATTTAATTTTTTTGCATGCTAAAAAAATGCACTCAGCTTTGCAATTCGTTTGGGGAAAAAAAATCGCAATATGATTTGACATTTGAAATAATTTTATTAAGAATTTTAAGGACGTTATTTTTCACTTTTTTAATAGCCTATTTTATTATAATAATTATTACTTCGACGCCCTGTTTTCCAAATCACGATATGAATTATTATTTTATTTTATTTTTTAGGCTTCGCTTGAATGATGATTTATCTTCTTAATTCTTTATTTTAACGTGTAATAACGCGTATAACAGCAGATAATAAAAGTCGTCCAGATTATATAAATATTAATATAATCATATAAACATCAGTGTGTTTTGGGGGTTAGATATAACACTACGTATTAAATACATATCTAACTAAGTTGGATTTATATGAAGGCCGACTTGCATTAAAAAATAATTAAAAAAATCACATAAATTCACGAATTCAAAATTATTCTTAATTGCACACGTAATTAAATACAAACTACGACTAATAAATGCCACATTTTTCTAGTCATCAGCTCTGAAGGGTGTAAACAGTTAAACCGAATTTATGGTCGAAGCATTGCGAGCAAATAAATAAAATATATATATAAGAAACAAATGCATGAGATGCTCGATTTGGACACTTAAACAAAATGTGCATTTTATAATATTCATATTTTAGAAATTAATAATTTGATTGCAATCCATTTGATTTTTATTTTAAAACGCGATTTTGTTGATATTTGTGGATAGATTTCGTTTAAATTTTAGTCCATATTTTTGGTGTTATTTTGTGGGCCTTGTGTCATTTGTTGGAGAGCTCTCGACAGCTCGGCCTCCGCCGCTGCCGCCAGGTGTCGCTAGAGGGCCGCATAATGTGTGTCTGGAGAGTCTATGAAGGGAAAAGCCACAGTTACAGTTGGTGTTGGCCTCCTCTCTCTCTCTCTCTCTCTCTCTCTCTCTTTCTCTCTCTCTTTCTCTCTCTCTCTCTCTCTCTCTCTCTCTCTCCCCTCCTCCCTTTACTAACCCTTTGACACCAGACTCTGAGAATCGGTGGAGGGGAAAATGAGGCTTTGGAGCTGAAGAATTTACAGTTAGTCGCGAAACTTTTACAAGTATTTGAGTTGCTCACTCCACTTTCTGAAACCCTATAGTCACATTTCACTCCGGGGGGTCAAAGAGAGTTCACATTCAGATGGCTGAGATAATGCTTTCTAAGAGAGGAAAAACACTGGGGAGCCAAATTATTATAAACAAATCATAAATAAAATAATCTGAAAACATGTCCGCAAAAAAGGGAAAATCAAATGCAGTTTGTGGATTAAACGAACCTTCTTTATACAGTTGGAACAACGCAAAACTGCATTATATTTAGTGCATAAACTTTTAAGTTAAATTATACATCAGCAGATGCTTTTTAATCTTAAAACATGCTGCAAAAAAAAAAAGAAATAGCCAGGCTGCAAGGTTTTTTTTTACTTCCCGAGCCTCTCCAGTAGTCAGTCTATGATCCAGTCTTATCTCAGCGCCTCTATACATTAGCTCTGCTCATTTACATAATCTCAAATACTGAAGAGGGCCAAAGAAGAACAAAGTTACAAACAAGATTAGGGGCGATTTTATTTGTTCCTGCGGTTGAGCGTCAATTGTTTCTCCAGGAGTGTTTAAGGTCACTAAGAGGATTTGAAGCCCGCTTCATATCAGTGATCTTTTTGAGGGAATTAAATCAACAATGCTTTTTTCTCTCCATATTTAGCAACAGGCTTGTGTGTGTGAACAACCGAGCCCTGCAGGGCAGCAGAGGGAGGAGAGGGATTGTAAGTCCTGCAAAGAGTAAACAGAGAGGAGTGGAAGTTCAGTGCTGGTGGTGCCCGGTCGGACGCATGCAGGCGGTCCTGGTGCACCTTTAGGATGTGACATAGTAGTGGATCTTTAACCTGGTGATTGTCCCAGTAGTGTTTTCCTTGAAATGGATCCTCTCCCCCCCTCTAATGAATCCAAACGCAGCTGGCCACGTCCCACACGGACACCGAGAGCTTTAACCCTAAACTGACCTCAATTTGACACCACCAGATGAAATTTTACCGCCTGTTAATGCCATCCACTGATTTTTTTTTTTTAAGTAAGAGTTGTGTGCGCACCTGAAAAAAGGGGTCGCAACGTAAAAGCCACTTGTAAGAAATCTCCTTAAAACGCGTAATTGCGCGTCCTCGTGGAATCATCTGGCTTGTAAACGCGCTCAGGTTCTAAGCATGGGGAGTTTAAGTTGGCACAGGTCTTGTTTATGAGGGAAAATTAATTTTAATTACCTATTGAGTGAGCGATGATTAAAATAAAATTAGAAAATTAAACACCGACTTGTGTAATGTCGCATCAAAAGCTGTTATTAAGCGAAATTAACCCATTTCAGCAGCCTAAATGTTGTTAATGCGGTGCCTCGTGTGTTTATTGGCTTCCATTAATTACTCAAATAAATAGTTCACAAAAGGAAGGAGTTTAAAAATGTCCGCGTCGTTAGGAGTCGTTGCTGGAAGTTTTATAGGGAAGGATGTGTTAGTGTGGAGCCGTGCATTGGACACGCATAATTAGCCTCTGCTATTTTCACACGCTCTTCGGGTGTTTACATCACTCTCCTCGGGGGCAAATCACATATTTCCACAATAAAATGCGGTAAAGATCTGGAAGTATGTATATTTAAAAAATCGCTCCAGCGTTTGGCTTTTTAGCATCGCGTTAACGGCAGATTAAACATGAGAATATATTATTTTTGTAATAGTCCAGCCTGAAAACTTTCCCTTTACGCGCCGTGAAGGACGCGCGTTCCCAACAAAGCGGTAGATACAGTATAAGGTTTGTGCTACTTACCATGGTTGTCCAAAGGAGGAGGTGGATGAAAAAAAAAAAAAGTCAAGCGTTAGTGCACAAATCAATGTGGACGATAGTATTTAGCTTATGAAAATATCAGTCTTCAATAGCAGGAGTCTGCCGGGCTGGTTGTGTTTACAGAGTGTATAAGAGAGAGAGAGACTTGGAGACGGTGAGTGCCTTGGCTCTCTGCGCACCGCTCTGCAGCTCCTTCCCGGGGTATTGCACGTTGAAATGTCCACACAGCCGTTTGTCAAACCCTGCAGTCCTACACTTCCCACCCCCCCCCCTTTATGCCAACAAACATAACTGTTGTCACGGTTTCATTTATTGAATCGTTTTCCTTTTAAAAAAAATGCCATTTCTGTAATCGACCTCAAGCAACTGTTTGCTATTTTGTTTGTTGGGAGAGTTTATTGACCCTCCACCGGTAGCCATCTCCCTGAGCGTGTGTCTACCTTAATCCTAACCTGTGAATAATTAATTTCCACCATCAAAAAAATGTCACGGAGCCATAAATGGGAGCCTTTTTATGTGAGAACCTATCTATGCAGCCATGATGCCATATTAGCATTGATGCAGCTAAATATTAAAGGGGATAGATGGCCTGCTTCTGTTTTGTGCGTAAAAGTGCCCAAGCTCCAAAAAGGGCTTCACTTGCAATCGATGGCCGGAGCGTTGCTCCTCCTCTAAACTTCAATCTCCTCACATGATTGATGATCTTGGGGAGCTTTGATAATTGACTACTCTGAGGTAAAGGCACGGATTTCTATCAAGAGAGCGGATTGGACGAAAAAGAAACATACAAAATTACTTTCTCCATGCACAAAAGGTTTTTTTTTCTGCTCTTGGAAAAGTTCATTCTGGGTTTAGAGGGGTGTCGTTTAATTTGCTAAAAAGAGCAGAGCAATAATTAGCTGTAAGATTAGGAGGTATTACTGAGATATTACGCACAGCTTATAACCACAAAATCGATAACAAGTCATGCTCATGTATTAAACTCATTCATAAGAAGCACTGAAGATGCTTTATATTTAGTTTCACTTCTATCAGGATGGATAAAAGTTCAAATCTTGTGTTAATGTTGCATTTAACCGTGCGTAAAAGTGTGCGTAAATCTGCTTTAAAATAAACGTGTTTACTCTAAATCATGATTCCTAGTTGAATTCAGTCAGTGTTGTGTGTGATTTAGCTGCAGCCGAAGTGTCCGCGCTGCTAAACCTTCCTCATTCAGCCTTCTCTGCCTTTTTCTTTAGGACTCTTCCCGGCGAAAAAAAGGAATTGGGTGGGAGTTTGGAGCTGTGTTGGTTTGGCTTTTTACCCCCAGAGTGGAGTTGAAGCCGTCCCTGCGCCTCGCATATACTCTGCATATCACAAGATTTGGTCTCTCCTCTCTCTTTTCTGGAGCTGCTGTAGGACTGGCTATGGCCACCGCTACTTCCGGGATCCGTCATTTCATTCGCCCACCGCTCAGCGCTGCGAACTGACTCTGTTTCTATAAGCAAGCTAGCAGCCAACCTGCCAACACTCGCTGACACTCACTCATCTCAGTCTCGCCAGATAGACGAAATACCTACGGGGGGAAAGAAAGGAGAGATCTGAATCGCAATCTCTTAATTTCGACTGCTTTTTTTCTTCTTCTTTTTTTTTTTTACAGTGATAATAAAACAAGATAGCGATCTGGAGGCATTAAAGGAGACGCGGACTTGCGGGATGAAAACGGACTAAAAAGATTCGTCCTTCTCTTGAACATCATCACCAACCGTCATTCATTCATTACCTTGACAACCTCTGGCTTTGATTGACAGCTGGAGTGGCAAAAAGCCATGAGACACGACAGTTTAGTTACATGCAGGTTGTTGATGGGCCGATTGTAACCTTCACTTTGGCGCATTTTTTTCTGTTTTTTTTTCCGAGGAAAGAGGGAAAACAAGAAAAATTGCAAAACTCTCCGATGCCACGATTTCAACTGAACCACACTGGCGAATAGGAGAAGTCGCAAAGTTGGTTGCAAAAAGGGATCTTGCCTCTAAATCACTTTTCTAAACGGGACTGGGATATTAAATATACGACAGATTCAGGAGTTTATTGGAGCGCAGCCTGATGGCGCAAAGGGTAGGTTTTAAATCTCCTCCACTTACCTGTTCAAATCCACTGTAGGGAGGAACTCGTATCGATATAACCTCTCGTCGGCTGGTGGCAAATTCACAAAGTATTCATATCAAAGCCGCTATATTTGACTTTTTTTTTTGCAGCGCCCCTGCTCTTCAAGCAAAGTGACAGCCTCTGCTTTCACCGACAGCCTCCACGACACTCAGTTTCGCAGGAGACTCCAAACTAATTCGCTCTTTTCACCAGCCAAACTCTTTCGTGGAGCGCATAATGTTTTTGGTAAAGACAAACCGTTTATCAGATATAATATATGACACTTTTGCTGCCCTGGCTGCAGCGCATTTTCTAAGCTTATTAGTTGCGTGTATTCACAATGAGACGGCATGCCTTTTTTTGTACTTTTCACATTTGTTTAAAAAGAAGTAACCGGGCAGCCCGCTGACTTTTGCTCTGATTTCATCCCCAGTACGATGAGCTGGCCCACTACGGTGGGATGGACGGAGTCTCGGCGTCGATGTACGGGGACCCGCATGCTCCCCGGCCGCTTCCCCAGGTCCACCACCTGAACCACGGACCGCCGCTGCACGCCAGCCAGCACTACGGAGCCCACGCTCCGCATCCAAACGTTATGCCCAGCAGCATGGGCTCTGCTGTCAACGACGTTTTAAAGAGGGATAAAGATCAAATTTATGGGTAAGGTTTGCACGAACCAAATACGCGTGCAATTATTATTTTTACCCCCCCTTAAGTTTTCAGCTTTTCTAGAAGTTAGTTTTCTTGGAGTTTCTCTCATTCGAATAGTGTTTTGTGCGGGATTGACCGCAATTTTGGAGCTCTATTGTTGTTGGTCATGGGAGTTTTGTTGATGTGTAATTTTAGACGCATTGTAGAAGTCATGCAGTAAGTAAGAGTGAGCCTCGAGCTTGAAATACAAGCTATAAAATAATATGGAAGCTCTCTGTGCACAGCTCTAAAGTCACAGACTGCATGGAAATCTAATAATAAAAACTCTATTTTCAACATCACAACAGTTGTTCCACGTTACAAAGTTTGCTTTAATATTACTGCCCACTATTATTTGTCTATCTTAAAAATAGTCTTTCAAACGTTGCTGCAAAAACTTCTCGAATGTTTTCAAATATTGTCAGCAGTAACACAGACACACACACTGCGCGTTATAACGCACCGGGTGTCTTTATAATTATATTTTCAGCACATTATTCACAAATAATGAAAGAAAGCGTATTAATAAGTTCCTATAATGATTGCAAAACTTAAATAAAAATGTTTGCAGACATTGCTCTCTAACGCACGTACACAGAAAGTGCTATAATCCACAGTGTATCATTATAATCTGGGATGTAGTGCAGAGTAAATCCTCTTCATCTCTTTTACTCACGGAATAGAGTTTACCTTCAGTTTTTATTCTGACACGAATCTAAATGACTTAAATTAAGAAACCAAAACCACTTCGTGAAGTTAACGTTTGTTCTAGAATTAGCATTTTATTCCGAAATTTTAATTTAGCTTTTTAAAAATTTGGTGACTGTTTGTCTCGTGATGTTTATTGAATAGTACTTATTTTTATTCACCTCTGGCTCACTTTTATAGCCATAGTTCTATTAATAAAGTCCACGGTGCTTCAGTAGGTGTAGTGTAACTCTGCAAAAAATATTATTTAATTTAAAGTTTATTTTGCAGACTGTATAATTTCTGTAAACTCCCAGTGAGTGCTGCACAGTGCGTCAGTCTTGTCTTTTTGTTGAGTTTTGTTGACTTCTCAGCCGTTTCTGCTTTGCACTGCAAAAAATGTCAATCTCAACAAGTCGATTCATGTCACATTTAGTCTAAAATCCTTAAATTTCCCCAAAACGAGAAGCGAAATATTCCAGGTGCGTGTTTACAAAGGCTTCCAACTCAAAACGGCTTCTAAAAAGAATCCAGATTTTATTGTTGTGGTTGTTGTCTTCCTTATTTTTAAAATAAGGACTCACTTTGCTTTGAGAGAAGTGTGTACAAACTACACAATAAAAGTAAAATGTAATCCAACTGTGTTGTATTTATATAGATATATAAGGTTTTTAGATCCATGGAGCCGACATACACGCAGGTTGATTGGGACATTTCTTGCAGTGGGCATTGTGGAGCCGGTGTGCTGCTTGTACTCAGGCTGTGTTTCCCCTCTTGCAGTCACCCTTTATTCCCACTGCTCGCACTGGTTTTTGAGAAGTGCGAGTTGGCGACGTGTACTCCGAGGGAGCCCGGCGTAGCAGGCGGAGATGTCTGCTCCTCAGACTCCTTCAATGAGGACATTGCAGTCTTTGCCAAACAGGTCAATTTCGAAATATTAAAAAAAAGATTTTGGATGTTGTGGCTGCGTCATGGCGCATAGTTTCCTGCCTGATTCATATATTTTTTGCAATAAAACTTTCTCCTGATATGATTAATGAATAGTGTGTATCACTGCAGAATTAGCATGAGAATTGTATTATCAGGTTTCAGGATAAAAATACACACATTACGCACATTTCATGCCAAACTAACTTTGACATTTGGTGTATTATTTTAGGTCCGAGCAGAAAAACCTTTATTTTCATCAAATCCAGAGTTGGACAATTTGGTAAGCGCCACACTTTGACCTTCTCTTCTTGTCTCTCAATAATCGCCGCCTCCGTGCGGTTCTCCTCTGCCTTGTTTTGAGATCCTCTGGAGCATCACACACAGTCAACATATGATTTAAAGTTCCGCACAGATGTCAGATCAGTTTTGAAGTGAAGCTGTGTGACCACATTTGCCGCTGTCAATGCTCAGTTCTTCCCATCTAACTGACCCAGCTGACCAGTGTGATGACCATTGTGAAATACAGCTTCCTTGTAAAGTTAAAAAATATTTTGCTGTTGCTTGCTGTAGTGTTATGACGGGAGGATTACCACATAATAATACTGTACAAGTTTAAAAAAAAAATTGTGATGTGAACTGTGTTTATTTTCACTTTTTTTCAGATGATACAAGCCATACAAGTATTACGGTTTCATCTCTTGGAATTAGAAAAGGTAAATATTCTAAATCTTGACAAACACCCTGTATTTCAATGCAACTGATATTATTAAAAGTGCATCAATATTCAATGCTGTGCTGTAGTTATGATCAGATATTTAAAAATAAATCGGCATGCATTTGAGCTTCATTTTCATAAAATATGCTATTTTATTTAGCCAACTATTTATGTGCCTATTGATAAAATATGCTGCAGCCTCTTTGCACACGTTGCACATTGTTATCGATCCGCAGATTTAGTTCCAACTGCTCATTATTCCCCCAGCTTACGGCGTGCTGTTTATTTTTTGTCGTTCAACTTGTTGCTCCAGTCTCAGGAGAATAATAAGCTCTGCAACAATTTCACTATTGTTTCCTCGACGCCGATAATAATGCCCCTTAATTGGAGTTATTGTTGGACTGGCTCAAAGCGTTTCCCCATCCTGACAAAAAGGTGCTTTCTTTCTCTCTTTTTTCCCCTCTATAGGTGCACGAGCTCTGCGACAATTTTTGCCACCGGTACATCAGTTGTTTGAAAGGAAAAATGCCAATAGATCTAGTTATTGACGAACGGGATGGCAGCTCGAAATCGGATCACGAAGAGCTCTCGGGATCGTCGACTAACCTCGCAGATCACGTAAGTAGCAGAATTACATTCATGATATGCGGTGTTCTCTTTTTGTCCGTGTGTGCACGCGTCTCTGCTGCTGATAGACAACCCCCAGCATGTGTCATTTTAAAAACACAATACACATGAGTAATCGGCTGTTTTTACATAATCAGATTTGTTTGTTGTGTCTCATAATGCCAACTTTTTGGGGGCTACTTAGCCTGTGTGTTTGGTGTGTGTGACCCTGCTGTGCCACCAGTAAATAGAGCATGCTCTGTTCTGCAAAGGGAAATGTGCCGATCGATGTTCTAAGGTCAGAAGCTAGATGTGATACAATAGACTGAGTTATTGTTTTAGTCTTTTGATTAGGGGCAGTCATGTGTGCATAATGCGTCCGTGCTTGTGCTCGAGGTTTTAGTGTGTGTGTGTGTGTGTGTGTGTGTGTGTGCAAATCGCTGCCGTGCGTTATGGAGAGTTGGAGAGAGAGAGAGAGAGGAAAAAAAAAACGTGAGGCAATTATCTGTTACGCAGGTTTAACGTTAAAGCAGGGTATCAGCGCTAAGCTGTAGCTTTAGGCCAATATTTAAAAAGAAAAGGGCTTTATATATTTGGGGGCTGTGGGAGCTGGATACGGCCTGTGCGTAAAGCTGTGGATTTTTTTTTTTTTGCTGCAGAGGTGGAGAAAGTGGTAGCCTATTGAAATAGATCTCCGAGCTAAAGGCTTACCATCAATGTCAAGTTCACAAGGCATCTGATGGTTCGTCTGGAGGCCTTCCATTGCTGTTGATGTTAATGTGTTTAATTGTTTCGTATTGATTTGCCGTGTGGTTCGCTCTGCAGTGGCTTCTTCTCCTTCTGCTCCCCCTCTTTTTTTTAATGGCTGGAGGCTCCATAACGCTGAATTCAATTATATGCACCTGAAGTACAGTAGCTTTAAATTTGAAGATCGATTCCTTGGTTTAAATCGCGCATTTTCGGTGTAATAATCACAAGCACCCCCCCTCCCCGCAATATGGATTGAGCTGACAGTGTATTATTGAGTTGATAGTTGTGAATTATTGCGCCTTGCATGCCTGTGATGAAGCTAATGTTTTGGCGGGCTATTGCAAGTAAGTGACTAGTTAATATCCGCGCAGCACAAGGCCAAAGCCTATTAGGAATTAAAGCAGATTTAAGTGTTATGCAAAGTCAGTGCGCTGCATCTGTTGGGTCTGGCTATCGGCCTAATAGCAGTGGATCCCCTCTGAAAGCCCGTCGCGTTGACATGGCACCGCAGCGCAGCGCACAAGGTGAATTAAACCATAATTAGAGCGAAGATGCCGATGATGTGTTGGGTCTGAGAAAACGGTCAAAAACGGCAATATTGCGCTCCTCCAGCACAAGTGTAGAAATGAGGCATGCTGTTGTTTATATTGTGGAGATTAGATAAACTAGCCTGTTTAGTTTCATGGCAGATGGTTGATACTCAAGCCAATTTTCCAATGGTGCCTCCAGTGCTCAGACAACCAGCTTTGTCATCAGTCCACTTGTGAGAAATATTTTTGATAATTAGAAAATTAGATATGCCAATAAAGCAAATCAGGAGCAGCAATAAACAAAGCAGGCTGCATGACAAGCCATTTATCTTGGAGTCATTTGGACTGACCACCTCATTAGGTATTTAACTTTTGAGGGATTTATTTCACTTGTGTGGCACCTGTGAACTTTTTATTATACCTAACTGCTGGGCTGAAGTTGACAAAAGCAGTTTTCCCTCCCTCCTTGTTTGCTTTTAGAGCATCTGTCTGAGCTGAGAGTGATTTTAATCGTGGCTGAGTACATGTTATGGAAATATACATGCTCTGGCTTATAGTTATTTTTTCATAAATAAAAATAGAGTAATTTTCTTACAGTGTGTGAGAGCATGTGTGCACCTCATGAGGCTTTAGTGGAAATATTTGCAGTTGAAAATTTGCACAGTGCCGTCATGTAGTAAATAGTTAACTTCTTCAGCAGTCATTTCCATGTCTAATTGAAAGGGGTCCAGCTTTTCATGCCCGAAATGTTTTTGGAATATTGGAAACAATGCACAAAAAAAATGCATTTGGCTGCAAAAGTGTGCCGCCGGATGGAAAGCAATTTCTTGTCCCACTTGTCTTGATTTATTTATTTTTATTTATTCATTTGTATTTGGCTCTATTTCATTATTCATTTCTGTCCTCGCTTCCTCATCGAGGAGAGGAAGGCAGTTTGATAGTTAGATATGCTAATTTATTTAGTTTAGAATCTCTCACGTCCATTTTTCTTTGCTTTGATATGCATTTTTAATATATAGCCCTGGGCTACATCTCATTTGGTGAAAGTTGGTTTTTCTGGAGATGATGAGGCTCTTCACTGTGAAGGAGGCAGCACGTTGAGCTTGTTTGTATGTGTGTGTGTTTCCTTCCTTTTTTTTTTCTTTTTTTTTTACCTCTTTCTGTTTCCCCTCTTCATACCTGACAGCAGAGCATAATAAGCCCAGTTTTATTTACACTTGAATGCAGCATTGTCTTAGAGATGATTGGATTATGGTATAGTGAGAGCGGGATGAGGCCTCGCTGACACTGTTGATTTCCCTTATTCGCTCGCGGTGACTATCTCAACCATGTAGCCCACCCAAGGCTTCCTAACTCATCGCCCCTCCTCACATCAACCCCATCCCAATTAAAAGAAAGGGGAAAAAAAGATGTTGTATTACACATGAAGGGTGATGGGGAAGAAGAAAAAAATACAGAGCGGTGTAGATTTGTAAACGGTTGATACAGTGTCTGTGTGCTTGTCAATGGTTTGCTCTCTTGTCTTTTAATTAATGAATAAAATTTCTGTCTCTTCTCTGCTACATCCAATTAGGGAGGCAAATAGAATTAACAGTGTCTGAATATTATCTGTTCTAATGAATTAGCCTTTGTGTCTTCTCATGCTATTGTGCCGCTTCTGCAGTAAAGCTTACATATTAGCAGAAGGCTTTTCATTTCCTCCATGCATATGCATCACGCTTTTCGAAACTGTCTTTTGAATTTCTGCGTAGTTTCAGATTTGTTCTGGAGAAGCGGCGTAGGCTTTGCAGGTTGTTTTGGAGAGCTTTCCTCAGGGAGCGATGCTAGTTCCCATAGAGGTTGTGGCGTAGCTTATCTTGACCCTGCATGGCTGGAAAGGGGGGGGAAAAAAGCGGAAAAAAGCTTTCACTGTTTACATTTGAGGCGCTGTACACCATTGGTCAGACATGGTGATGTCACAAGTTCAGTGAAGTGATAGCAATAGTTCATCTTGTTGTGCCCATGCAGTGATTTTACAGTGTGTACCAGCGGAGATGGGTGCTCAGTAATGTCCTGTTTCTGTATGTCACTATGCACGGTGCAGCCTCCCTGCCTGTGGACAGAGAGCCTCGGGCCGAGCCGGCCTGCTGAACCGTGGAATTTCTCAGTTTTGGAGGTGTTCTAATTCAACTAGCTTTGTTCTCCTCGGGGACCGACTGCGTTTGGATCTCTCTCTCCCCTCCTCCCCTCCTCTTTCTCCTTCTCATGAAAACAGTGCAGCGTTGACTTGGACCGCTCTGTCTGTTCCACACAATTGTTTTGTGATGGTGGGATGTCTGGCCTTACATTTCCTATTTGATTAGTGTTCAGAGGCAGGGCCCTGTTGGCAGGCATATCTAATCATCGCTACCGCGGCTGGAGAGAGAGAGAGAGAGAGCGAGAGAGAGGCTAGGCTCACTTGTTGCATCTCCCACACTCCCTCTTCCTTTAACGGCATGCATGCTGTAAACGGCTGCAATGAAATGCAGAGTAGCCATGAGATGCATGTATGTTTACTTGTATTTTAATACTACATACAGCTAATGTACACTCAGTAATTCAATACAATAGTTCCGCCATAAATTGTACCTTTACAAAGATAATAATCTTCAGGTTTTGGTCATATTGATTGATTTATTATTGAGGTCACAGTTAAAGGTGTGGTTGTACCGAGGTTTTTTTGTCCTTCCCATTGACATACATATCAGAAACACCTCAATAAAATACAGTACAGTACAGCGTCACCACTAACTGTGACCTCAATGCTAAAACATACAATTTAATTAACACATCTATGACAGCGTCGACAAAAAGACATAATTATAGGCATTATAATAACAGACATTATGGCAGAACAGTTGTATTGGATTGCATTAGATCGTACAGGTGTACGTAGTAAAGAGGCCACCGAGTGTATCTTTACAGGCTCATATTTTATTTGTTTTATTTGTTACAAGGAATAACTGAAAGTAGAATTTTGTGTGTTTTTATATTTATGGAATAGTAATTTTGATGTGTGTCGTGAAGACACATTTGCACGTGTAATGTGCCGTTCACTACTGTGAAAAAGGTTGTTTTTTTTGCCTCAGAGAAACTTTTGGAAGCATAAATACAATCAGTCACTCCCAGGTGTCTGTTAAAACACGCTCCGGTGAATTATTAGCTGCTAAATTAAGGACTCTTTATATTCTGGATAATTGAGGGTGTTGTAAATACTCGGTTGTTCAATAGAGGTGCACCTACACTTTTCTAAAGAGGCTGTATATAATTACGTGCTCAACCCAACAGAAATGTGTGTTTTTCTCTGTTTATGCCGTGTAGCAAGATGTGTCTCGAAATGTCAGCTGGTGTTATGATTTACGGGCCTGTGTGTGTGTTTTCTGGCGTGTCAGCGATTCTGTACGTGTTCAGCGGCAGTGCAACACACACACACACACACACACACACTTAAACACACACAAGGCTAGTCGTTCTCAGCCGTCCTCACACCAACAGATTTCTTCCCTTTCCTCCGACTTCCAGGGGAATTTGAGGGAAATTCAATGATGCCGCTAAATCAATTTTATTTGAAATTCCTAGGGATGTAGGCAGAGTGCAGTGAGGGAAGTGAGATTGTGCCAGGCAGGTGTTTGTAAATGAGAAACAGGGGACGGGAGCAGAGGATGGCGGCGGCGTTCTCCTGCTCTCCTGTGGCCTGGCTCCACTACAAGCCTTCCTCCCCATATTGTCTCCTGCTTTTATATTAATTACAACTTGTATTATCAGCTGCCAGTTGCTAACCCCAGCAAATAGAAAAGGCTGCCCCTAGGGACCGTGCTTCTTTTGTATCTTATTCTCTATCTAGTCTTAGTGTGTGTGTGTGTGTGTGTGTGTGTGTGTTTGTTCCCGCCTGCACATGTATGTGCGTTTGCTTGCTGGCGTCCTCCTCCTCCTCCTGGTAACACTGCTCTTTAACACAATTAGTGAAGAGCATGGAGTGAACCATGTTTGACTCCTAATTATGCCCAGCTTTAGGGAATAGTCACATGGGCTAGAGGCCTTCTTTTTTTCTCTTTTGCTTCTTCCTCTATTTTTTTTGTGTGTGTAGGTTGAAGACTGTTTGGGTGACATGATTTTTTTTTTTTCAACTTGTTTGAACTTTATCAGACCCACGAGGGTTGTGACAAAATGGTTGTGTTGTGTGTGTGTGTGTTTGTGTTTGTGTTTGTGTTGCGCGGTGCGGCGTCTGTTGATGCACCCTCCGTAGCTCGGAGAGAGGCCCACTAAATTATTCATGGGGAGGAAAGGCTGTTGCTTTTGTCGCCTTGTTGAGCGTGGAAAGTTAACGCTTTTGTTGTGATATTTGTCGTTTCGCAGACGGGGTTAATATGAATGAGAGGTGACTTACAGGTATTAAAAGAGGAGCTTCATTAAATATATCTACTGCATATGCACTGGGCTTAGCATGCACTGTATTATTATTATTAGGTCATATAAAGTGCTGCGGTGTGCTTTTTGCCCAGTAAGAAACAAAGCATTATCTATATCCCTGCATACAGGCCCATTAAACCCACAGGGTAGCAAATCACAGCAAAATATCATTCCCTTTAACACCATTAGCTGAGGTGTCTTTGAATTTAATTTAGTGCCAGCACCATTAAAAATGACACATTACTCTGCAATGATAGCTAAATTAAGTCCTATCGATTCAGCTGTTGCATTAAAACCGTGCTGTGGCCATAGCTGGCAAGTGTTGGAGAGAGAGAGGACAAGAGAGCGAGAGTGTGTGAGAGCAGGTCTGTCTCGCATCTTGCCGGCAGTGTGTGTGTGTGTGTGTGTGTGTGTGTGTGTGTGTGTGTGTGTCTCATTGTGAGGAAGTAGAACCCAGTCATTTTCTTCTCTTGGAACAACAACAGCCCGTTCGGAGAGCAGCGAGCCCAGCTCTGCCTAAACACATTATACACTCTGGGAGTCTGGGATTTTTACCTCCTTCCCTCCTTGTTCCGTGTGACAAAGACAGAATTAGAGATTTTACTCAGCACATGCTGTGTTGAGAATAACAGACCATGTTCCCATGAAGTATACCATGTGTTGATCAGTGAACCCATCACAATCATGCATCCCTCTCAGAGCAGGGACACTCTCCCCTCCGCTCACTCTGGAGGGCTAAAACCCACGCACGGGCTATTGTTCACCCTGTCTCCGTACCCCTCTTCTGAGCAATTCTCCGAGCTCTTTATCTGATTGCCATCCGGTGAACAGCTGACGCTGAGAGGGCCTCGAGTGGAGCGGAGGGTCTGAAGGGCCTTGTGTGTTTCTGTCTGCTGTTTTCAGCTCCGAGCTGTTTGAGAAAACAGCCCTCCTTCCCCAAAAAACTTAGCAGATAAAAGGGCCTCGCTCGCAGGCGCAGCAGCAGCAGCCTCGCCTCCGCAGCAGAACAAGCAGCAGCACATCAGGACCGCGCACCCAGGGGAGCTCGGCAGCCGCTTGTCTTATATCCTCCGTTTCCCTGCAAACCTCCACTAGTCTCCAGGCACTATCCTGTCTGTCCTCCACCAGTACAGCTCACTCTGACTGGGGCACCGGAGCAGGCAGGCAGGCTCCTCTCTGGCGGGAGCCGAGGGAAAAGAAGTTCATCAGGAACTTAGACAAAATGGTAAAAAAAAAATATATTCTGTGGCGTGTACATTTTCCTTCTGCTTTCGTATGTATGTATATGTGTTTATGTGTGTCTGAGGGAGAGAGAGAAAAAAAAAAACCCATAGCGGGAACTGAGAAGTGGGTTGAGGTTTGTGGGAAGCCTTGGTGCAGGCCTGTGTTTGTTTGGCTTGGGCTCCGCTCAAGGGGCCGCTTCTCTCGGGGCCCCCAGACAACGTCGGGGCTTACGTTCGCCAACATTTTGTCATCATGCTCAGGTGACAGGTTAAATTGGGAAAGACTAGCTCGGGCTCTGTGAGCTGTATCAACTCTGTGTGTATTGGATTGAGCCTGTGTGTGTTTGAGTGTAGTAAATGACGTGATCGGTCTGTCCCTCTATAGCCTGAATGGCAGAGGAAATTCCACCTCCTGCCTGCCTTCATGTGGCACTGATAAAGCCTTTCCTGTACAGTAGAAAATCCTGTTTCCCTGTGTGCACCGACACGGCAGTGGGAATGACCAGGAAAGAGAGGAGAAGGAGAGAAAATTAGCTGTAGAGGGAGGGAAGGAAAAAAGCAAGACGCCTTAAAAGCTATGAATTTGTTTATGGACATTTCTTTGAAGTTAGCCAGCAGAGATTTAACACTTTTTTTTTCCGGTATGTGTTTGTATATATAAAAGTGAGTGTGTGTGCATGTGTGTTTATACTTCTTGCTCTATTATGTCATTAGCATGTGTGCGTAAGTGTATTTCTGCAAGCCTCTGTGGGCGTGTGTGCGTCTCGGTGTGGGCGTGTGCACATTTTTGGCAGATTAGCGAGAGAATCACTGTCATATCTTATTTTCATTTCTGACAGTGGTAATGATTAATGGCGGCTGTGGTGTGTTTGGACTTTTTACCTCTATATTTCTCACTTGACACGGAAGTCTCAATTGGTTATGGTATAAACGAACTCCACCGGGCTCTGCCATATGTGTTTAGACAATTACTCACGAGTGCTCCACTTGCAACGTTCAAAAATCAAACGCCAAGTTAACAGCGCTGCGTTTTGCTCTCATGCATTAATGAAACACTTTGATTACAGTGTTTTGACTTATTGCCAGCTGCTTTAGTGCATTAGTTACTTCTATTCATCTATGATTTTAGTGGCATCGCTGATTGTCTGCGAGCAGGGAAATAGGCGATGGGGCTCTTCGCCTTGCCAGGAGAATGTAAGCAGGCCAAGGACCTTCGCAGCGCCTGTACACTCTTACAGATGTCACTCACTTTTCCAGCACACTCATATGGTCTCTCTCTCTCTCTCTCTTTCATTCTGTGTCTCTCCCTCTCTACCTCCTCCCCTTCTCCCCCCTTCCTGCTCTCTCTCTCTGCTCCTGGTTTGCGGTCTGGACGGGGAATGTGGATGGATGCACGGATGGATGGATTGGATCCCACGCTCGCTTTCTCTCTTTTTCAAACCTCAGAACCCAGCTTCCTGGAGAGACCATGATGACGCCACCTCCACACACTCAGCCGGCACACCGGGGCCCTCCAGCGGGGGACACGCTTCACAGAGCGGCGACAACAGCAGCGAACAAGGTGAGCCAGCTCAGAAACGGGCATGCACATGCATACTCATATATACATGCATGCACCTGTGCACTCAAGCAATAACACATAAACACACATAGACACATGCACAGGTCCATGCGGGACACATTAATCATCATGCATGGGTAGAGTTGCCAACACTTCACTTTAACCCCGTCTACAATGTGAGATCTACAGTGAATGGATGGCACATCTCTGTATACACACATGTCCCAGTCCCTCCTTTTGCACACTGGATTATCCCGCTTTTTGACTGGTGTCCATGTAAACACGTAGTCACACCTAAAAATGAACACGCTTATCCACTGTTACACTCAAATGCAAGCAACAAGCCACTGTAATGCACCAACCTAGTAAAGGGCTTTCCAAAAACGTTGCTATTTAGAGAGCTGAACAAAAGCCGGTGATTAATACTATATTTCTGCCAGTTCTTGCTTGCATTTAAATCATATTAACTTTGCTCACACAACAGTCTCAGTGAGCCTTCTGTTATCTAGCACACGACCTGCCAAACAGTAATAATGCATTTCAAAACAAGTGTATTTGAAATTATTACAGATAGCTTGCGCAAGTCACAGCTATGTGTATTTTTATGTCACGGTCTGCATCAAATTTGACATGTGAATTATCAAAAGCATATGCTGTTAGTTAATTTAGAGGTGAGCATCAATACGTCGTGAGGTTAAAATTGTGTATTAAATGCTGCCTGAACCAAGAGAACAGATGATGAGCTCCTGGCCTTTCCTTTCTTGCCTTCCCCTTGTTTTGAATGCATCAAGATCTCCTTTCACTGAGTGTGTGTGTGTTTGAGGGTCTCTTTCTGTATCCTTGTGTGTGTGCCCTCTGGCAGTGTCCACGGTTTTGCATGAAATTTCATCACACCATCTCTACGCACACAAATACGCTCAAACACTCAGACACACACACTTGCAACAGCTCGCTCACGGAGTGAAGTGAAGCCGCTTGCCGCGTCCCGTTCGAGGCTATCGTTTTGCCGATAAGCGATCAAACGTATCGATGGGATGTGTGTCTGTGGTGAGGCCGTTTTTAAATCATTTTTCTCGTCTTCAGACAAGAAGCAGCAGTTGAACCATTACTGACCACAGACTGAGGGCCGCAGCAGACCTCTGTGGTCGGCTGTGTCAGGACTAGTTGGATCACAGGCTAGTTGATGATAGCTAAGCAACAGGATATATCTGTTTGACAGTATAAGAAGGAATGGGGATTATAATATGACACTTAATTGATCCTGATAGGAATAATTCTCCTTTTGCTTGAGCAAAGGAACAGTTACAGAAAGAGAAGAAGAAAGATAAATTGCAGCAAATCAGGTGTTGTATATGGAAGTAATAATATTACTTAGAAACTCTGTGTGATTGCAAGTCAGAAGAAGTGCATAGGTGGAGTTTTTGCACTCATCTTTCCAAGGAACATGGGAGAGGAAGACAGGAACAACAGAGAGAGGAAGGAGGGAGGGGGGGGGGGGATGAGAGAAAGAAATGCACTGCCTATTGATTATCTTACACACATAAGTACAAGTGACCTGTAATCCACAGAGCACTTATCGACTCCTCTCCCCACCGTATCCAGTAACAGCGGATCAATACGGGCCAAAGACAGTTACGGTACGGCACCGCACACGGGGCCAAGATAGGCCTGGACTAGATCAGGGCCAGAGCCTGACCCACGCTGAAGAGTGCTAAATGCTAGGTCTTTCATGGTAAAAACGAAGCAAGCAGCGTAGAATAGATGCAGAGGTTTAAAAGGAGGCGAAGTACAGAGGTGAAAGAGTAGAAAAGGTGAAAAAGTATGCAGAGCGAGAAAACAGAGAGAGAGAGAGAGGGCAGCTGATTTAATGGT
Organism: Sebastolobus alascanus; assembly: GCA_916701645.2. Classification (NCBI taxonomy): domain Eukaryota; kingdom Metazoa; phylum Chordata; class Actinopteri; order Perciformes; family Sebastidae; genus Sebastolobus; species Sebastolobus alascanus. The sequence goes on along the minus strand of CAKAOJ020000134.1, from coordinate 1,716,910 downwards.
CTAATGAGGCCGTCCTCCAGCCAGTTGTTTTGTGTGAGGCATGCTCTGACCTTTCGCTCCGCTCGGGAGCCCCGCCGCCTCATTTTTCACATTCTTGCAATTACGTTAACGCTTGAAGCGCTCGCCGACTCCCGACTCTGGCCCTTCCCATTCTGACACAGCCTTCTCTCCACAACCTCTCCACCTTTCCCCCCCCCTCCTCCCCTCCTCTCCTCCACTCCACACCACGCATGAACTCGCCTCCTATCTCAATACATTTCCACATAAAATTTGTAGTCCACACTCTCAGAGTCCACAGAGAAAATGTGAAATGTGTGCTTCACTTCAGTAATGGGGTCTTTAACAGCTTGGCCCCTGTTAAAAGGGGTGACGATGTGGATCAGTTGAGGAAGACAGAATAAGATGGGAGCGAGGGAGAAAGAGTGCGTGAGACCCACAGTGCTTTTTTGGGTTTCAGCTGCCAAGAAAAACATCAACTCTCTTCCGCCATCTTCCATCTTGAAAGGTGTGTTGTATGTGTGCCTGTGGCTTGAAAAACATTTAACTCGAAAATTGATCCAGAAGCATCCCCTGTGTTGAATACGTGACTCCATTTTTCCCAAAAATGGTGAAGCATGTCTCACAAGTCCAAGTGTTTTGAATAGGGCTGTCAATCGATTAAAATCTTAAATCACGATTAATTGCATGATTAGTTAATCGCGATTAATCACAAATTAATCACACATTTTTTTATCTATTCAAAATACCTTAAAGAGAGATTTCTCAAGTAATTTATACTAGTTTTGTAGAGTAAAAAGTTTTAACTTGTTTCTTCCTTTCTCTTTGGCTGATGTTAGGGGATGTACAGAAAAAAATAAAGCTCAGTATCACTCCATACATTACTTTGTACTGTATATACAGTGCATACAGGACTCATACATGGTTGCTGTGAGCAGAATTCACTTCCACAAATCTCCGGCTTGTATCTCAGCATTGAGCATTTCTCTGAACCCGAGCCAAAAAACAATTTAACAAGTGCGCAAATATGTATTGCCTCTCTTGTGGAATAATTTATTGTCAAGCAGTAAACCAAGGTGAAGCATGCTCATAGCTGTGAGTAAAGATTGCCAGTTAAGGTTCTGACACATATGAAAAAGGTTTCGGTGCAATGCTCAGATCTGTAACCTCTCCCCACCCCCCCTCCGCGCTCTTTTTTCCCTTTTTCTCAGAATTTCCCTCCAAAAAAAGTAAAAATATGAATGATCACCCTCAGGGCAAATTCTGCACTCTCACTTACTGACTCTTAGAGAGTGACTCCCTATGTTCTCGCTAGATAAACAAACACCAGCGGTTTATACGGGAGACGGTTCAGAAGGTAACGCACAATAACTCCATTGGCTCTGCTTGCACATCATTTTGATTAACAGTCCTTTGGAGCTCCTCCAAGCTTATCTAGAAACATCAGAGACATCAGTTGCAGGGAGTTAAACTTGATGAATGTGCGTACCTTAAGATAGCACTCGTTTCCAAGCAGGTGTCCGTAATATGTTAAAACACCCAAAGTGTGATGGAGCAGCGTGATGACATACTCTGCATGTTTGCCCACACAAAATACAGTAGAGTCACTCAGTCATGAACTGTAAATCCCCAACACTGATTCAGCACGGTAGGTAATGCTTTCCCCCTCTTGCTGTATATGTGTGTGTCTGAGTGTGTGTGTGCGTGCCTCAGCTCCAGTCCACACTTGTAATTATTAGCTATGCATGAAGACCAAAATCCACGTTGACATCTTGAGTGGCGAGCAAAGGCGCTTTTCTGTACAATTCTACTGTAGATGGAAAAGGCTCAACAGAAGAGAGGAGAAAGCATTTTGTACATTTTCTCAGCAATTGAACAATCCCCACGCTCTGCGGATAGACGGACTCCCCAGAGAGACCGAGAGAGGCAGAGATGGAGAGAAAGGGAGGAAGAGAGGGAGAGCTTGAGTGTTCGGCTCCAAGGGAGCATGCTGCGCTTGATGGTATTGTGGTGCATTTGTGTGTGTGCGTGTGTGCACGTGGGGAGTGTGGTGAGCTCCCTTGGCCCTGGCCGGGGGCCCCACTCAGCAAGGTCTTTGTGGTTGAGCTCACCAGAGGGGGGTCATTCCTGGTGGGGACACGACTCCTCGTGTCCGCCCAGAGAGTCCCAGCATGCACGAGGCCTGTTGAATCTGGCATTTTTCAGACCTTTGGCTTTGCTGTTTTTTTTACAGCTACACTTAAAGGCTCAAAAAGAGCCAAAAATGAGATGAGAAAGAAAGAAAAAACCACAACAGAAAGATCAGCAGAGTCTGTGCTAAACGCAAGATGGAAGCCTTGTTGCGTTTTAGTACTCCAGCTCTGGAGTGATCAGCGAGGTGTATAGAAAATATATATAGTGTGTGTGTGTGCGTGCATGTGCGTGCGCTAGCTGGTTCTCTCTAAGTGCCTGTTAGAGTTTAATTTAGTGTAGTAATTAAAGCTGAACACTGGCCCATAAACAACAGATAAACAATAAAGCAGACCCAAGCCCTGCTGTTTCATGGCTCTCACTCCCAGCTGTTGGAGCACTGATAATTTTTACACAGTAGCCCCCACCTCACCACAACAACACAATGCCGAAGCAACAAGGGTGTGTACGTGTTGTAAATGTGTGCTCGGGTATATTTTAGTGTGTGATGGCTGAGGCTGAAAAAAAAAAAAAAAGGCCAAAGAAACACATAAACACACAGGATGCGTCCACTTCCCCCTCTCGAAAGAAAACACAGAAGCAGAAAGTGTAAGGAGGAGTAGTCTGCCTCGGAAGCCACTTACAAAACCAGCTCAATGGCAACAGCAATGCACATAAACATTACACCAGAGGCTTGAAGCGAGGTCAACTTACTCAGGGTATCTTCTCGTTATCTGGCTTAACTAACCCTAACAAACGCAATCCCGCTAAGCGGTCCTACGACGGTGGTTATCAACTCAGCAAATCAACCCAGGGTTTCTCTATCTGGCTATGAGCGCGTTCACATAAAAGGGGAGGTGTTTGCAGCTTATGACCAATCATAAACATAGACAAGTCCACTGTCAGCAGAGCAGCACATTTTACAAACCAAGAGCAGATGCAGGAAGGACAGCTGGCAAAACTTCCCTTGAAAGTATCTTCTGAAATTTGTGTTTTTTTAATTTTAGCCTTATAGGATATAAGATCATACAAGATTATTATAAAACATGAAAGTAAGCCAGTTTATCGCTTTGAATTATGTTCTTATATTTATTTTGTATTTGCTCCCTAGTCTGTTTCACACCGTGGGGGTTGCAGCTGAAAGAATAACACTAAAATATTGTCATACACGTCATAAGAACAGCTCTAATATAATCACATTAATTTAATACACACATGTAATTATAGTCAGATCTATCATGCACTAGATGGGGCAGTGATATTATAAGCCTGTTAATTTACGCATTCACGCAGTCGGCGATTGTTTGGCAGTTTAAACTGTGTTGCTTTTAGCCTGGATTATGACTTATCTTACTATCCACGCACCGAGCTTTAATTGGTCAGTAGGCGGTGCTTTTACTTATCTCGAACATAACCTCTCGAGCAGGTTAGGTGTTCAGTTACCATGACGAACTACCCTAGTACTACCAGGACTGAAAACCCAAGGTTAACCCTGAAGTTACCTCGCTAACCCCAAATTCTGCTTGGTAGTACAGGCCTCAAGTGCCAGTCAACCTATATAATCTGCAATATCTCGCCATCGGTGACAGCACCTGAACTGCACCTAAACAGAAAACAAGCTTAAGATATACCTGCTTAATGAGGACAACACTGTTTCCCAAGAAGCTCCCGTGTGCAACGTTAGCCTTGTCGCTACATGTCAGCCCCATGTTAGTCAGGTGTCTGTTGTGAAAACAGTGCAGCATGTCTGTCTGATGGTTTGTTGGGAAGGGGCAGGGCCATTGTTGAAAGCTGAGAGGAGTTGCAGCGGAGGGGGAGAAAACACGGTACGGAGGGGATACTTTCATGATCCCATTAGCATAAGAGAGGCTAAATTATTCATGTGGAGTGCTTAATCTATGGGGAAAAGTATAGTTAATGCACATAGTTTTAAAATGGATCTCTCCCCGCCTCTGCTCTAACACCAGATTCTTGCTGGATTCAGCATTCGCGGGCATTTACGGGAACGGCTGTCACTCTCCCCTGCATACACACACACACACACATAGACATGGTATGTGTGGGCATATGTGCACTCTTGCTTAAGCGCTGCTGCACTTCAAGCTGTTTCAAGGGGCTCTGCTCTCAGGCTCATCCCCTCTCTCCCTCTCTCTCCATAAGTCCCCTTCTCATCCTCTCCCTCCCTTCTCTTTCCATTTATTCCTCCATCTCTACCTCTCTTTCTCCCACCCCCCCTCCCCCTCTCACCATCTCCCTCACACTCCTCTCCTCTCTCACCCCTCTCTGTCTCGCTCTCAGTACCGCAGACTACCTGGCCCTCATCCAAAATGTGATTAAAGAGAATGATCAGCTCCCTCAGCTCCCTCCTTCCTTCCTCCCTTCCGCTCTCTCTCTCTCTCTCTCTTCCCTTTTTTTTTTGTCTCTCTGTGTTTCTCCTGACCCTGTGTTACGTTCTTAGAGTCTATAGATCGTGAGAGAAAAGAAAAACACGTTAAAACAGCGAAAAGCAAAGGAACTGTAAAAGGATGCGGGCTGCCAGTAGAGTCAGCTCCACTTCCAGTAACACAGTCCTCTACCCACAACATCACCACCACTCCGTCCACACTGCAGCTCAACTCCTCTTATCGTCTCCTTCTTTCCACTCCTCTCTCTCGGCTCTGGCTGGGGCCTGGTCCCTCTGGTCCATAATCATGAACAGGCCCCCGGCGCGACCCGGCCCAACCCAGCTCGGCCGAGGAACTGGGTCCTACACAGCAGGAAAGGCACATTAACTGGGTCAGCCTAATGTGCAAACTAATGTTTGGAGAACATAGGGAAAAAATTACCCAGATTATTCTGACAGCAGCTGAGGAGAATGTCTGTTTTGCGCCATTAAGGGGAAAGCTTGGGGGAGACGTTTTTTTTTCTTTCTTTTCTTCTCTTTCTTTGAGAAGTAGATGAAGACCAGCTTATCTGGGAGTGAGTTGAGCATAATTAAAAAGCAGAAAGGAAAATGTGTTGCAGGGAAGTCATCGTGATTGAACTACAGTAAAAGGAGGGGAGTGACTTTTTCTCTCTTTTACCCAAAGGCTTGGGCCAAAAACAAAGAGCGAGTGCTGTTGTATCAGTTCATTACAGAGTGGGTTTACACACCCATGTTCCTCTGCTGATTACTCCAGTGCATGTGGTGATGATGAGGAGTGCACAGGGGTCTGATGTAATATGGCTAAAAGGGATTTGAGCGCGTGCCCCAAAGGGCATTTCCACGTCCATTAATGCTGCCGCCGCTGCATTTTCACAGGGATGACAGTGCTTCAGTTCTTTAAAGGGAGAGTGTTTTCCCAGGAAATTTTCTGTCTTGTTTCAGCAGGCTAGCCTGAAGGGGGTCAGCCAAGAAGTCACCCTTAAGAGGTGATAATCCAATTGCTCTAGTCCTCACCAGATTTGTTTTCCCCCTTGTCTGGCAGTGTGTTTGTGTGTGTTTACAGAGAGTGTAAGCATGCGTGCGCGAATGTAATAGAATGGGAGGCAGAGGCAGCAAGATGCCACCGGTTTTTCTTCTGTGTCCAACCCCGGGCCCCTTTCTAGATCAGAGAGAGGTTATGGAGGCCAAGTCTGTCAAAGGCACACCTGCAGGGAAAGTCCAAAAAGCCTGACTGCCAGCTTACACAGGCCCGTTTAAGGTGTGCTTATTTGGAGTTTAACCCTGACTTCAAATGTCCTTTCCCTCTCTCCCCCTTTGTGTTTGACCAATGGGCCTTGTGCTCTTTTACTTTCCTTCCTTTCTTCTGCCTCCCTTGGCTCTTTAATCTCCTCCACCACCCCCACCCTCCCAATTCTCCTCCCCCTAATATCCGAACCCCACATCACAGCGAAGGTCCCTCCCAAAAGACAGCAAGCGGTTGAGTCGAGTGGCTTAGCAAGGCCGGCTATAGCTTGTTCACTTGCTGTGTGGTTTTCTCTTGTGTAAACCAGGGTTTACACACTGAAGCGTATTTGGAACGGAGCGGAGCAGCTATACCCTACAGGTAGTGCTTTAACCATGCTGCCACCATCCAAGAGAGTGGGTGGATGATAAAGGAAGTGTGTTACAATCCGAGTTCTTCCTCTCTGCCGCTGATTTTCACGCGCACATCTTTCACGTTTATGCAAAGCTTTTGAGGGCATTATGCAAGATAAGCTCATTTTCTAGTCTGATTCCCACTCTAGTACATGCTTTAATGACTCTTAAAGCCAAGGGCTGCTTTTTTAGGCATAATAGCAGTCCCGCGTTCTCTCAGTTTCCACGTAGCCAGAGTGCTTTTTCCACACCTGATCACTTTTGTTCACCCATTTTATGGCTATTGGGGAGCAGGCGGAGGTGAGCGATTCGACAGCGGTGAGTGCCATGAGCCCTAATGTTTATTGGAAGCAAGCATCTAATAATTTTTGATTACCCCAGAGGAGGTATTAGCCATGTTAGTCAGCAAGGATAATTTCTTATTTACATGCCCCAAGCAGTGAAGACTCTGAAGGAACACTGGGGCTAAATGCGCAACAAAACGAATCAAACATGCCAAACGAGATGCTCCATCCTGGCTGGCTGCAGGGCTGAGGCTGAGAAAACCTTCATTATGCATTTACCATAATTCATTTAGAGGGTTATCAATTTGCAGAATACAGAGAGGATGTTTGGAGGGGGAAGCAAGCAAACACCATATCAAACGAAGGAAGAGAAAAAGGAACAAGGGGAAGCGAGATGAAAAGGACTAAGATATTCAGGGATAGCTCGGTGCCTGGATTTTTTAAAAATGTTGTTCCAATTACACACTTTCCCATGTTCTGAGGCAGAACTTGCATGTTAAATGCTGCAATCTCCTCTCTTTTACCAGTGTCACGCTCCGCCCCCTAAAAAAAAAAAGCAGAAGCTGATTTCTTTTTAATGAAAGCCATTTGGCACAGGAATCCTCTTCTATACAATTTTTGTTGAGATTGAGGCTACGCAGAGATGTTCTAGTTCAAATATTGGCTGTTCTGTTCATTTAGGGTCGCTCTTTGTTTGGCCTCTGCCCTGCTTACTCAAGGGCTTCTTGTATCTGTCTCTCAGTGTGGATTTCAGGACAGTTACTACATGTTTTCATTTTTCTCTCCTGGCAACACACACTGAGAGAAGAAAAAGACCTTTTAAAAGCATCTTTCCCTCCGCCATCAGGCAAGGATGACTAAGGCCCCATTAGAACAATTGCAGGAAACTTAGGGAGACGGGGAGTGTTTAAAAGAATGAAAGCAGCCAGAAAACACCACTATCTCGTGATAACCAGTGCTTGCTTTCATTATCTAAACACAAAAAAACACCACCTCGGAAAAAATTGCACTCACTCCATAGCTTCATTCAAAAATAAAACAATGAAAACAGAGGGAGAAAAAAAGCGAGACAAAAAGAAAAAACATTTAACATTTTCCAAAGTGAGAAGGGGGAAAAGCTGCATTGTTTAGTACAAATGCTTACTCCCAGGGATGCAGTCCTTAGACAACTGATTGTCTGCAGGAGACATCTGTGAAGCCTGACCTTGTGACCCCGGAAAGAATGCTCTTAAGGTGGGGGGAAAACTGCCTTTACCCGCTGCATCATGGCCTACAGGACAGCCCAGCAGCAGCACAACAAACACAAAATAACAACACAACAGTCGATGGAAAAAAAATGAGGTTGAAAAAAAAAAAGAGTGAGACAAGCAAAAGAGAGAGAAAGAGATACTGTAAATATAAAGAGTGAGAGAGAGAAATGAAAAAGCAACAGAGATGCAGATAACATGCACAGAAAACACAGACAGACTTGATCTGTGCCTCACAGGTCTGGCTGTCTCTTACTCCTTTGCCCCCTCCCACCTCCCCCATGAGATAATTTTCATCCTTTATGAGTCAAAAGGAAGCCCGGTTGAAAATGAAAGGTTACACAAGCCAGAGCCCAAGCCTTCGGAGTGAGAGAGGAGAAGATCCCTGCTGCAAGGGCCCTGCTGCTATTCAAAGCACCTGCCATTGTGTGGGCGCCCATCCAGGCCCATTGTTGTGCAGAAATTAGTCGTGCTCCCTTTGGCTCCCTTTCGCTCCCTTCAGCTCCAGAGGCATGCGGCAGACCCCCTTGTTGTTTTGGGTTCAGATACGTGGTCGGATAGATGCGTGGCCCCGGCTACCATCACCACTGGCTGTGGCCCTTTGCCCTCTCTCCCAAAGCACAGTATCACTCCGTTTTTTCTCCTCTGTTGTGCACGTCTCAAGAACACTTTCAGACCAGCATTCCTATAGTTTTCTCTCTCTTTCTTTTGTACTCCTACTCTCCTTTCTCCTTTGGTGTATATGCTTATTGTTCTTTGGAGCACCCTCATTATACCCATGGTTATATTTTAAGGGCCTCTCTCTTTGATTTTGGTCTCGTGGGGAGCGAGTGGTGGGCTGGTGGGAGCTGTAGGGCTGGCCCGGCTCTCCGGGCTCCCCAGCCAGCGTCTCGGAGAGTGGGCTTGGGGGTATTGTCGGGCTGGGCACCGCTGCAGAAGCGCCGGTGCTACGGCTAGTGCAAGGGGGTGGATGTGAGGGGAAAATTGAAAAGTCAATAACGAAGGCCGCACGAACAAAAAAAAAAAAAAAAAAGAAAGGAGAGGGTGAAACAAAAGGAGATGGAGAGCTTCAAAAAGCTGAGAGCTATAGAGCACTGCTAATTAATAGCATCAGAGGAACAGCTTTTTTCTCTTCTGGAACTTTAATGCAGCATATTAACTTGCAAGGCGAGGCTATTAGGAGCATGCATTGTGAGTCAGGTCCATCTCACTGCCAGACCAGCCTGCAGTGGCCATGTTATATGAGGGGGGATTGGTAATGTCTCATTCAGGAAATGAAAAACAAACAAAAAAAAAACGCTGTATATTGTAATGCAACCCTACCTTTGTAAAACCATCAATCGCTGTGTTACAGAGGTGTTGCTTCAAGTCTGTGGTCATTTTTGAGAAGTTTCTAATCATTTTTGTTCCTCTATATGTAAATGAGATTGATATAATATGAGAAACACCTTTGAATTAGGGCTGTCAATCGATACAAATATTTTATCGTGATTAATCGCATGATTTTCCATATTTAATCGCAAATTAATTGCACATTTTTTATCTGTTCAAAATGTACCTTAAAGGGAGATTTGTCAAGTATTTTATACTCTTATCAACATGGGAGTCGGCAAATATGCTGCTTTATGCAAACGTATGTATGTATTTATTATTGGAAATCAATGAACAACACAAAACAATGACAAATATTGTCCAGAAACCCTCACAGGTACTGCATTTAGCATAAAAAAATATGCTCAAATCATAACATGGCAAACTGCAGCCCAACAGGCAACAACAGCTGTCAGTGTGTCAGTGTGCTGACTTGACTATGACTTGCCCCAAACTGCATGTGATTATCATAAAGTGGGCATGTCTGTAAAGGGGAGACTCGTGGGTACCCATAGAACCCATTTCATTCACATATCTTGAGATCAGAGATCAAGGGACCCCTTTGGGACCCCTGGCCATGCCAGTTTTTCCTCGCTAAAATTTTGCATAAGTTTGGAGCCTTATTTAGCCTCTTTCACAACAAGCTAGTATGGCATGGCCACTCTAGCTTTAAAACTGAGCCCGCTACAAAATAAAAAACGCAAGTTGCGTTATTGCGTTAATTAATTAGTGGCGTTGAAACAAATTTGCGTTAACGCGTTAACTTTGACAGCTCTACTCTGAATATAATGCAGTCCAATACAACACCAGCACAAAGTACAGCTTCAGTGCACCAGAGAACTGAATTAGCCCACCGATAAGTAAGGAAGTATATATGGGAAGGCTATTGTATTGCATTTCATTACATTATAGAGGTGTCACTCAGTATAGAATTACTGTGCATTATTGTCAGCAGGCATATGTATATTTACATGCAGGTGTTTCTCTGCATTTGTCACATTGTTCCAAAATAGATTTCTTCATGCAGCTAATCGAAAGGCGAGGTCAAGGAACGTGACGAAATCCGACTTTTTTGGACGGTCAGCGAGGAAGAGTGGCAGTAATTTGAACCAAGGCTTTGGCAATTTGTATTTTTCTCACAGCAGTAATAGGCTGCTCTCTCACTTTTCCTGCCATAGCAATTTCCACTGCCAACAGCTGTCAAGCCCCTAAAATCAAAATTAGTGCCATGGAATTGGGCCTTAATGAAATGACCTGCTGGATTTACCTTAAGGAGCGGGGCGGACAGTCAATACTAGCCTCGTCAAAACCCTCTCTCTGCATGCTGCGGTCCCATTAGCGAAAGGAAATAGTCTCGAGTAAATGTATTAAGCACTACTTCCAGCTTCTAATTATATTTTTTCCCCTTCTCCCTTCATAATTCATTCACTCTTTCATTAGTTCTTGATATTGAAAAAAGGCTTTTAACTGGCTCTTCTGTCCTCATGGGTTCACCAATTATTTGTCACTATGTATCAGAGGAATGTCAGAGGAGTTCATGTTGTATATTGGGGATGAATGTAGTCTCCCAGCACAGCTAGGATGTGGATATTTCCTTATGTGTTGCTCATTATTTTCATATTATCATACAGTATAATGTAGCATTAAGGGTTACCAGAGCTGTTTGCTCCCCCCCCCCGCCTATAGAAAGAGGTGAATGTGTGCCAAGGCCCAGTGGAGGACACTGGGCCCTGGTTATTGACTTGTAAAGGAGCCGGTAGGTGAGGGGTCTTGACAAGACATGAGCGTCTGACTCTCTTGTAAAGCTGTATCTGATTTCTCTGCTAGTTGGCTCCCCGGAGAGAGCCGCTCTACCCTCTGTTGATCAGACTCGCACTCACAGCTGTATGGAAAAACGCAGCGATAAAAAGAATGAAAGAGTAGTTTTGTGAAAGGAGACGCTCTTCGTTGTGTATGCCACGATTCCCTGTTAGGGTGAGAATGAGAGCGAGGGAGGAGGAAGCGAAGGAATCAGCTGCTAGGTGAAAGAGCCGTATCCAAGGGTACATGTATCCCAGTCAGTATGCCAGAAAAAAAAGCCCTCTTCAGATTAATGATTCGGTGTTTCGTCAATAAGGGCATCTGCATTTGTGTATAGTATGAAAATAACAGAGAATTGTATCAGCAGGAGAGCAGACAAAGCGAGTATCAGCTACGCCAGATCCTCACTCCTCACAGATCTGACTAATTTATGAGGGTAAACTGCGCTGACAGAGAGAGAGAGAGAGAGAGAGATGCAGGTGGAGGGAGGAAGTTTTCATTGACTCTCCAGAGTAGGCCAAGCCAAAGCCCCCGGAGGGATCTCTCTCAGTTTGAACTTTATCAGGGGCTACGCTTAATCAATACACTATCGGAAAAAGAATTAATTACTAAAGCAGAATAAAACAGCTGCATTTTAAACCAAGGATTCATCAATTCTGTAATCTCTTGGTTACAGCTCAGGTGTCAGGAGGATCATTTCAGCTCCATGTAATGAGGAACTGTGGGAGTTTACCCCAACCCTTCGTCCTCCTCCTCCTCCTCCTCCACCTCCACCTCTCCGTTACTGACCCCCCCTTCCAACCAACACCCAGTTCCTCTCCTCTACCTCCTCATCAAGATATTTTCCTTCACTTCTTTTTCTTTTTCATTCCATTTCCTACCTTCTCAGCTGTTTGTCATCTACCTACAATATTCTCTCTTTTTTACACTTTTCCCTCTTCCCTTCCCTTGCCCCCATCCTTAATAGACCAACTGTATTCTACTCCCCCCCCCCCCCCCCCCCCCGTCCTACATTCCCTTCCCACCAAATTCCTGTCTTTGCGGGGATGGGACGAAAGGGTATTAAACTTGAAATCTCTGGTGCGAACGCTGACTGGAACGGGACATTCCCGCTGCTGCAGCCATCAAGCCGGACATTCCTCCGCTCAGGCTGGGACACCGCTGGTGTTACGCAAAGAGGGGGGCATAAAGGATGAGGGGGGAGGCTGGTGTAGGGCGTAAAAAAAACAACACACAATGCTCAGATAGAAAAAATTAGGGCTGTCAATCGATTAAATAATTTTATCTTGATTAATGGCATGATTTTCCATAGTTAATCGCAAATTAATCACACATTTTTTATATGTTCAAAATGTACCTTAAAGGGAGATTTCTCAAGTATTTAATACTCTTATCAACATGGGAGTGGACAAATATGCTGCTTTATGCAAATGTATGTATATGTTTATTATTGGAAATCAATTACCAAGACAAAACAATGACAAATATTGTCCAGAAGCCCTCACAGGTACTGCATTTAGCATAAAAAAGATATGCTCAAATCATAACATGGCAAACTGCAGCCCAACAGGCAACAACAGCTACAGCAACTTGACTATGACTTGCCCCATCTGCATGTGATTATCATAAAGTGGGCATGTCTGTAAAGGGGAGACTCGTGGATACCCATAGAACCCATTTTCATTTACATATCTTGAGGTCAGAGGTCAAGGGACCTCTTTGAAAATGGCCATGCCAGTTTTCCCTCGCCAAAATTTTGCGTAAGTTTGGAGAGTTATTTAGCCTCTTTCGCGACAAGCTAGTATGACATGGTTGTTACCAATGGATTCCTTAGGTTTTCTAGTTTCATATGATACCAGTATCTTCACTCTAGGCATTAAAACATGCGTTAACTTTGACAGCCCTAGTAAAAATAAATATATTTTTTGTATATAAATTCGATGGGGTGTGACAATCAAAGGAGAAGAGGATTGGTTGGATCTGACTGGCGTGTGGTGAACACATTTAGATACAGACGAGCCACATAGGGAGTATCCCCTCGTGTCACAATAACCTTGGCCGCGCTGTTGCCACGACCACTGCCATCCACCCCTCGCAGCCCTTGACCCCAGCCCAAAGCCTGTAAACGGACTGTCCTTGACTCCCCCCCATAATGGGGGATTTCAAGGCAGGTTGAGAAGGGGTTATGGGTGATGAATTGGGTTTTTAGTGAGCTCATTAGGAAGCCAAACAGAGTTTAGACTGGCGGAGCGGGGCAGCAGCACAGTAATCAGTTCTGCTCGCTTTGTTCCCTGCCTCCAGGACATTTGTGTGAAAAAAAAAAAAAAGAGAGCGAGGAGAAAAAAAAACTTCATGGCATTTGGCTGATGAGAGGGCTGCTGAGCAGAGGCTACAATCTGATGGTTGACTTGTTGATTTATAAACCTTTTAATCCATTTACTCCACCAACCCCCCCAGCTCTGTGTAGAAACCCCCCATCTCTGCTAAACTCTACTTTGATGCCACTGTCCATAAGGTGTGGCAAAGTTGTCTGCAATAAATCCACTGTCTCAGTATAAAAACAGGGAGTTTGTTTGTTTGGTTTTGAATTGTAATTGAGGGTAGAGAATCACCGCTGATGCTGTTGTCATACTTTGCCTCAAACAGCGTAAGCTGTTCTGAATCACGAAACCACACTCTGTTAAAACTGGCAGCGAACACACAGCTGCCCTTTCTGGTGGTTTAGGTGGAAGACTTTGATATGCAATAGTTCCTAGAGGGGATTGTAAAGCCATTTCTTGACTTTCTCTTATTTTCGCAGACGGATCCATATGATGCGATTGCGTGCTCTCCATCTCTTTGTTTTCCTTTACTCCGTCTCGTCTCCACCGCTTTCACTACATTATCATTCCAAAGTAGAGCAACTTAGTCGTTTTTACAAAAGCAAAAAAGTGTGGAAGCAGCCTGTTTTGCTAATGATCAGGCTTCAATTCAACATAGCCCCACTCGCTTTTGGGAAATACCTATTCTTTAATATTTGATGAAGCATCAAACCTAAGGATTAAGGTATTCTTCTCTGTGGGCGCCCAGCCCTGTTTTTCTATGGTAACAATCGTAAATTATAGAGGGAGTAGCGTCAATATGTGCAATTTTAACCACTAAGAGCAAGAATAGCTCCATTGTACCGTATTAAGTAAGGGATAAAAGAAGGACAAAGTCTGGGTAGACAGGTGCATTGGCAGGTTTGTACATTTGTTTATTAAGAAACAAGGGATGAACCGCGATTACCTGCGAGACCAATTAGCCCCGTTCGATTTGGGAATTTAAGGGAAGAGCAGCGGTATAGTGTTGGAGTGCAGGGGGAAGCGGGGTGGAGTTGTCAGGGAGGCAGAGAGTGTGAAATGTCTGGTGGAGACCCAAAGCCCTTCATTAGCCACTGATCCCTGTCTGCTGAGTGAGGAGCAGTCATGGGCATCACAGCTCCCTTTTAGTTCCCCCAAAAAGAGCGGGGTGAGGGGGGTGGAGGGTAGCTCCCCCATCCCCTGCAATTTAGCCCTTTGCCATTCATGCAAATTGGGTCCTGACATCTGCAACAGCCTGCCTCCTTTCTTTTATACATCTTTATTCCATCTCTTTTCTTTGGGCCCTTTTTTCCCTCCTCAAATAAAGCCCCCTTTAGATGGCAGCGTCTTGTCTCAGCTGACATGCAACCTTTTATACATACTCCACATCTGTGTAAAAGTAGGGTTCATATACATATATACTATGTACGGGGGAAATAAATCAAAAATCCCAGGAGGCATAAGCAGTCATTGTGCAACCCTAAAAGTCCCAATTTATGGTGTAATAAGAAAATTGTTGTTGTTAATCGCACCAATAATTAATCCAGTATAAAGCCTTGGATAAAGTGCATACTTTGTGCTAAATTTTAGAGGTTTGGCAGATGATAATCTTATGAAAAGATCAAGAGAGTTCTAGGCAGTGACTCTGGAGAAAAGGCAGTAACCAGGCAGCCAGCCCCCCCCTCCTCCTCCTCCTCCTCCTCCTCCTCCCTTCTGGACGAACTACTCTTCTTTGGCTCCAGGGGAGCAGCTGAAAGGGGAGGGTGGCTTCGCTCCAGCCCTTATTTTGGATTAAAAGGTAAAATAGCCCGTTAAAAACAAGTTTTACCTCCAACCCTCACCCCTCCCCTCCCCTCCCTTTTCTCTGTGCTCCCTCCACTTCAACCTCGCCCTCTATGGTAGGGATGTGCACAGTGGGGTCAACGCTGCGCCTGTGAGAGGAGAGAGGCCTTGTATCGGTGGAGAGGCGATAGTTATCTCCAGCATTCCAGGGATGACAGAGAGATATCTGCCTGATGGCAGGGTTAGGGGGCTTAGAGAAGGGGCGGAGAAGGGAGGGAGGTACAGGAGTTGTTGAGCAACTACCCCCCCCCCCCCACCCTCCCTCCTTCCTTCCCTCCCTGCCTTTCTTACTGCCTGACTGCCTCGCTTCCCCACACGTAGAAAAAACCCATCTAATTAGAAGCTCTTATTCCACTTCATTTAAGGGAACACTTAATGATGTGTTTTTGGGGGGAGACAACTACGCATTACTTCTCATGCAAAAGGAACCACTCAGTCGTTGCGCACAGGATGCAGATACAGCTGTGTTTGAGATGGAGGTTTGTCCTCGTTTCTACCCGGGTGTCATGGCTGAGGGAGGAGAGCGTGGCAGTCCTCTCTCCTTCACCTTTTAGCCGGTGTCCTGGCGGTAAGAGAGGGGGGCGGTAAAGAGGAGGCGGGTAGTGACATCTGAGTTTGGCAGGGAGACTTGCTGAAGGAGAGAGTTTGTTGTAATTGCTCTGACAGGTTTTAGGGCTGTTAATGACTCCGGCCTGAGCCGCTACCAATTTGTCAGCATGCTTGCTGTTTACTAAGCTGTTGTTTTATGGTCCAGTGCAAGGGGCTGCTGCTTGTTTAAGCACAGATCAGGAAATAATCAGCGTAAAACACTGGCTGCAGTGGTGCAGCCGCACTAAAACAGTTCCGTTTAGAGCCCTCATCTACTGTATGGATCTGAATGAGCGCAGTAAACCATATGGCGTGTGGTCACACAAGGACACACAAACACACCGATGGGTTACTTCGCTGTTAGAAAATTGGGACGTTCGAGTGTGTGTTTTATCATTAAAGGGATTACGTTCTACTCGTTAGCACTCGTCCGTGTTGTATGTTACGTGAAGCATATTGCTAGCACGCGGTTCTAGCCAGAAGACCTGTAATCTCCCAGTCGGCACAGAGCAACAGAGGGCCGGCCATTCCACTGGTGTGAATAGAGCCTCTACGTGTTTGTGTGTGAGAGAGATTGTGTGTTCGTCAAGAGCATGTGGTCCCAGAGCCGGCAAAGACCCCTTCGTAAATCCAGAGTAAATAAAAGGGGTAACCAGACGGACAAAAGAGGAGCCCCCACTGCTTCTCCCATTCGCTGCCATTTGGGGGGACTGAATGTGCTAAACGCCGCTTATGTTGGCTGAAAAGTTGAGGAGAAAAAGAGGGAAAAGGGAGGCTCTAAATCCCCCTCTTCTTTTCTCTTCATTCTCCGCGGCCAAGCCTGCAGGGCTAGAGGTGGTGTAATAGGAGGGAGGGTTGGAGGGTCACTATGGCGTGCTAAGGTAGGCCAAAGGAGCTCCCGCTACAACAAACCTCTTAGCTTCTGTTCCCCGTCTACTCCTCTTTCCTTCTAACTTTCTCTCTTCTCCTCATTTGGGTGAGCTCGGGTGAACATGCCTGACTAGTTTGGGCTGACAGGGGGTGTGGGGGGTCTGTTGTAATTAGTCACTTTAACCACAGCTTCCATAAGCCACTGCCTCTACACTCTTTGCTTCATTACCCTGAAACAAATGCCGGGGCCTCCCAGTGCAAAATCACCACGCAGCCTTTAGAATAATACACACACACAAGATCTAAAGCTTGTCTTCAGTAGGTGTATTAATAGTACAGGGACCAATAAGTCTGGAGTGTTATTTGATAACTAACCATGACTGAGTTTGAATATTCTCCAACTATTGACAAGTCATTATTCATTCATGCAAGGGGTATATCGGAATGGTGGAGCAGCAAAGGGAGGGCGTACTGATGGTGCCGCAATATGTGTTACTCGCGGCCATTTCCATAATGCTTCCAGGGCTGACTACACCTCAGCGGCTCCCCGAGGGGCAGGGTGCCTCCTAGACATGAAGCACGATCTCTAGAGTCATTAGGACTCCCCTGAATTCCCCCTTAACTCTCAGCAGACACCGTAGGACACTCTGTGCTCAACCAGTTCTTTGTGCAAGAAATCCTGAAGCGACCCTGAATGTGCCAACATTAGAAGCAGAGTTGCAGTGTGTTTACAGTCCTTTCCCAACCCTTTAATGAGCTCAGCCCTGAGACCAATTTACTCACAGGGAGATATATCTGAATGCATTTTTAATAACCACCCACTGGTGATGAGAGCGAGGGAATGTATGTGAGCGTAATGCGCTCTTGGACTTGTGTGCTTGTTTGTTTGCCAGTGTTTTCATTCACTCTCTCGCCCTCGTTGCGTCTGGTCATTGTCTTCCATCTCGCCTGATTACACCTCCTCGGTTTCTGCGTTTTATGAAAATAGGCACAAACTTTCATTGCAAGCACTTTGGGTCAAGATATTGGGTGAGGGAGAAGGAGAGAGGAGGAAAAGAGCGAGGGAAGACAGACAGAGACTGGGGAGAGAGGAGGAGAGAGGAGGAGGGGGGCTGTCTTTTTTCCGTCTCCAAGGGCGCTGCTTTTCCAAAAGTGCCTGGGGCTACACTCCAGCACCTCGGCTCCCCTAGGCCTTTCGGCTGCCTCCTAATAGCCAACCCCCATCTGTGTCACATGGCCAGATGATGGGACGCTTCCCCCTGCTCTGCCCTGCACTTTTTTTTTTCTTTCCCTATTTTTTTTTCAGAGTGCACATCCACACAGGTTAGAATGGCAGAGTTGCCAGGGAACAGTCAGAAGCCATTAGCGTTTGGGACAATTTGCCCTGCAGCGTTCCTTCTCTCGCTCATAAGAAAAGAGTGGGGGTGGATGCAAAGCACCAGCTCTCCTTTAGATGTAATGAGGTTGTGCAAGTTGGGTCTTCTTTATTCTTTTTCTACTCCTTCTTTTCTTCCCCTGCTTCTTCTTGTTCCTCCTCTTTCTTTTCACCCTAAGTCCACACTTTATTCTCCTCTATTGTCAATTAAGAACATTTCTGCACGTATATATAAGTTCAAAACAACTATTAATACTGACCACAAATTGTGTGCTTGAATGCCACACGTCCGATCTGTGCACACATGACAGTAGCCATGTGCATGTGAGAGAAAGACAGAGGGAGAGAGGAGCCGAGAGGCTCGGAGTCCGGTTTCACCCTCGCGGGCTAGGGCAGGAGGCAGCGAGCATGCTGGGTAATGAAGTGACAGGTCAGTCTGTAAATACGCACGGGTCGCTCTGGCCCTGGCCAGGGGGGAGGCTATCGCATTGCAGTGAAAATGGAAACGTCAATAAAATTAATCTGCCAGCCTTTTGGCCACTGTGTGGTTCCATTGGATGAGCCTGACTGCTCACAGCGGGAGAGGGATTTGGAGACTTGCTCGAAAAATCAACACAAAACCTAGCGGCACACAAACAAACAACCAAACTGTGTATCAACGTTATTCAGTGGAGCTCAAAAGCGCAGAAACAAGGGGAGGGTGGTTAAAATTCACAGCTCACTAGTTGTTGTTATTGAAGTTTGGAAGCAAACTGGGGGAGTTCGACTTGACTTCCGTCTGGGTCGCATTTCTCAGGAAGCCCCTCACAGTCAGGGTAGGGCTACGGCCAGACTAAAGTTTATTGTTTTAGGCTTTCCTGAACAAGGATTCGTACTTAGCCTGGGATTTACGGCATTTGCCACTAATGAATGCCCATTCTACAATTACAACACCCCTAGTCTGTGTCCCCGTTCCCATATGTCCTTCAGACGGGCTGTTGCTTCTTTAACTTCACACAGGGAGCGCAAAGTCGGCACTTCTCTGTTTTCCTCTTTCGTGTGGCTCCGCGCTAATGATGTGGAAGGAAAACACTGTGCACAGAAAGAAAAGAAAGACAGAGAGAGAAGAAAAAAGAGAGAGGGGAAAAACAAGGGGGAGGAAAAAGAAAAAGAAAGTGGGGGAAAGTAGTAAGAAGTGAGGGCCCCTGCTGTCCTTGTAGTCTTCATTTATTTTGCATTTGATTACACCACCAGTCGGATCCTCTTTCTTTCCCCCTTTTTAATGTTATTAGTTCAAATATTTATGCGAGATTAAGGCTTGTATAGGTGGTTGTGATTGATGCCTCCCCAAAAACAGGAGGACATGCGAGTCTGGATTTTGAGAATGTCAGGGTCCTTCTCTGCCTTGGTGGAGGAGTTTTTCAGATACATAATTTAGATGCCCTCAAGGAAGGCTTTCAAGGCATTTGTGCCCGGGGGCAAGAAAAAATAACTATGACTGTTAAAAGTAAATCATTTTTGCTAATGCACAATTAATGCCGGGGAAGAGGAACAAGAAAAAAGGCAAGGGACAAAGATGGAAACTTCAATTTAAAGGAGAAATCGTGCCTGGGCTGCGTGCATGTTTTCCTCTTGAAATCAAACGCTGACGGACATTAATGCAGGCGAAGCCGCCGCTGGCCTGTCATGCTAATCTTGTGGCGGAATGGGGAGGGGTTGCTGCGAGGGAAGGGAGCGGGAGAGGAGGACTGAGAGAGCCGGGGCTCGTGGTGGGGTGTGGGGGGGAGGCAGACGAGTCCATTATGTGCATCGAAGTGCAACAATGAACCACCCCAAATCACATCCCTACTTTAATACTCATGCGTCTCCCCACTGGATGCCGCGAATTATCAACTCCTTTGAGTGTTTGTTTGTATGTGAGTGTGTGTCTGTGCACGCAACATGAATGTACTGTACATGTCTGCTTATGTCCCCTTTGGCTCTCTTCAAAAGATGAAAAAAAAAATGCTCTACATTATGTCAAGCATGCAAATTTAATTGAATTAATGACATGAGTCCGAGCCTCTACTGTACTTGAAGGCTCCTTGTCCTTTTTTTTTTGTCATCTCGCTCCATTTTTTCCCCTTTCCTCCTCCTCCTACTGTACAACTGGAATGAGGAACCTAGTGTTTCAGCGTCCAACCATAACATTACAGTCATTAACCCCTATTCCCCTCTCCCGTGCTCTGGGGTATAGAACAACTCAGCTAGGCCTCTGTGTAAACCCCTCACTCGCTGTACAGGCCCTCCTCTAAGGCCATCTAAATCCCCCCCACCTCCACATCTTCACTACACAACACCGGCTTTGCCGCGGCGTTTCTCTAGGCCTCCGAGCTTTTTGAATTCCTCCGTATCTGTGGTATTTGTCCGTTTATCCATTTTTCATAAGCCTTAAACTCAGCTTTGACTCGCTGTACTTCTGTTTCAGCTCTGAACATTTTCAGATCAGGGTTTTATTTTTTTTGTATTCTGAGTCATTTGGTGTAGTCTGGGATGTTATTTAACCCCGGGTTTGGTTTCCGTCCAGGAGATGGCTTAGACAACAGCGTTGCATCGCCTGGCACAGGAGACGATGACGATCCAGACAAGGATAAGAAGAGGCAGAAAAAGCGTGGCATTTTCCCCAAGGTGGCCACTAACATCATGAGGGCGTGGCTGTTCCAGCATCTCACGGTAAGCACAGCCATTCCTTTTTTTGGACATGCACGTGTATGAAAACAACCCACTCACACGCCTGTCACATAGTCGTTATACTGAGGAAGCGAGTGACGGCTGCGCTGTGATGCTCACCTGTCAGCCACCTGTCAGACGGACACAGTGACCAGGTCAATCTAATCAGTTTGGACTGTTTACTGTGCTCAGCACAGACAGAGTAAGAGGGAGACGGCTCAACAATCCATGACATTTACTCCAATATGAGATGCATTGTTTGTCTGGCCTGAAGAAGAACGTTTTTCTGGGGCAGATTAAGAGATTGAGTGGTTGTTACTGGAGAATGAGTGGAAAGTTTTAGGTTAAGTATACTGTTTTTTTTTTAAATCTGATCACTTGAAATCAAACATATTTTTGTTATTTTTCGCAGCAACTCCTGTGTAGGTGTATAGATGGTTATTACGGGTACAAATTTCTAGGCCGACAGCTATATTATGTCTTTAAAAATGCAGTTTTTTTTAATTGGAATCTCATATTTTATAATCGGGTTGACTTGATGACATTCTAGCTTATGTTTGAGGTTGAGATGGTACATGCTAATATGTTTCTCTTCCATAGCTGAGAGGAAATTGTTTGTTTGCCAGACAGCTCTGACATTGGCTCATTCACTTCAATAAACACAGCGGCAATAAGCACGGCTTGGGTTAAATATTCAAATGCAACGGTAACAAACATACTTGGTAAAATGATGAAATACTCTTTGCTTAGCTGTTTTCGGTACGTGTCAGTCTGTCTGTGTGTGTGTGTGTGTGTGTGTGTGTGTGTGTGTGTGTGTGTGTGTGTGTGTGTGTGTCATGTATAAGGGGACGGACCACATGTCCCCCCACCCTCGCTAATGTCAGGACATTATCAGAACATCAGGCTGTATTGATTTTGCAACACAGGTCAGATTTCAGGAGGAGGTGGCCACGCCAGGACACATAAGCTGCTCTCGGAGCACGTGGCTCCCTGTCCCAGAGATGGAGGGACAATGTAGGGGGGAAGGGAGGAGTGAAAGAAGAAGATAGAGAGAAAGTAGAAGAGTCTTAGTTTGGAGCTTCAGCCTTATGGATCATCCACATATTTAAGAGGGTCAGGCGGCCCCTGTGCACCCAGAACGCCACCCCCCACACCCCCTCCCCAAAGCCCCTGTACCCTGATTACCTAACCAAAATCCCAAGTAATGTGTGGCCAGCAAATACGGCCTAATTGAAAGGGCTGTAAATCCATTACATATTGGTCAGGGATAATCAGGAGTGCTTTAATCACTTTTATCTATTCAGGAGCAGTGAAGCTGCAACAGCAAAGCCCTGAGCCTCGCAGGCCTTAGCGGCTCCACCACGCCAGTCTGCATGCTTATTATTCTCATCATTATCAAAATGACTTCACAGCTGTTCGCGGCTCCATCGCTCCCTGACTGGAGACCTCTCACCGAGCCGTACAGACCGGGCTCCATTCAGAAGCCGAGGGCGGGAGGGAGGATCAACTTCTTTTTTTGTTGCTTTAGGTCCTTTTCCTCCCCTGAGATTGGAGTAGGATGCCTTGTTTGTGTATGAAGGGGACAAACAACAAAGGCAAAATGTTTTATTGAAGTGGAATTTACTGTATTCATGTTTTTACAGTACGCACACGTTCATATACTAAAAAACACGAAACAAAATCCTCGTGATTTTGGCATCTTTTCATCGTTTCAGCGCTCCCATCTGCAAAAGATGTAGAGAGAAAGACAGAATGACGCATACAGAGCTTTTTGGACGAGTCGCCACCAATTTTCTTTAGAATTGTTTTAAAATTGAATTGAAAGAGTGGGAAGGAAAGGAGGAGGGGGGAGAAGCCCAATGTTGGGCAAAGGCGCATTTTTTCAGAGAGCTGGTTAATTCAGACGGAGCAGAGCTTTCAAGGCCCTCTTTTCCTCTGTCCCTCTCTCCTTTATCACATCCCCTGCTTGTAGATGTTCTCTCCAATCTTTATTTGTTTCTTTTGTGCAGAGCCCTTGCCAGTCTTGTACAAATAATAATCCCTCCCTTTTAACCTGCCTTCACTTCTCTACTGAGGAAGAGGACTAATTGAATTATCCCCCTTCATACCATCCAATTCTCCCACCCATAAACTCTCTCTCTCACACACACACACACCCATTAGCCATTCTCCTTTCTTTTAATTTGTTAAGCAAATGTATTTGCCATTGCTGGATGCGTTTGTGCAAGGGTGAATTCTTGGGGACTTTGGCCCCTGAATGGCCTATAGCGGCATTCTGCCATTCATGCATTCATTAACTGAGGGGTGAGGAGTGAAAGGAGCGGCCTTGTATTTTCCTCAAACTGCGGGGCCAGCATGGAGCTCCTCTTCTATGAGCCACAGGGGTCTCTCTACATATGTTCTCAACATCCAGCTATTGTCCCATCCTCTGAAAAGCTCAAAAGGACAGGACCCCCCCCCTCACACACAGAAAAACAACACAGGCCAATAGTAACAACTGTTGGCTTTTGGATTCAGTATAACAAAATTGCCCTCTCCCTCCCTCCTCCCTTGCTTCGCTCTGACCTCACACTCTCTTGGGAGAAATCACAAGATGGTTTTCTTCACATATAGAAAGTAACCATCAACCCTACCGTGCCGACATTCCAGCTGAGGGGAAAACACGTTTTTTGGCGCCATAGAGATCTTGCAAAATATGCACAATTACTCTGCGGAGAAGCTGTGATAACCCTGACCTCTTTTATGTGTAGTGCGTCCATATGCACATGTAGAGCACGTGAGCTGGCAACCTTAAATGCCCCATATGTAATTGGCAAACGGCAGGACAGATCAGCTGGTGTTAGCTGGCAGAAGAGGGTCAGACTGTCTCACCGCTCCCTCCTTCTATCCTCCCTCCTCCCACTCTTTCTCTCTCTAATACCCCCCCTCCCTCCCCAGGAGTTTCTGGATGTCTTCCAGCCACATTAGGGAAAGGAAAATCCCAGACTGTTGGTATAAGCTTTTCAATACTACAGGGAGATTATGTTATCAGAAAGGTAAACTTCACTGTTAGGGGTAAAATGTTCTTCTGGACTTCTAAAGCATGGACTACAAAATTCAGGAGGGTATGTAGATAGAAGAAGAGAAGTGAAAAGAGGAGTAGAGAGGCAGTTTTTTCTTACTGTTGCATAAGGTGATGCCCCTTTTTTTTGGCCAAAGCAAACTCTAAAATCTACAATTAGCCCCTTGGCGCCCCTGGCCTTCCTTTCCTCTCACCCCCTGCTAGCCCCCTGCTAGCCCTCACTCACCGCTGTAAAGACAAGGGTCGGCCTCGCAATGAAAACAGGAAGCACTCCGATACAAAGATACCACTCTGGGCTCTGGCCTTGTCTTTTGACTAGTGTAAACCCTCAAACACCTATGAAAATAAATAGGGGACCTCAGGAGCAAACCAGGGTTGGCACACGTGTCTACGTGTGAGCTAGAGAGGAGGGAGGTTATTGAGCTAGAGTGGGGGGGGGAGAGTGGTCAGTCAGATGAGTAAGGAGGTAGCCCTCTCAAGCATCAAGCGTCTCAGGTTTTGTGCCGGGCCACCCTTTGGCCTGGGTGTTTGGGGAAATTCTGTTAAGCTGCTAAGCCAGGTGTATTGGTCCCCTGGGCTCCTTGAAAGGGAAGTGATATATCCCTCGGTCATTTGGAGAGTCCTTGGACTGTGAGCAGTAGAACTGTGTGGTCAGATGAGAAATGTTGATGTGTGATAAGATGGTATTTAGATGTAGTTATTAGTACAATACATTTGGTGCCTTCAAATGAAACTTGCGAGCTCGTATTTACAACGTTGGAAGTCGTGTACACGATATGCTTGGCGTTCAAGTGGTTAAGTCGTGAGAACACCGCTGCTAAGCAACAGCAATATTAACGTTACTGTCACAGAGGCTACCAATTTAGCAAGCTAGCAAATGTGTAACATAATACAGGAAGTGCAAAGGCATAATGACAGAGGAAAAAGATGAGGCCGTTGGGAATATCAACATTTTCCTCAGAATAAAAATTACAATATACAACTAAAATTACAATACATTCATTTATTACGTACCGAAAAATGAACTTCCATGGCCTCCGCCATTTCTGACAACGTCAACAGACACGTCACGATTCGTGAACTTTCAGAAACTTTCCACTTACGAGGTCGTGAATACCACAAGAGGGGGGGGGGGCGTTCATATGGACTGTTCTCGTGAACACGGTAAACACGACCCCATTTGAAGGCACCAATTGACGTCTTTTATTCCCCCAAGTGTAGCAGAAATATGATTATTGAAACAGTTTTGGGCTGAATTGATAAAATGCAAATATACCTGGAAGAACACTCACAGCAGAGCTCAGAAGACGCCCTGTTAATACAGGCAGCGTGAGGACACATCACACTTTGTGAGGAGATGAGTGCATTGTGCTGCAAACATCATTAGACACTAGTGACAGTGGCTCCCCCACCTCCACCCACTCCCAATCCCAGCCCAACATAGCATTAGTCTCCATGACAACAGGGTGTCATCGTCAGGTCGAGCCCTCCTCGCCGCTCTCTCGACCGCCCTTTATAGACGCACATAAAAGAGCCAGCTAGGGTCATTCACAAGACATGGGCGCAGGCAGGGCCAAACCCTGGCAACGGATGTTTGTCCCATGCGATAAACAAGCGTACAAGTCCATCCCTCAAAAAGAGAGGGCATGTCGTTTGAGTAGACTAAACAGTCAGCTCGGTAGGATCCCCAGTTTTGTTTAAGCTCCTCTAGTCCTTCTAATCCTTGTGTGTGTTGTTCCAGGACAAGTAGCATTTAACTGGTGGAGACACACATCTGCAAACAGTTTGAAGCCCTTTCTCCTTTTACACCGAACTGCTGAAAGCTGTTTACTCCATAGTTGCTGGTGCCACTTTGTCTTTCCAGTGTGCATGGCATTGTCTTAAAAAAACAAAAGTGCAATTACGTTGTCGATTTGTTTGAAAAATGAACTTTTTAAAGCCATAAATATCATAAAGAAGCAACTATGTGTCAGTGACGTGCTTTGAAAATCTGTTTGCTTTTCACCTCCTTGGCTTGTTGTGCGAGTTTGGATGAAGAGAGGGTGGAGACAAAGCAGAAGGAGGGGGTTTAGGAGTAAGAGCAAGGGTGAGGAGGGGGTAAAGAGGGGGCTCCTAAGGGTCACAGAGGTGGAAGCCTGGAGGAGGCCCACACACTAATCTGTCATGTGCTCGTTTGCCTCGGAGCCCAAAAGTCAGCTCTCCAGTCACCCGTAGCAACCCAGGCGACAGTTTGGTTCACCGCCGCTGCCCGAATGTGTGACTATCAGTGGGAGACGCGAGGAAAAAGAGTCATCACATTACTTTTGTGACAACACCCATTGCTTTGTGCGCGCGTGTTTACCAAACAGGCGTTTGTGACAATATGACAGGGTAGTTTGGTGATGTTTAGCACGGGGAGTCACTGAAAGTCATTGATAATGACTCTGAAGGAGATCTTTGAGGGGGGTTGGTGCCTCGCTATTGTGTAGTCACTGTGTTCTAATGTTGGCTGCTCAGCGACCCTGGAAAACAGAGACCCAAGCCACCTCAGCCTGCCATCTGTTCTCCGCCAGCAGGGCCGCCACAGAGAGGCTACGCAGCACGGACAGACCTCCACGGGAGGGAGAGACACTCAGACACTTGAGAAATTCTTTATTTCACACAAGACTCTCACCTTCCATGTCATCAACAAATTACCCCTACATGTCAACAAGATGCTTTTTTTTTTTTGCAGAGGGAGAGGGCAGAAACCAGAATGAAAGTTTAGAAGGGGGATCCAGTGACTTCCAATTTTCACAGGCTGTATAATTATATGACGGGCCGCATCAACTTTGCCATCTTGCGGTAATTTCCCAGTGTTAGTGTGCCACAGCTGCCGCCGACGAAAGCCTTGTTTACAGTGCGCTTTGGCATAGTAGGTAGCCGTTCCAGAGGGTTTAGTGTTGCATTAGAATGTAATGAGCCCTAATTCGTTTCATGCTCCGACATCAGACCTTTACACTTTGCCCCCTAATCCAGATCTGTCATAGTTCCACTTCAAAGCCAACTAACCCCACGTGGAATCCACCGACATATACAGCATGGCACATTAACCATGCATACAATATGCAGTGTGTGCGTGTGAAAAGAGCAGACAGTTTGCTGTTTCATTCCCATAGGCTTGTTTATCCACAAGATTGTGTTATTGTGCATGTGGAAATGCAGGGATACCTGCATAACCCCGAGACTTCTCCTCCCTCTACCTCGTGTTCCCTCCCTCCCCGTTCATTCTCATTCCTGCTGTTTGCATCTTAATGCAGGTTGTTTAATGAAGTAGCAGAAATGAGTGCTTTCGCTAAGGGACTGTTTACGACACGTTCCCGCCGCATGGAGGTGATTAAGCTGTGTGAATCTCCACAGTGTTTGCCAAAGAAAAAAAAGAGCAACCTGCGACATGTCCTCCAGTAAGGGAAAAACAAAAGAGGTGAGAGTGTGCGCGTTTCTTTTAAAAGACGTTTTACAACAATGGTGTCCTCATGGAAGGCCGGGAGCACAGCGTGAGTTTGACCGACCCCTGCAGAGGTGACTGCACATGCCTTGACCGCAGCAGACAGGGCAGTCAGATTTATAAACTCACAGCTCTGAACAGTGAGAGACTCCTCCAAGAACACACATGCACAAAGCTGAGGAGACCTCTTTAAGCTCCGCTGAGAATTAGCCCCAGCCCCGGCAACGTGTTCCCCGCCTTCAGCACAGCAGCACTATCCACTGCTGCTGTAGTCATAACACTGATCCGTCCGTTGGCGAGGACCTGGCTGAGCCGACTCTATGGGAAATAGGGCTGAATGACGTCATGTGTAATAAGGGACCCCGCGAGGTAGTCTGCGATAGCGTACATGCCCCCGGTGGAAAAACCAAGGTTATTAAGATGGTGGTAGCAGATTCGGTGCCGTTTTCCCTTTCCTACACTTTTGGGGTTATCTTACTCATAACAAAATGTATAAGAGGATTTTGGTTTCACATCTTAGAGCTAGTTTCCTTAAATTACCCCTTACCCTTCCAGGGGTACCGCCCTGCAGGCTAGCCTCATCCCCCCACGGTTGATTGCGGGGTTGTGGCTGCTAGAACGGTGGCTGCTGCATGCTGGGGACCATTGAGGCCAATGAGATTCTGCTGCAGGCCTCCGAGCTGCCCCGGCGTTGCTTTGATATTCATCTCACACCAAGAGAAGAATAATGCAAAAGGGAAAAGGAGCAGCACAAGCGCGGAAATGGCAAACCAGTGCTAAAGGAAGGGAGGGAGGCGAGGAAAGAGAGAAAGGTTGCGGGATGGAGGAGTAGAAATCAAAAACAGACCTTGTGTTTCGCTGTTTTGGTTTGTCATGGGACCCTGGCTGCACCAAATCCCACTTCTGCCATTTTGTGTGATTTTTCTCCCCTCCCGTCCTCTCAAATGCTTTTGTTTTGCCCAGCGCTCAGTCCAGGGGCAGGCAGTGGGATTCCTGCACAGTGGGGTCCTTATAACTGGGAGCCATGTCTCTTGTTCTCACCTCTCCCCCCCCAACTTCCTCACCTTTTCATTTTTCCCCCTATTGATATCCTCTCTCTTTCCCTCTCTGAACATATGGACGGGTTTTTTAAGAGAGAGCCCAGTCCACATCAAAGACCGAGGCTGAGCGGGTCAATTTGTTGCTCCTTTCCCCCCGACTCTTCCCCCTCCACCAGCCACGGTGGACTCTCCCTGCACCGCAGCCATTTACCCAGAATGCTCCGTTGCTCGAGCAGTTCTGCCTAGCATATATATTGAGCTGTCTGTTCTCCATATAGAGCCGACCTCGTTCTCTTCTGAATTCTCTGCAGCCACAACCCCCTAAGATCATGTAGGCTATACACAGGAGCATGTGTGATAGATAGCAACCCCTGTATCAAAAAATAGCTGTACCACATGCTGATAAGAAAAAGCAGATGGGTGAAGGAAGAAGGGAACCAAAGAAAGAAAATCAAATAAAAAGAAAAAAATATATATATATTAATCTAAATCTAAGCAGAGCAGGCCTTGGCTCCAGATGTGAATCTCTCTGAATATTGATCATGGGGGAAAGCTAGTCCCCTTTATCCCCGGGGCTGCAGCGACTGACACACAAAGCACCTCTCTAAAGCCCATAAACCAGCTTGTACAATTATTTAGATAAAGAGGGCGACAACAGCAGTGCATGCCTCCCAACCCAGAACCTCCTCCTTGGCTCTCATCCTCCTACTACTGCTGCTCCTGCTCCTCCTTCTCCTCTTTCTCATCCAGCGTGAAGACGGAGAAATGAAAAAGGGGGGCAAATGTGTAATTAGCCACACGTTTCTGAATCCTCCTTAATGTTCATTACTGAAACCAGGGGCAATTACAAGTTCAAAGGGGTTTAGGGCACCAGCAGCCCGCATAATCAGTCGCAAATTAAGCACAGCTCATTTGTCACAGTGCGGCACGCACACTCGTATGTGCACACAGAAACACACATGCATGCATGCTGTCAGAGTTGAGTCATAGACAGGCTGACAGGCGTCAATTTTCCGCGCAGGCACAAATCTCAGCTACCCCACGGCGCCGAGTTAGGTCGCCCAATCCTCTTATGCTCTGAGTCTTTGTTTTCACTAGACAACAGCAAACACCGCCAACACCTTCACCTCAGCTTGCTCGACACTATACTGTATCCTGTTTGCATTCATCCTCTTATAGGTGTCCCGTTTGCTCTTACAATCCCCGCCGCCACCTGTCCCGTATTTTTTTAAACTCTATCTTCCTCTGTCTCCTCCCACCTGGCCCGCGAGTCTCTGCAACACGTGACAGTGTGTGTTTCACGTCTGTCCCCGGAGGTGTATCTCGGTTACCTCTGGGGCCGGGTCACAATGGCTAATCCTGTCTTCAGGTGGCTGTTTAGCGCACTGAGAGGAGAGCTCGCAGAACCGGAGGTGAGCTCCTGTTACAGGACTCCCTGACCAGGGGTCACCTCCGACACTGTCATACACACACACACACACAGAAACATGTACTGGCAGAGAATGCTTGTAAATGCATACACACACATACAATCTGGAACACACACTGCAAAGTTTTCGCACACAAACACTGTCACTCAGACACATTGAGCCTGCTTATCTATCCCAGGTGGCTCAGCCTTCATCTCTACCCTCCCTTGTTCTTCTTTATCTGCCTACTGTACTGCTGCTCTCCTAGTCTTTCCCTCTCATTCCCAGATCAGTAGGCCTCTTGTTCACATTAGGATTCCCTGATATGATCTCCATGAAGACTTGCTCTAGTGGCCATGCGTTGCCTGTCCTGCCCGGCACCCTCATTGTTTAAGCTGCTCTCACGCGGGGACACAGTCAGGTCTCCAGTGAATTGAATGGAGCCCTATCATGTGTGGCTCCGCGTAGTGGGAGAGAGAGAACTCATTTTTCACTGGGGGAACGACATCCATCTCGGCAGCCGAACGCTGGCTGTTTCATTAAGTAGCCCATCCAGGCAGACAGATGTGTTCACCACACAGCCATGTTTGCGTATGCAAGAGCGTGTATTAACCCACAATCCTTTGGGGGAGATTAATAGGCTACCAGCCCCTTTCCATTGATTATCTCCATGCCATTTTCCCCTCCGTTCCTTGGCTAGATATTAAAAACTAATGAAGCCTATTGAAAACGGGAACCGCGAGGCTCTTCACGGATCATTTTAGGTTATTTGGACTCAAACAGAGAGGGATCTCTTTAAGGCACAGTTTGAGTCGAATTAAGAAAATAAATGTGGAGAGCAGCGTTGAAGAAGCGGGAGGAAAAAAGAGGAGAGAGTGGAGAGGGTGACTGTAAAAAGATGTGTGTTTAAGAAAAGACAACTCTTGCTCTGACACATGGAGCGGAGACACGGCAGATGTTAGCAATTCCAGAGCATAGCAAAGCATTCCTAGTGTTGGAACCACGTCCTAATTGCCATAATGGAGGTGGTAAGCGCTGACAGTAATGGAGTCGTGGGGATCCATCCCCAGCAACCTGAATTAGGGGCCACTTGGCAGATCCACTTCAAGATGGCCTGTGTTTTTTTGCCAAGATACCCTTGTTTTCACTGCTCTGCAAACTTTTTGTAATCTTGCGTCACCAACTTTCTCACCCCCGCCGTGGTGTCTGAAATAAAGGGGGCTCGGGGTTTGGTGGTTGGCGTAGGGTGCCGTGTGGAGGGAGAAGGGTTGAGGGTGCGTGAGATAGATGGGTCAGAGGCGGCGAGTGAGCAAAGAGTTAAAAGCATCCATGTGATGGACTCACCTCTGCACCAGGCCTGGTGAAAGGCGGCGGGGTGCTGTCGGGGAAAATGACTTCCTGAGACATTACCATCAATCACCAGACAGGTCAGGCCCCCCAATCCCGCCATCAGGATGGAGGAGAGGAGAGGGGGGATGGGGACGGAGGATTAGACTAGAGGGGACGAAAACAGAGAGAAAGACCGGGTTAAGGCTTGTTGGGGAACAGACTATTAACAATCTCTTTTTCTCACTGTCTGACTGTTTTATGTCTTTCTCTTCCTCTGCCTATCTATCTCTCCGTGTCGTTCCCTCTTTCTATTTTCCGGTCTTCCATAAAAACGGCTACCCGGGCATTCAGGAACGGCCCCTGCTGGTCAGAGTCCTCTCCTCGGCTCAATTGCATCATTAATTATTCCACAGGCAGTTGGCTAGGAGCAAATCTAAAGAGAGGAAGAGAAATAGAGAGGGAGCAAGAGTTAGATGGGGGAGATGGGGGACAGCTGTCTCACACCCCCAGTTGGTCTTGCTTTCACTCTCTTTCTCTCTCTCTGTCTCTTTTTCTTTCTATAAATGAAGGATGGGAGAGGGGAGGGGCTTGGGTTACCTCAGTGAGCGGTTGTGTTACATTCCTGAGAAGGGAAGGGGTGGGGGGGGGGGGGTGGTTCAACGAGTTGTTGAAAAGAACACAGACGCTTGTCAACAGCCTCCGAGCTGGGGAGCCATCGTGCCTTGCTTTAGGCCCGGAGGTCAATGACCCTGTGTTGCACCTAGATAGAGAGCCAGGTAGAGAAAGAGAACCACCATACGGTGCGTGTCACTGCTTGTCCGTGGCAGAGGTCACTCAAAAGCCTCAAAAATCTCCAAATCCTTCTCTTTCTTTCTTCACCCATAAAACACTGTACGTGAGCAGTGGCTGAGTGACTGTGGATTAGCTTTCTAAAAGAGAGCAGATAGAGAGAGAGAGAGAGACGGAGAAAAAGGCAAGCGCCTGGCAGTCACGGCAAAATGGCCCATTAGATTTAAGGAGTAAAAGTTCATCAGCTTTATTAATGGGAAGGTATATAAATGAAGTATGAATTACCTGACTTTTATGGAGTGGCGAGAGTGAAACTGGAGTGTCTTATGATATAATGTTTTAGTGAGCTGCTCTGAGCGCTCTGATGAGCAGGCTGCAGAGAGGAGGAGGAGGAGGAGAGAGAGAGAGAGAGAGAGAGAGAGAGAGAGAGAGAGAGAAGTGTGCTGGGGTCCCCTGAGTCCAGCGGCTGGAAGGTTGCCTGATTGTTGCTAACATGCGTAGCTGATCGGGTTAGCTTGGAGACAGGGACGTCCGTAGCTTCCAGGCTTATTCTTTGCGTGTCATTAGCTAACATAGTAAAAAATTGCTGGCACGAGAAAAAAAAGGTCAGCCACATCTCACATCTCACATTCTGTCGCTCTTCTACACATGTGCATGCAAACACAGAGTGTGCAGCTACAGTCGAACATGCATGCAGTTGCACTTGCACACGTACGTTTATAAACATGCAGTGTATGCAAGCACAAGGGCACACACACGCCAGTGCGCACACACACACACACACACACACACACACACAAACACACATACTCCCCACCATCCTGTAATAAGCGGTAAGCTGAGCTAGCTGATGGTCATCCTCCCATGGGGCTGCTGGGTGGCTGCCAACTTCCTGCCTGCTTTGTCAGTGGATAAAGCCCCTAACAAACGAGAGGGCTGTAGCTAGGCAGGCCAGCCAGGTCAAAGGTCACCTCGGCCCCCGGGCAGGATTGAGCCTAAGAGCACTACAAGGAGAGGATGGAAGAATGCACTTAAAGATCGGCTGCTATTAACCAGGCCTAAAAGCTATAACCCTGCCTTACCACTCCTTCTCCTCTTTTCTCTCCCCTTCTCTTTTTTTTTTTTGGCGGCACTTCACAAAGGCATTTTAACTCCACATCACATGTCGACTCTGCTTTGAGGAACATTAAGAAAGTGAAAGATCCTGAGGGCATTTGTCAGTCCACACAGCCCCATGCAGCCAGCCGCCCCTGGGTGTTGAGCAACGACAGGAGATATCTCCTTGACTCTTGCGCCCCCGTAGATGAAAGGAGCGCTCGGAAGACGTGCATTTCTGAAAGGCAAAAACGGCATTCAGTAAAAGAGAACAGACACAACAGGTAGGGACGGGGTGGTGACTGATCAGGGCTTGGCTGGCTTTGTTCCATGGAAGTACTTGTGATCTCAGATGAATGCGCCTATGGTTACCATCAGGTATGCTCCTCTGTCTCACTGACAGGGACATGCTCTGAAGTGTGTGTCTTGTCACGGGCCTAAGAGCTTCTCTCGTTGGCAGAAGGTAGAGGAAAACAGTGGACGAGAGAAGAGAAACTCTTTCTTTCCACCCCAGCTGTCCATTCAGAGGGAGAGAAAATTTGACATGGTTGACTTGAACACATTTAGCATCATTAGCAAACAGGAAGTGTCCCCTGCAGCTGTTTTGTAGCGGGGGAGGGGGGTGTTCCTGCCCGCACTGTAATGGACAAATGTTACCCACCATGTTTGCCTTTGATTTTTGACCTGAAAACAAAAATTGACATTACAAATGTCCTATGATATCTTCCAAATTGGCTTGACATTCCCACAGCTGGCCTCCGGGGGTTTCTTGTTTGTCCTCTGTAAGTGGTTGTGCTCTTGTTGTTGTGTCCTGAGGCTCGCTATTAGAATGTACTGGCCTTTCTCTGGAGAATGTGGAGTCTTAAAGAGACAGAGGGAGAGACTAGAAAGAGAGAGAGGTCCTGGTTGTGTATTTGAATACTTATGCTCATTAAGTTAATGCACAATGAAAGGGAGAACCGTCAAGTGGAAACTCTCAGAAGCTTCTATTTGAAGAGCGAACCCACCCCCTTTTCTCTCCCTCGGTCTGTCCATCTCTGCACAAATGACTCTGTTTCTGTTTCAATTGAAGATCAGCACCACTTTACTTTGACTTAGGAAGTTAAACAAAGTCTACAGAACACAATAGAGAAAGAGGATAAACTTAAAGAGTCCCTGTATGTTAATATTAAGTCCTTTTGCCAACAGACTTCAACAACAGGCGCTAGGTTGTAAGTGCTTTACTGTCTTGCGGTAGCCTGTAAGCTTCCTGAATAATGTCTAATAAACATTTATGTATATATGAAGCCTAAGGAAAAACAAAGCCACATTTGTTAGGAGGTAGTTATGATAATTTTGGAATCATAGAAACAGAAATTATTTTTCTCTCCCATAGAGTGCAACAGGAATGAGTCCTAAAACCTGGAAATTTTAGCACTTCCAGCTCCCTCGTCCCAAAGTCCATGGGTTTATTGAATGGGCTTTTAATTAGATGCCTGAAATTAGGTCTGTGGTTAACGTAAGCTTAAGAGATTTTAAAGTTTTGTTCTACGATATAAAATACGTCAGTAAATAGCCCACTGGTGAATTTTGAAGCTCTTATATGTCTTAAAAAAGGCGGTTGCTAACAAATGGCTAAATGAGACTACAAAACGTCATCACGCCGACTCGTCCGCCTTTACAGCCTCATTTTGTAGTTTGTTTATTGCCTAACGTTAGCTTTTTACTTCGATTGCATTCACACTTCAAAAATCGTAAAAGTGGTGTTCATTTGTGAGGATATTTTACGGAACAAAACGTGTAAGTATCATAAACGTTTGAGTTTTATTTTCTGCAATAATCCAAAACCCAATGGAAAAATCCCATTGGCTTTTTGTTGAGGGAACCCGGGCAATTCTAACTTCCTGGTTGGCCTACAAAAATATGTCATCCCTGGAGCACTCTATTGGAAATGATGTGCAAAATTATTTGGTGTTGTTCTTTTTTTATTCCCCCCATGCTAGAGGTTTTCTTAGGCCAACTCTCAGTATAGAAAATCATTGCTTTTTTTTACAATGTGTGCATACGTCATTAAACCAGTGCCGATGTTTATTCAGTGGCCTAGTTTGTTCACTACGCTTTAGCTATAGCATGTGCTCCCAGTGACTTTATGACTGGCAACAGTGACAAGTGGTGTGGACATGAGGTTGTCCAATGCAGGCAGAGTGGGTGGGTCTTCTGCTTTGACAGGCCCACCAGGCCTCTAATGATCTGCTTATAGGCCCTAAAAGTCCCTCGCAAAGGCAGAAGACCAATTACCTCACACTCCCAACAAGCAACATCAGCACAGAGGAATAAAAGAACAGGAGGTTCATTTTTAGAGAATTATATTTAAAAGATCTCCCAAAGACTTAAATTTGAGGTTATTGAATTTTAATAGGAAGAAAACCCTTTGTAGGAAGATAATCCTTTGGCTCAGCTGTAGTCATTGCAACAAGATGTTTTAAGGATTTCTTGAGAGCAAGTAGTGAGCGTGGCTGTGTGTTGACATCAGGCGAGCTGCAGAGCCAGAGCAGAACAGAGCTGGGTGCCCCTGAGCAGGCAGTTACCACAACAAAGCCAGCAGACTGGTCTGAAAAACCAGGCCAAATTCCTGCCCTCTAGGACCTGGCTTAAAGCTTGAGCGGAAACTTTGAAAGAAGGGGGACGAGATGAGAGGAGAGGAGGAGAGGAGAAAGAGGTGGAGTGAAGAGGATACGAGACGAGGCCAGACGGGTTAGCGTGTAGCGAGAGCGGGATAGCTGCTGGGGCCTATGGAGTACGGCAGGAGAAGGAGAGATCGACGGAAATGAGAGAGAGAGAGAGAGGGAGAGAGTGAGAGGAGACCAGGCCCCCGCTGTAAGGATGGAGGGATCGTATTCCTCCTCTTGAAAGCGGAGGGGCAGCCGTGTGGTGGAAAAAGAAGCCATGAACTCGATCTGACGATTAAATAGGCGCATCTCTATGGCTGCAGGCCACAAACGAGACCAGGACCACAACAGAGCACACACACGGTTTGTGTACATAACTGTTGCCAATAGATCTATGGGTTGAGTTTAGTTGATCCTCGTTTGGGAGGCTTTTGCAGCTTTCTGCATAGATAATGAGCACAGTTTTATTTTCTTTATTGGATAAAATTGATTATCATTATGCATTAACATTTGGAAGCGTTCCCCTAAAACGTCTCTCTTTTCCTTGGTCGATCCGCTAAGTCTGGAGGTGCATTGGGATTGTGTGGGAGTGATTGCTATTTAGCCTCGTGGTGCTTGGTACAATCAGATGCCTATATCTCGCATATCCTCCAGGGCTCCTCCCTCACCCTCACCGCTCCTTCTGACTCCCCTCACCCCCTTTACTGTTACTGTAGCTTGGCAGGCGAGCGGCGCAGTTATGCTGTAGAGCTTCTCTACAACCTTGCACCATCTCCAGTGAACATAAATTAATGGTGTAGAGCAAACAGGCTGCTGGCTGGGGTCCAGGAGCTGGCTTCAGGAGTCCAGCCAGCGATTGTTGTGGCGGGCCATGGCAGCAACAGCAGTAGTAGTACTGATGCACTGCCAACCAACCAGCCAGCCAGCCAGTCAGAGAGGCAGACAGACAGACTGGGGGCCCTTTCGCTCTATAATAGACGCCGCGGGCCTCGCCAGTCCGCCTTGTATTTGCAATCATCACTGTTTTACTGTCAGAGGGCAGTCCGCTGAGAGCCCTTACGCTCATTGTGGAAGCGCTGGAGTCTGGAATGAGAGAGACAGAAGTGTAGTGGTATGTTCTGAATGTAGACCGTGTGAGGTGTAGATATGGATGTACTTTCATTTGCTGTTATCAAGAGGTTGGCATGCAGTGTG
Organism: Sebastolobus alascanus; assembly: GCA_916701645.2. Lineage (NCBI taxonomy): Eukaryota > Metazoa > Chordata > Actinopteri > Perciformes > Sebastidae > Sebastolobus > Sebastolobus alascanus. The sequence continues at coordinate 1,680,288 of CAKAOJ020000134.1, read as the reverse complement.
TGCGGTTTTGTAGGTTGGCATCATGTGAGTTCTGTTTATAAGTTGGCTGTGTGTGTGCAATCAAGAGAGGGAGAGAGAAAGGGAGAGCAGCGGGGTTGAGTCATTGAGTCATGTGGCATTCTTGCCTGTTTTCAGACTGTTGTCAGGAAGCAGTGTAGTTCCCAGTGAAATAAAACAAACACCCCAAAAAAACACTCTACCCCCTCCCCACCTCCACCCGCCTGAAAACACACAAAGGGAGGGAGGGATGGAGAGAAAGAGAGAGCAATAGAGAAAGTTGAGCATAAAGATAAAATGGAGATGGATATGAAGGTGGTGATGGAAAGAGAAACACATTTTTTATGTAACTGTAACACACGTCAACAAGGGGTGTAAGAAAATATTGATACACATGAGTATTGCGATATTTTCGATTCTCCAAAACACTGTATCGGTTTTTAATTAACCTCTTAAAAATCTGACAGATATTTTGGAGGTTGTTGCGGGCTCAGTTTTAAAGCTAAAGTCTTACTGGCATCATATGAAACTAAAAAACCTAAGGAATCCACTGGTACCAACCATGTCATACTAGCTTGTTGTGAAGTAGGCTAAATAACGCTCCAAAGTTACGCTAAATTTTGGCGAGGAAAAAACTGCCATGGCGATTTTCACAGGGGTCCTTTGACCTCTGACCTCAAGATATGTGAATGAAAACGGGTTCTATGGGTACCCACGAGTCTTCCCTTTACAGACATACCCACTTTATGATAATCACATGCAGTTTGTTCTTTATATGACAGTTTTCCTAAAATTAAATTAAAAGAATTGCAATATATCGCCTTGCTTACAATATCGCAATATATTGAATCATTACCCCGGTATCATGATACGTATCGTATCGCCAGATTCTTGCCAATGCACAGCCCTAACTTCAACCAGTTTGCTCAATTTGCAATCGTTAGTTTGAGCTCAGCTAAGTATGAGAATAACCAGACATTAGTTCATAATTGATGGAATAAATCAAATTGATCTTTGAAATCACAAAGCTTTTCACTCATCATAATTATGATCTGATACGAATAATTCTTTGCGGTTTATACTGATAAATTTGAAAAAAAATCATTGTCATAGAAATATGAAGCTCTTCTTTTTTAATTGTCACTCGTCAATCTATTTGATGTAAACAGACGGAAGTCATTAACTGCATCCTTCAATTTAAACCACAAAGTCTGTCAGAAAGCTGCGGTTAAAAAGCCAGATATTGCTCCGTGCATAGTAAACACTCGTCGTGATGGATTGAAAAACTCCAACTGGATTTATTTGTCATATCTGTTTGATCTCCCAGGTAATGCCGATATGCATTCAATCTCATTGTCATTTGTCAAAGAAGCCAATTGTGGCATTATTAACAACGGCGACTTGATATTTAAAATGTGCCAATCTTACCCCCAGCTCAATGCGGAATCCATATTAAAATGTCATTCCTATATTTGATTGCGTTTATTTCTGACAGTGAATATTATTATCGTCCTCCGGTCGCTTTGATTAAAAACAAATAAGATTCCAATCAATGTGAGGAAGGCATATATGAAAGGAAATGTGGGATACAGATGCTGTAAAACTATACACAAACTCACAATGAAGCCCATCAAATGCTTCCAACACATAAACTATGCAAAAGTTATTATATATAATTTAGGGCTGTCAATCGATTCAAATATTTAATCACGATTAATCGCATGATGGTTTTGTAGTTAATCATGATTAATCGCAAATTACTTATCTGTTCAAAATGTACATTAAAGGGAGATTTATCAAGTATTTAACACTCTTATCAACATGGGAGTGGGCAAATATGCTGCTTTATGCAAATGTATGTATATATGTATAATTGGAGATCAATTAACACAAAACAATGACAAATATTGTCCAGAAACCCTCACAGGTACTGCATTTAGCATAAAAATAATAAATGCTCACATCATAACAACACTGCAGCCCAACAGGCAACAACAGCTGTCAGTGTGTCAGTCTGACTTGACTATGACTTGCCCCAAACTGCATGTGATTATCATCTAACTTTAAAACTGAGCCCGCCAAACCTGAAAATCGCAAGTTGCGTTAATGCTTTAAAGAAATTAGTGGCGTTATAATGAATTAGCGTTAACTTTGACAGCGCTAATATAATTATGTCTGTTTAGCATTTGACACTTATTATTAAATCTTATACTTTAAAAAATTTTAATTGAATGAAAAATATATATGCAGATTATCTAATAACCCCATCCAAGTGAGAAAATAGCTGGGGCGAAATCACATGAATCCTCATCAGCAAAAATCCTCTGTGTTGCCACGGCAACAGGGTAAACAGCCAATGGCCTGTGATTTCCTGGGAGTCATTAGCATGGAATAGGTTTGCAAGCCACCGCGACCTTGTGACCTGGCTCTATAACTCATGTCACACACTGATGATGTCATTCATCAACGGGGTCCACCGGCGGCTCAGGCAAAAAAAAGGGGGCTGCAGGTTCGGCGAGCGGAGGGGGAAAGGGGGCAGAGTGGGGGAAATGCGGCGAGGGATAATGATCGGGCTGTGGGGTTTGACGACGGCAGCAAATAGGTGTCAGGAGAGTATGAATCTGATATATAGCGAGCTGGATGTTGAATGAGTGGAGTCGGTGTGGGGGCGAAAGGTGTGGTGCGAAGTGAGAGTGGTCCAGCAGTAGATGTGGTTATTGTATATTGTGAAACGCCAAGCTGGGGATCAGGGGGGGTTTAAGGACCGTACGCAGCAGATGATGGAGCCACCTCAGCTTGTAATGCTCAGCAACCACAGGGGCCATTACATCCAGCGCTATCAGAGAGCACAGCACACATCACACCCTGTAATTTAGCCATCACACACACACACACACACACACACACACACACACACACACACACACACACAGCTCCATTCTCAATGACTGGCAGAATGTGATCCACCTGCGTATGCGCCTGTGTTTATGTTGATGTTTGGCTGTGCTTTTTTTAGGTCAGATTGTAGGAGTTGGACAACATGTGTGCATCAGGATAGTGCACGCTCGTGCCATTAACAGGCTTTAGCATAATTAACGGAGCTGTTTTCGATCCGGCGCTGCCCGGACAACAAATTGAAGCTGCTCATTTCTGGCTCTAATTATTTATAGACTGGCTGTTTTACGTTTTGCGGTCAATCCTCTTTTAAGCAATATTGGCCTTGGTGTTTGTAACTGAACATATTGAGCGGATCCAAAGCTAGTGGGGGAGATTATCAATACCATCTTTGATCTCGCTCCGTGTTTGTGTTTCATCCATTAAATAACCATGTCATACCGTCTCCTGAGGGTAGGGAAGGACATCTCCAGGAAGAAACACATTAGAACAGATTTAGCACTCTGATTGTGTTTAATATTTATTCACCGATTCATCTCACGTTTACTCTTTTTATATCCGATTTTTTTTGTGCTCATTGGGTGATTTACTAACATATTTTTTTTTTTTACTGAGGCAATTAACATTAAGAGGTTACACAGAGGTCTAAATAGCCGTTCTCCAATTTCACGGCTGCTGCAGCCATGTAACCACCAAGCCCACCATGCCGGCTGATTTCTCACGTCCGTGTGTGTTTGTGTGTGTGTGTGTGTGTGTGTGTGTGTGTGTGTGTGTGTTGCCATTGCCGCCACACCATTTTCTGTAGCTGAGATTTCAGAGCGCCATGCTTTAAGGAAAGCTGCCACAACGTAAAGTGTGGGTGGCCTGCAGTTGCAGCCGTAAAAAGTATGTGTGTGTCGGGGAGAGGGGGGGTTAGCAAGAAAGGCAAGAGAGAGAGTTGAGGACAGATGAAGAGAGGACATATTGTGTGTTTGTATGTGTGTGTGGTGCATATATGTGCAAGTAGATGCAAGTGTTGGGGTTGCAGGAGGGTGATGTAGTCTGACACAGGGAGGCAAGGAGAGGGGAATGAGCGAGGGCTGAGCGAGGGCTGAGCGAGGGCTGAGCGAGGGCTGAGCGAGGGCTGGGAGGGGTACGAGATGAACCAAATAGGATTTTTTTTTTGTGTCGTGTCTGTGTGGTCAGAGTAAATCTCCTTACTCAGGGGTTTTGTGTGCGAGGGGGGCTTTAACGTCCCCACTCTCCTTGATGAGACATCTTTCTTGTTTGTTCAAACCATTCATTACGCGGTGGCTGCTGGACGATACGCCGCTGGCCGGCGTATTTATCACCGGACTAAAGCGCGCTCCGGCTGACAGTGGGCGATTGATGACCGGGTCTGGGCTTGAGAGGCTGAGGAAGCCTTAATACAATGTAAATGACCCACTCCCATTTCCAATCTAGGCTGCTCCTCTCCCCACACCTCCATACCACATCATCTTTAGCTACGTCTCAATTTGTGTATGTGTTTGTGTAGTGTGCGTACATAAAAAAAATAGAGTGGGAGGGAGTATGTGTCCTGTTATATTTGCGAGCGAGAGTTGTGATCGTGACCGAGGTCATAGCTAATGTGAAAACGCCTAGGAAGCCCAGGAGTGTAAGGGGGAGGGTGTACTCTTATTACATGTTGTAAGCCAGGACGGACACACACACACACACACACGGGGATGTAGATATGTATATCTGTTGCACACTACTGAGCTCGTTTACACACACACATACATACGTGCACACACACAGTAGCCAATAGACATTGCTCTGTCTTCCCTAGCCAAGGAAATGTCAGCACCTGGCAATCAAAAAATGTATTCCTATGCAAGCATTATCATCTTTCCTTTGTTAATAATTTTAGCATATTAAAAGGGACTACGTACACAAGTACAAATCAGAGTAATCCCTTCTCTGCAGCCGGGACTCATTATTTGTCCAATCTCAGCCTTGTTTGTTATTAATTGAGCACATTCCTCGAACCACTTTTTTTTTTCATCTCTCCTTTAATTAAAACAGACTACGTTCCGACAGGCAGCGCTACCTGAAAGGAGAAATCGTCCTCTCGGCTGATATGAAACCTCGCTTGCATCGATTAATTCAGCAGTAAATGAGAACATTGTTCTTGAGCAACTGTTATCATTTCAAGTTAAAATTGGATTCAATTAACACGAGCCAGGCGGGCATTAACCAGCTTCATGAAATTTGCTTTCTCAGTGAATGTGGAGCTGAAAAAAGTCACGAGGCTAAAGGTGTTTTCCTTGAAGGGGAGGAATGTGTGTCAATGGAGCTTGAAACCACCCAAAAATAGAGGAGGATTTAAGTGTCAGTTTTTAAAATACATTTTTGTGAGTTGTGATTTGCAGGTGTCATGTCTATGAATATTTGTCCACGTGCATTTCTGTTTGCACATGTGAATGTGTAGCTCTGCGTATGTGCATGCTCTCCGTCTACAGTGGCTGAATGAAACACATAGTGTCTCATTTGTTTCGTTTGCGTGCGCCCCGACTCCTAATCTGGCCCTTAAAGACATCTGTCACCAGCGATCACTGTTGTTTTGTCATGCTTCATAGCAAGCCCAGGGGGAGCAAGGCAGCCCAAGGTCTGCCATTTATATCAGCCCATGTTCTCCAGATTGGACCTGACACAAATAGTATCATTGCAGCCCTGGTCGCAGAATTACATTTTCAGGTAAAAAATCTTGGCGAAGGCTGTGGAGGAGATTTCACAGCAGCATTCTGCTCTTTTAGCATTAGTCTGTATTCAGCTGCTCTCTATGAAAAGAGCCACCACCAGGATGCATGTCAGACACTCACGGAAAGATAAATGTATTCGCCGTAAATCTGCACCCACTCATTCTGTTGCTCGGCATTATGAAAGGATTCTCAGACGCCACAGTATCTGCGTTAGGGCCTGCTTGAAAGTCTTGTTCGTCAGCGTGTTTTCTTTCATATTGTTGTGGTTCATATGTTCGGTGTGTGCACTATATGTTGTTTTTGTGTGGGCGGGGTGGGGATAGGGAAGGGGGTTATCACAGTTGACAGTTTTGACAAACTTGTTCGGCCGGCTCTGACAGGTTTAACACTGAATTGTGCGTGTGTGTGTGTGTGTGTGTGTGTGTGTGTGTGTGTGTGTGTGTGTGTGTGTGTGTGTGTGTGGGTGGACACGTGTAAGCTGTGAATGTCTATACAGTGCAAGGGAGGGGCAGGGTTGGGTGGAGGTCACGAGAAGGTGCAGTCTTGGGTTACACAATACAACAAACACGGGAACGTATTGAATGCATACAGTAAAAGGCAACTTGACTCGGAGCATGTGCTCCCTTTATGAGTGATTATATATATATGTGAATATTTATGTTAATCTGTATGCTCATTTGAGTGTGTCTCTCTCTCTGTTTGCTCCCACAGCACCCATACCCCTCTGAAGAGCAGAAGAAGCAGCTAGCCCAAGACACAGGCCTCACCATCTTACAAGTAAACAACTGGTGAGTCAAGATTTCCGCTCGTCCTATCTCCACCACCAGCATCGCTCTGCCTTTCATTTTCAAAAGCCTTTCGCCTCCCCTCTCCCCGCCAAGTGTGAAAACCGTTTATGCACAGCCCTCCCCGTCGCACGTAGACACACGCGGCGGATGTGCACATCCGATACACACACAGACAACCTTTGTAACATTATTACATGTAAGCTACCACAGGATGTTCCGGTGTTATCGGCGAAGTGTTCTGCGGCTAAGTCAGTGGTCTTTGTGGCTTGATGCACATGTATTCAGTGGGATATATTTAAGGGAGAAAGGCATAAGCTACCCCCACAGCCACCCCACCCCTTCATCCAAAAACACCATACCTAGCACCGCCACTGGTGCCCCCACAAAAGGCAAAACTGCCTTCCACCCCCTCCCTATTTTACACCAGCTATATGGTGGATTAAGGTTTTGGTGGCCTGGCCAGCAGGGCCTTTGTAGATGGCTTAGCACATAACTGGGGGTGGTGGATTAAATAAAATGATCACAGAAGCAAAGAAATGATACAGGAATTACTTATCAAAATACTAGCCCAGGTTTTATCTGCAGCTTAATTTTGTTCAGTACATTCTCAGGGTGATGTTCAGATTAATTGAACTGACAGCTTCCTTTCAAATTTCCGGGAAGGTATTTGCACGGATTTCAGGTCTTACACAAACTTAATTATATGGAACCCCATTTTATCATTCTAATTCCATGTAGCGGGGGTTCTATTTACAAATGACAAGTCTGTGCCTTTTATTCACAGCTTTCCTTAATATATTTATCAAAGCGGGTTCATTTACAAAGTGCTCTATCTGTTGGGTACAGGCAGGCCGACATTAACGAAGCTTTTAGGTTTATCAGACTCGCAGGCTGACAAGCCACCCGAGGGTCAATTGATTTTTTGGTTCTGCGATACATTTTTTTCCTCATTTTTCCTGGATCACAATGAGAAACATGCCTAGAGAATTAGCCTGGTTTGTCGGCCTTATCTATCAGCCCCCTCCCTCGTCCTCCCCCCTTCCATCCTGACTCTCTCTCTCTCTCTCTCCCTCTCTCTCTCTCTCACCCTTTTCTTTATTCCCTTCTAGCCAAGGGAAGTCAAGCTACTTAAATTGGCCACAGGAACCGCTGTTATCAGACTTTAATGCACCCTACAGTGTGGATAGCATTTCAATTACACCAGTAACCAAAGATTAGCCCCCGCTTGCCTGTTTCATGCCTCGTGCCACCGTTTCGGGACGCCACGCACCTTACCTACAGGAGCAGAAAATTGAGTTGCCTTGCCTGTGTCATGGTGATTAATGCAGAAATAGTCTGCGAGGGGAGAGAGAGAGCGAGAGAAATAGACAGTCGTCGACAGAGATAGATATAGGAAGAGTCCCAGCCTTCTCAGAGGCCATGAAATCCAAGCCTGGCACTGAAATGCCTCAGATCCATTTATAAAGAGGTCTGAAAGAATCTCGTGCTGGGTAACATCCTCCTGAACCCCGTTTCCACATGCACATACACATAGGTGGTCATGGAGCTGCGTATTAGTGTCACACCAGCCGTGTTAACAAAAACACACCAGGAATCAATTTTCACAAATAAAGTCATTAGAGAAGCTTAGAGTCTGCTGGTCTATCTTTGGTGCATTCTGGGTGTTGTCAACTCGCCTGGCGGATGCTGCCATGTTATTGGCTGTTTTACAGTGAGGGAAATATTGAGAAAGAGAGAGGATGCTCAAGTTTTCTTTCCAGCCTCCTGCTTTACCAGGCAGTTACAGTTAAATATCGCTTTGTTTGGGTTGTGCCCTCGCTTTTTCCTCTTTGGTTTCTGCTGCAGAGATGGTCCACCCAGGATATGACAGAAATCTGCCATATGAAATTCCTGTTCCTCTTCAAATTCCTGGCTGGCCCCTTGCATTGTTCTGTAGTTCCCTTTGAAGCATGGCCGCTGCCACGTTACTCGCCAGAGAGAGGCAGATAGTGACAGAGGGAGGGAGAGACAGAAGCAGAGGATGAGTGGGGGGGGGGAAAGGGAGGGGACGGCCGCCGTCTTCGGTTTCCAGAGCTCTCCCCCGGGGAAAGGATGTGCTGAATCAGGGCTTTGTCCGCCGGCACAATCGCAGCCCGGCGAGGGCACAAGGGTGCTCTGTGTGATAGTCAATAGACAGTGCATCTCGCTCTCTCCCCACTTGCCCCATCAAACCTCCCCGAACCTCCAACTGACGCCTCCCTGTACGTTTACCTGCAGCTCACCTGTACACACAGACGACAAAACCCATACTTCCATCTGAAACCTTTTGTCTGACACTTCACCTGGTTCTATATCTAGTCTATATCATTAGCTGGCAGCCTCACCTGTTTGTAGCCCACACCCCATTAGCTGTCTGATGTTAATAAGGAACAAAGGGAAAGGTTAAAGTCCACAATCTCACTGCGCTGGTGGTGAGCAGATGAGGAGGAGGACTTGATTATTCAGTTAATAGTATAGTCTGTGTGTGTGTGTATGTGCACATTATTACTAATGGGACACTATGCTCTCTAAATATGTTCAGAGATGTGATGCGTGTACAGTGTGTCAGGACACCATTAGTTGACCATTAGGTATAGTGTGTTTGCTCTGGCCACATTTGAGACGACTGGCGTCATGCTAACGCAATCGGGGGAGTGGTCTCACATGTAATTGCATTTGTTTAAGATTGCGGGGGAAAAAAGGTGAGGGCCGTGTCACACATGGCATTCTGGGATAGCGATAGCAGGTGAAACGGCAGACTCGGGTGTCTACGCGCTGGAGAAGCGTTCCCAGTTTACAGTATCTAGCGGTTTATTTGCCTGCCTCAGCAGCTCCTGGTGTCCTGCTATCAGTCTGGGCTAAATGAGGCCTGACCGAATCCTTTCATGTCTCAGCATCAGACCCAGCACGATGTGCCCTCACTCACTGCCACAGACGCACACACACCAAACTATCCTGCCGTTATTTACCACTGCAGCAATGCACACACACACACACACACACACACACACACACACACACACACACACACACACACACATGCACGCAGGGTTATTACATGGGCCTGAGAGATGACGCCGATGACAGATGACTGAGAGAAACAGCATCTAAAAAAGGAAGGAAATCGTCCCCTCATTATTCCCTCATCTCACAGGCAGCCAGTTGGTCATTTCCACGGCAGAGAGAGAGAGAGAGAGAGAGAGAGAGGCAGAGCGAGCCAGAGAGTGAATATGTCAGTTCTTGGCATCTATGATGACTGACTGCTGTGCCACTGGAGCACTAATAACAATAAAGAGGGCACTAAGCCACACTCTATTTTTACTTCTCTGCCTCCTTCTCTACGGCCCAGGGGGGAATACATGCATAGACACACACACAGACACACACACAGGGGAGAGGCTCTAATTAGCGGCAGAAAGGAATACAATGAGTGAGTTATTAAGACACAGGGGCGGATCGCAGCCAACCTTTGCCCCCTGTCGGAGCACAGGTCACATGATAAGGAAAGGATATCCGCCAGACGACGGCGCCAAGCAGCCTGTGCCCACTGAGGAGATGAAATAGGCTGAATCTCTCCGGCCGTTCAGGGCCGGGCATGGTGCACTGATTGTTTTTTTTCTGTTGAGAATCTGTCCTCACCAGGAGCACAAACTCCACATTTAGCTCTCCCAATGTACATTTACATTAACATTTAAATATTGAATCCCATTGTTTTGAGACAACTGTAGAATAAGCTCATAAAACTAGACTACCAAACTGCAGTATGTACATGTCTGCGAACAGTAAATGGCCGCATAAGACAGGTGTGCAGGTGGAATAAATAAAATAAGAGCTAAAAGAGAGGTCTAAAGGATACTACAGATAAAAAAGACATACTTTTGAAAAGTAGTTACACTCATATCCCTTCACAGGCATTTTCTTCATCAATGTAGAATCCAGATTCTCCTCCCAGATTATATGCGTATAGCACAGCATGCAGATAAACTAAGTTTAGCTAGCTCTAAGCTGACTGCTCCGCAGCTCTCTTCACAGCATGTTCCCCCATTCCCATTCAGATCCTCGTTTTCCCCTCTCTCTCTCTCTCTCTCTCCCTCTCTCTCCCAACTTCTGAAGTTTAAACCGCCCAACGGAGGTACATAGAAGCTGCGCTGCAGGTTCACATGCAAAGTGTTATTAACGGTCGAGCACATTTTGTTTGTAGCATCTGAGAACAAGAAAGAGAAAAAGCAAAGCCAAATTTGCTCTTTCTCTTAGCAAAGCATTTTCCATCCCCCATTCAGCCAGTCCAGCGAGACACTTAGAAACACTGGCTTTTATGATTTTTTATGATTTTTTATGATCCTCTGGTTTGGCGGGCGAGCCCATAATGAAATGCAAAATAATAACTAATATTTTCCAAATGTAACATAAAGCTATGAAACCGGCCCAGCCGCCTCTTTTTTTCCACATTCTCTATTTAAGTATTTAAGTCTTATGAATCTCACAGAGAGGCTTTTGAGGTCCCTTTTCCCTCTCCCTACTCTTCTCTATATCTTCGTCTCTGCCACACTAGTGGGCTAGTTGACTGAAGTTGCTGGTTATCTGTCTAACTTTGACCCAGATGGAAATGTCAGGCCTTTTTTTGGCTGCAACCAGGGACTCCCGGCAGTGGCCATCTTATGCCCCTGGCTTTCTAAATATACAGCTGGAGTGTGGAGAGGTTGCGGCTGTGTGTGTGTGTGCACGAGGATGAGTGTATATGTGAGTCTGACTGAGAGAGAGAGAGACTATCGGGGCGCTGCCAACACAGGCATCATGATCCCTCTCATTTAGGGACCGCTAATTGGCAGTTAATTAGCAGAATTGACTCTGTTGTCAGATCCCAAGTGCCAGCCCCCCTACCAACACCCCCTACCCGCTAAGTTCATTTGATCTGGCTTGCTTTCTTGATGCTGTAATAATAATCCCATTTTATCTGTTTTGGAGGGAGAAAACACATTTGGAAAACCATATTTTCATTATTGGCAGAGTGAAACAGAACAGGCTGCCTGTTGGAGTAGGTCTCATTTTGTTTTTCCCATTTTGTTCCGCAGTTGTTACACATCCAAATATCTGTTCGCGGTGCAATCTAGACACATGCCGTACTTACAGGATAAGCCGTGGTAGCCTTGAACAGCTGATGCTAATGTGCGCCACTGTGTTTATGTGTGCACTCACAGTATATGAACACATGGCGCTGTTGAAACGCTCAGTGTGATTAACAGGACCCACTCCCACTTTATCAGGCACTGGGGGCACATTGGGTCACGGCATGGCAAGGACACCCACCGTGGCCATGCAGCAGCCCAGTGCCCACCTCTCTGTGCGTCTAGAGTTATGAAAAACAGGTGGTGCTTTAAAAAAAAAAAAAAAAATTGGCAGTGTCGGGCGATCATGCACAAAAATGAATGCTTTTTTACTTGTTTTCCCATTACACGCTCAAGACTCTCCAAGGCTGTGGAATTCTCCCAGCAAAGACGGCGTGCGAGGAGAACGAAGCCAGACGAGGCAAGATAGAGAGCTGAAAGAGGCATTACAGAGAGAGCATTAGAGAGAGAGAGAGATGGAGATGGGGAGGAGGGAGGTCTTTGTACTTCTCTGCTCCTTTTGGCTCTTTTATTCCTCAACGGCTTGGTTTTATTGGTGGGTCGTTTAATAACAAGGGCTCCGCGTTTGAAATGAAGTCGAGCTGCGTTTGCGTGGGCGAGCCTTCTTTTTTTATTTTAAGATGGTAATTTCTGTACTAGGGGTGAGAACTGGAGAGAGAGAGAGCGAGAGAGAGAGAAAGCGAATACACTAGAGAGAGAGAGAGGAACTCGGAGGGCAGGGCAAGAGGGTGAGAGTGTGGGAGAGGGAGAATTCAAGGAGAATACAAGAGAGGAAAGTAGGTTAATTTATTTCATTTGCAGGAAGAGGAAGAATTTAAAAAGAAAGAAGAAAAAAAAAAGGTTGGTGATAGTGAGAAAGAAAGTGTAGGATGCTGTTTTCATGAACAAGCAGCTTAATGCACACGGGCAGCCACAGTAAGCCTGCCAGAATCTCCCTGTGCCTGAGGCCATCTGTGAGCAGAATAGCAATTTTATTACTTTGTCATTAAACCAATTTCACAGCAGTATTGTTTGTTAATGAGCAGCCGCAAACGAGCGAAGATGTCACGTACTAGAATAGCAGCAAGATTTGTGACCCCGGTTCTCCTCTGTCTCGTTCTGCCAACCTGTACCTCATTCTTATTCCTCTGCTCTTTCCGTCTTTCTTAACATCCTTACTGTCATCCCCCCTCTCTCCCTGCCATCCTCCCCATCTTGATCATCCCTCCCTCCCTCCCTCCCCCCTCTTATAGGGGTCCCTGGCCCATAAAAGGGGAAACTGCTGAAAGATAAAATGCAAAGTCTATACAGTCAAGTCTCTGTTTATGAGCTTCCATTTGCCTTTAGAGCTCATTGGGACGAATGGTTTCTCCATGGGCTTTCAGGGCGTGCAGCTGGAAACCCTGGGATATTGGCCTGTTATTTAGCTCTGAAGCCTGACATGGGTGCCAACGGCAAGTGCCAGCAGAGGGACTAGACGTATGAATAGGTGCATAAGTCCCTTTGGATTGTATGCTAGGTGACGTCATGCATTTTTTTTTGGTGATTTTTCAAAGTTGTTTAGAGCACCAGGCTTCATCACTGCTTTTTAAAGTGGCAGTATATTTTTGGCATCATTGGGCAAAAATTCCATAATAACCTTTCAGCATATTGTAATTTAAGTGTTCTGAGAGAAAACTTCTGCACCTCCTCATGGCTCTGTTTTCATGCTTTAAAGAAATCCAGCCAGTGACGGGAGACTTTGGCCAATCACAGGTCATTTCAGAGAGAGAGAGCATTCCTATTGAGCGCTCCTATTGGTTGTGCTCTGGCTGATGGGTGGTGCTTGCTATTTCTTCAGCTGTTCTCAACATGGCTGCCGGGTCACAAACTTTCTCATTTTACAGCTAAACAGTAACTACAAGATGATTCTGAGAACATTTGAGGTGAGAAATAGGCATTACAGTAACAGAATATTGATTCATATTTGATCAGCGCTGCCTAGTTTGACCGTTTGATCAGAGTTTGCGAGTGATTGACAGCCGGCTCTCATAGACGGCAGCTGGACGGCAGACTCCAGATCAGCTCTGATTGGTTGTTTTCCTCCGGTCTGTGAAACCTTGCAGCTTTAATGGATTTGATTAGTGTTGCATTTAAAGAAAACTCTCAGTTCAGTCTGTGCGCATTGGTCTGTTTTCACAAAGGAAGCTTCAGCTGCTATGGTGGTGCTATATAAGTGTCTTTACGGCTGTTTATGTTTTTACTCTGGAGGTCAGTTGGCACAGATTCTTGGTCTTTTTGTGGCTTTATGACCGAGAGAGAGGCAGCGAGACAGACAGAGAGAGATTTAAACCGAGGCCCCAGAGGATCAGACAACCTGACAGAGTAGATTTGGAATAATTAGTTTTATCTGCTGAGGGAGATAGCCAGAGGAGCGGTGTGTTAGCCACAGGGTGCTGCTATGTGTATCTATGTGGTGATGCTGAACGTTGTCTATGTGTTCGGGTGTATGCGTTTGGAGGGAGGGGCGAGGGTGCGGGAGGACTAAAAAGGATAAAGGTGACCAGGTGTAACAGAATGGCCTTGAGGGTGTGTGTGTGTGTGTGTGTGTGTGTGTGTGTGTGTGTGTGTGTGTGTGTGTGTGTGTGTGTGTGTGTGTGTGTTGGAGCCAGAGAGGACAGGAGCTCCTTCTTTGGCTGAGCTCTTTAAACTCTGTGAACCTCTAACAAGGTATTTTCTCTCTGTCCGGGCATGCTCGTTCTCTCACTCTTTCTCTTTCTCTCTGTTTACCTTCCTCTTTCACACTTCGCACTCCCTCTATCCCTGTGTTTTGGATATACAGTAACAGCATGTAAATGAGCTTCTATGTTAGCGTGGTGTCACGTTCAAAATAACCTCCCTCCCCCCCCTCCTGTAAGACACAATGAGAGTGTTTTTGGATATGAAAGGGAAAGCGAGTTGTAATGACATCCTTAACAATGCACCAATGTGTTCTTCTTACCTGTTGTTGTGGTGTGTGTGTGTTTTCTGAAGCTGTGATTCATGGCCCGGTGCCCTATGCGGCTTTGAGGTGCAGGCCAATAAGCCCATCATGGACGACCCTGTAAATCAATATAGCCCTTTGTTTGTTTAAGCCATGCTCTGCCCCAGTTCAGGCCTGTTATGGATGAGATATCAGCGCAGTCGGTGCCAAACAGAAAAAGGGGAGGGAAAGGCGAGGAGGGAGGGAGGGAGTCACGGCGCCCTCTCCACAAAAACAATCCAATCTTAATTGGACCGTGGCCCAAAAAATCTTTGAGACATCAAACCCGGTAATTAGCAATTTGGGAGAGGTGAGAAATAAACGGCGCATCTCGCCGTCGACGCCACCACGTCCTCCCCATGCACGCACAAACACACGCATGTGCTTTGATGAAGTTATCAGAGGTAGCTGGAGGAATTAGCCACTATTAGCCAACACTATTACATGCATAACAAGATGCAGAGATACGGAGGAAGAGCTGGATAAAGGGAAGGAAGGGGGGAGAACAATGAGGAGTACATTACCCTAATCTAGGGTTTCTCTCTTCCCAGGCTTATGAATATTTATCCCTCCCATTATCGACGATGATGTTTCAATCGGGGGACTCTGCGAGCATGTGCGGCGAGGAGGGAGGGCGGCGGAAATGTCTTTTCCCTAGTGGGGGTGGAGGGCGTCTGCCTGTAGCCCCCCAACAGACATAATCTGCTTTATCATCTTCTTGTTATACTGAAGCTTTCTGCAGCTTCCTCACAGGTACAAGCTGAAGAAGACTCCAAAATTATCTAGGCGAGACACCAAAACATAGTTTTTCATGCACTGGACAGTTTTGAGATTTTGAGCTATTTTGCTCCTATATCTTCTTGCAGACTAGTTGAAAAAAAAAACATCCTAAATACACATTAAGTGTATATTTTACTATACTTAATCTTTTTACGTCTGTAGATTTCTCCTAAATTCACCAAAGGTTAGCATTAGATAATGCCTCATTTGCATATTTAAACATAAAATTTCAGAAAACTTGTAATAGATGAAATAATTGTCTGACTGTAAGTAATCAACTGAGGAAGTTTTATGGTGATATCTATGAGTTAAACCTGTAGGGTCTCCTTGCATAACGTATGGAATACAATCCATATCTTTAAAGGCTGTTTTCTCAAAATTAGGTTTTTCTCATATTGTGAGCCAGAAATCTCTACTTCAGTAGCACTTACCAAACTTTCCAGTTTCATTCCTATCTATATTCTGAAGGTTTTTACAGAGGGGTTTGTTCATATATCATTCATAGACTGATTTATAGAACATTTTATTCCTAAAAACATGGCAAAAATTGATTGTTCTTTTTTCTGGCTGTTGACAGTATTTTCTGACTTATGGAGTGATAAAAAGAGATACCCAAAATTCCCCTTGTTGCCTCTAATGGGACAACAAAATGAAACAAGAATTTTGAAGCTGGCTTTATCCAATGTTCAGATTTCTGTTCTGGAAATGTATGCAAATTAGCACATATTTAATAAGATAATGACTCATTTGCATATTTAAACATCACATTTTAGAAAACTTGTAATGCAAAAAATAATTGCCTGAATGCAAGTAATCAACTGAGGAAGTTTCATGGTGATATCTATTAGTTAAAAAGTGTACCCTATCCACCTGGCGTGTCTAACTTTAACCTACAAAATAAAACATTTTTGAGGGGTCATCTGAGGAAGAATCACTCGTGACAGGCTCACATTCTGCAGTGTAGGCTGAAATGAAGAGATTGTCGTATTTGTTTGAGGCTGTCACATATGAAGGAGGCCAGTCAAAGCTGCACACAGTCAGCGGTAGAGCTGATCTGAGAGGCAGAGGGCTCGCTTCAGGCCACCAGGCACATCAGAGTCCCCGTGGTCCGCTCCACAGTGTCAGCGCTGCCAGCAGTCCCCTCCACAAACAACTGCTATTTATATCACTTGCCTGCTGCTGGGCTTTTTAGCCCCTAAACTCTGCTGCTGACCGTGCCTGCACATGTGTGTGTGTGTGTTTGTGTGCTTATGTGTGTCAAAGCGATTATGTGCAATTGAAACTGAAGATTAATTATTCAATAGGGAAGTCAGAGGCGAGCTGACAACGCTTGACCGATGACTCTCGTGGTCACTAATATGTGCAAACACACTCGCTCAAGACACATCACGGAAAACGTGGTTGGTGGAAAACAGTCGCTCACATGCCAGAGGCGCAATGATGAGAGGATGATGACATCCCAGTGGGAGGGAGAATCCCTTTCCAAACACACACTGGATCCTGAACTCCCCCAGTAGGCTGGCTCTTAAAGACACCTAAACCGAGGCATAAGAGAATCTCTTTCCACGAGGTTTAGGTGTCACTTTTTAATTGCTCAAACTGCTGTGCATGTTCACTGCCCTAAATTCATGCTCAATAGTACAGCAGTGTGAGGAGGAAAGAAGTGAGTGGCAAGCGGAGAGAGGAGCATGTGCATATATATGTTTGGGGGCGGGGTGGTAAAATGGGGGCAACCTCCCATTGGCACTGCTTTCTGACTCCTGCTAATGCATTTGAGATTCAGGAGTTAATGTCTGCAAGTGTGTGTACAAGTGTACCCAAGCATGCATGTGTGTTGCGTAAGGACGTAACTGTTGAAGCCCCTCTTGGCGGCCCCCTCTTCTTCTTCTCCTCTTTGAGCCGAACCCATTATAGTCTTATAAAGGAGGGAGAAGAAGAGACGTTTGATATGAAGCAAAGGAAATAGATTGGCCTTATTTCCTGCCTGGCTGCCGCGGCGCAGACACTTGTGTTGCCTAGACGATGCAGGCAATTGACACTCAATTTTGTTTGAAATATCACGCCTCTATCATGCCATTATCAGCTTCCCCTGGTAATCCACAAAGCCGCCCTGTTTGATATCTGACAATAAGGGGGGAGTCACAGAGTCGCGGAATCTCTCACTCGATTACCAGGCAAGAGAGAGAGAGAGAGAGAGGAAAAAGGGTTGAGAATGAAAGGAAGCAGAAGACGATGGAGCGAGAGACAAAGAGAGGGTGAAAGAAATAGAGATGGAAAGATAGTGCAGGAGGGAGAAAAAAAGAGTCACACATTTGTATGATAGCGGTGAGGAGTGGATGGAAACGGAGATTATACCTGCCCGCTCCGCAGAGACGTACAAAGGAGCCCAACAGGCTTGGCATTGTGGGAAAAAAAAGAGAAATCTGGGCAATAGGGGTGGCACTCTTCACAAGTGAGAAAATGGGGCGATCTTGTGAGCACACCCTCTCATCTCAGGAGAGCTATTGGGCAGGCTGTGGTAATGATAGAGCTGGATTCATTCTTTCTTTCTATCCCCCCTCCACGTCTCTGTGTGTGTGTGTGTGTGTGTGCGTGCCAGCCTGCCAGCACGTCTCTGTTCTATTTCTCGTTGGCCCTGCATGAAAGCAGGAAGCCCTCACCCTCCCAAAAAGGTGAGAAACCGGCGTATGAGGAATGAGCGTTACCTTCCAGCGCTTGACGACCTCTGTCACGCGCTATGTGCCTGAACCTTTGACGGAGGGGGGGGGGGCTAATATTGACATATGTTGAATGTTTTCAGATGCTCTTAAAACACAGCTGTTGGTCCCTCGGCTCCTGGGCAGGCAGAGAATACCGTTTGTGCACCTATGCACGTTAATAAGGTGTTGTCTTAAGGGAGGGAGCCCAAGAGTAAGAGCAAGAGGGGCCTCGCTAACAAGGGAGATGTGGATCAAGTCTTTCCTTAATCCCCCCCTGTCTGGTGGTGATATTCAAAAATAACAGCGTTAGTAAAAACATTCCAGGGCAGAGGTGCCAGCCTCTGAGGAAAGGGAGGTTAATGACGGGAAATATTAGGGGACTGTCTGGGAGAGAGCACCCTCCCTCCTAACATCAGAAAACTGGTAGAGCTAGGGCAGGTTAGCCATGTTGGGTTGCTACAATAAGGTCTCTTTCATACAGGTGTGTTGACGCCTGGGGCAGACTTGGCCTCGGTCCATTCTATTCACCCTGGCTGATTTGAACAATAACTATCATATCTCTTAAAAGAGAAGGGAGGGTGAAGCGTCAAGATGCCTGAGAGCTGTGTCGGGTCCAAGAAAAAAACCCCGCTGCCGTTGTCAGAGCTTGTTGATGTTGCAGGGAGGAAAAAACGGGCACTTTTTTTTTTTTTTATCCGCCCCCCCCTTCTCCCTCCATAACCCCCACATTTTTTTTCCTCTCCTCCTTTCTCCACTTCTGCACTGGATTCAGCGTTTTTGTGCCGTAGGACAGAGTGTGGTGAGGAGACAGAGGAACAAAGTGCTGCTGTGTGGAGCAGCAGCTGCTGCTCGCCGGATCAAAGGGGCAACAAGCGTGGTCTTCCTGGCCCAACGCTGCTCTGGAGGTGTTTGACGGACAGTCAGCAGCTGGGGCCGCACAGCCCGCCATGCAGGGGTCAGGCTGCTGGACTGCAAGGCCCAGGGGTGACATGCCCTCACTGGACAGGGGGAAGAGGGGAGAAGGTGTTAGATGGGAGGGTAAATAGAGGGAGATGTCTATGTTTGTTTCCTTTGTTGTTTGCCTTGCTGTTGTAGTTTAGAGAGTTACTTCTGGGATTATTACTGTATATTTCAAATTGTATCGGCCCGTACTCTTTTGTGATGAGCCAGTGAGTTCTCACTTATTCATCATAATGCACAGGCGGTAGTTGATTTTAAGGGTAAAACCATCACCGGAATAGCATTGCTCCACACTGCAGTATTCCTTCCACCTCTTTGACGCTGACAGAAAATCGGAGCGAGAAAAGAGAGACAGACAGGGGAGCGAGCATGCCGCAGTGCTATTGATTTATTTTAATTAGCTGCTCGTTAAATCGTGTCAGTTTGCAACACAAATATATAATTCTTTGTCTGATTTTCCACTCGAGTCTTAATGACTCGTACTCCCCGGGTTTCAGAGAGGAATGACTTCTGCAGCTCGACTGACAGAGCAACGCAAATGTTACTCATATTGGACTGAGGAAGAGGAGGAGGAAGAGGAGGAGGAGGGGGGGGTGGATGCCACAAAAGGGCAATGAGTGGAGTAATAAAAAGGGAAAGAAAAACAGGTCAGTGAAAGTCCATGGAGGAGAGGTGAAACAGTCCCCCTTTGAGAGGCAGACAAAAGAGTGTGGAGGGGGGGTATGGAGGCACAGTGGATGAGAGAGAGACAGAGGTAAAACTATGTAAACACAGTGGCTGCCCTAAACGTGGGCCCTCTCTGACGTTCCTAAAAAACGATCCAGCCTCGCTCCGCTTCACATCTGCACTAAATCAAACACGGGGGTGAGGTAATGTTCGCCCGGCTTATGTCTCTTGACTCCTGTTTTAAGTTAAAGAAGGGAAGAAGGGATTGAAAAGGGGATGAGCTTGAGGAAGTTTCCTACCCTACCTATCTCTTCGTCCTTTATCTCCATCCTGGAGGAGCCTGTGAAAAGCTCCTTTGTGGTAGTTTATGATAAATCCATAGATACCGTAGGTTCAGTCTGGTGGCAAGCTGTTACAGGGGGCCTGTTAGGAGCATGTGAGCTGATTCAATCAGTGTTGTTGACACTACAGTAGATCAGTGTTGGAGGTTCAGTAGCCCCAGACTGCCCCACTGTCTGACTGGACCATAATTAGTGTTTGCTTATACTAAACACACCCTCCTCATGGGGTTAATTTGCATGCACTTCCTGGTAAAAGGACACTGAGTGTTTCACTCCTTTCTGCCTGTCTTTCTTTTTTTTTTGGTGGTGGTGGAGGGGTTTGGATCAAACTAAAGCCTTCCTCCTTTGATTCCAGTGAGTTGTGACTCAATCGCTGGAGGTTTGGAATCTTTATTTCTGTCTGAAGCTGCAAGTATGGAAGCAATGAGCTCTAATAGGAACCAGAGGACAGTCATGTTTGCGAGCAGCTATCGGGGATTGAGTTCAGCACGTTCTCGTTCAGATTGTGTTGCATCTAATCTTCCTGCAAAGACAGTCAGACAGACAGGGGCCCAGGAATTTGACTGACAAACGGAAACTTGCCCCCATGTCCCTGCTGGCACATGAGCGCTCAAAACGGGCATGTGTAGGTCAGCCGTGAAGGCAATAAACTGTCGACGATTTCTGCGTCACAGTTTCGAAAGCCGCCTCGCTCGAGCGTGCTACGTTTGGAGCAGTCCGGTGCTCGTTTCTTCGGAATACATGTTTAGTATTTCTCTGTTTCCCTCTCCTGGCTCTGGCTGGGTTTCTTTCTTTCATCACGAACTCGTCAAACGAGTGACCCTACTCCTGATTGGCCGGGTTCCCTCCGATCTCCACAGCAATTGGCTCTCTCCCACTCTCTCTCGTCTCTCTCTCTCTCTCTCTTGGCTGTGCTCCAGGGTAGGGTGGTTTGGCATGACGATTTCTCAGGGAAGGAATGCTGACAACAGGAGCGAGTTACCAGGTGTGGCTGCGAGTCAGTTAACCAGAAACAAGGCCTTTCTGACAGATTGAGATGAGGAAGCGAGAAGAAAAAAAAAAATCACAAGCACTGAGTCAGACGAACTGGTTTTGCTGTGATTTCATCCGCAAACTTCCAGTAACCTTCCTTAGTGTTTGTCAACTTTCTTTTATGATGATGATGCAGTTGGTTTGTCGCATTAAAGGGTCATAAAGTTAAAGGACTCTACTTCATAAAATAGAGGCACATGGTGTGTTTTAGGATTATGTAACTTCCCTATTAAGTCTCTTCTTCTGTCTCTGACCCCCCTTGCACTCACACACACACACACACTGGGTATAGCATAACACTGTATGCTAGCCAGAGTATTTAACACCTAAGCTCACATACACCCCCGTGTATGTGAGCAGATATTAGTAACCAGGGATGCTGTGTTGATCCAGCCTAGCGGAGACCCCGTGTCAAGTGGACTCCTGCTGCCATGGCTCCATCACTCATATCTGCCTGTTGTTTCCCTCTGCGACCTGCACAGCCACAACACTCAGAGCGCTAGTGAACTTAGCGCTCTATACCGTCACGGACAGTGTATCTGCATGTGTTTGTACACACGTGTTTTTTCAGGGTATGTCAGGAGAAAGTGCTACCGAGGGCCAATTGGCAGTAGCGTGTGAAGTATGCGCCGACGTGCACATACACACATATTGACTGACATTGTGCATACATATTCACACGCACGCTCCAACGCATTCTTAGCACCGCAAGAGCAGTTTTTGATACGCAACTTGAAAATGTGTTATTGGCCAGAAGAGACCGGTTGGCCACGTTAAACAGCAGTGGGCCGCTGCCCCCGCCAGCCCGCTCTCTCCCGGAGTAATGTACACATTCTGAGCTGTATCCCGAGGAATGACCTCCACACGACCCCCTAACCTTGCCTTTAATTATTTGTTTGAAGACAGCATGGAGTTCCCATGCTGAGAGGCACTCTGTGTGCATGTGTGTGTGTTGGCGTTTCTGTGCTCTAACATTGAGCAGAGGCAGGCCATAATAAGCTAGACCACCAGATGTAGATAATAAAACATGGGGCTTTGGGTTGGAGGTTTTTTAGCTAGTGTCCCCTGTGAGCCTCCTGTGTTCTGGTTAGTCTACAGACACACTGGCGGTGGCTGTGGTCATGTCCACGGTGTCGATGTGTAGATTTACAGCGCGCGCACGTTGTGTTTTAGCGAGTGGTTGGGAATTCTGAGTCCCCTGTGGTCAACCTCTGTGTCTCTCTCAGGGCCTCGGGTCCGTCCATCTATCCGTCCATCCCAGTTTGACTTCATCTCTGGAGGATTCCTGGTGGTGTTGTTCTAAGCACACACCATTAGCAGCTCACGGGTCGAGGGAAAACAGTGTTATCAGGCCTGGCTCTGATAATCTCAATTGGCTTTACTCAGACTGATAAAAGGTGCTCTAAGGCCACGAGAGGGGCCCTTGGTCACCCCCCCCCCCACTCCCTACAGTGCACCGCATCGCCTCCCCGTTACTGTGGCAACTTGTTTAGCGTACAAAAACAGAGCCTTTATGTGTGTGTGGGTGATATGGTGGTTGGCCAACAGGGAATGTTGACAAGAAGCAGGTCCATCTGAGAAGCAACTTGGAGGGAAAATATTTAAATATGTTTGTGTACACGACAATGAGCTTTGAGTTTTGTGAGTGAGAGCAAACACCCAGATAGCTAAACGTTTCCCTGTATATTTTATGTCGTACATTTACGGTTAGAAGTAGGAAAAACACAAGAGGAAGAACACTCTTTTTAAAGGACTAAAAAAACGGCACTTTGATCCTGCAGCGTACTCTCCGGTACATTGAGTATTTTCTCTGCAGTCACTGGAAACCGTATGGGCAAATTTAGCACCTGGGAAGAACATTCCTGATATTATGTGTTTATGGTTATGTCCCAGAATAGGTAAGAATGCACATGGTTGTGATTTTGAGCCCCTTGGTGCGTCTAGGAAGGGAGAAAACAGGACATATATTTTGGCAGGCCTTGTTTAAAGAAGGGAGTGTGATACCAGGAATGTCTTACTGTTTACTTGCTCAGCTGGTTTTGATGCTGGAAGCGTCTTTCTCCCGTAAGCACTGCAGGCATTTCTGACAGCATAGCTATCTAAGAATGCTTTGTCCCCTTTGTTCTACCAAAAAAAAAAAATACTTTCACAGTTAATAAACCTTAATCCTCATTCCTCCCTTAAATCACAAGTCATGCATTACAATCATATAATTTCCAATCCAACTCCCCACCTCCCTTCCTCCACTTCTCGTTCTCATATGGATGCGTTTCATCTTTTTCCTCTCGGGGGCCCGCGGCACCCCTGCGTACCTGCACTCTGGATGCCCCCTGGCAAATGAGCACCGCGTCTCTCTTTTCCCAACCGTGCATTTTGTACGTTTAACCATGTCACTTTGAGCCGGGCAGATTACAGGCGTTTAAGTTCATTGGAGAAGGTAAGGGCAGGTATCAGGGCTTCATGGGGGATTAGGAGCCCAAATTGGTTCCAGCTCTCCCTTCCTTCTAATGACCAGTTCTTTACCGTACTGATGGTGCCGTGGCCCGTACGTTAGAGGAGGGCGGTGGCCTGTGGGGGCCTTTTTTTTCTTCTCCCTCCTCTGCTTTTTTGGAACCAGCAAAGGACTCCATGCTGGACAGTTCCAACGTGATTTGAAACCCCTCTTTAATATCAACCACATGGTGGTACCTGTAGCGCAAAGTCCTCGCTTGCGTTTTTTTAGTATGTGAAAGTGAATGAGACAAAGAGGAAGAAAGGTGGAGAGCTCGCTCGGCCTGAGTGGCCAGCTTGCGTCCGACACAGCCCAAGGCGTCTCCATTCCAAGTTAAAAAGGTTGCCCCTGGCTGGCAGTCACCTCCAGATGACCTCCGGCTCCACACTGGAAAAGCCACAGGAGCAAGGCCGGCTGGGGAGGCTTTGTGGAGCTGCACTTATTCGCTGCTGTGGTGGTGATAAAACTTCAGACAGCCTAATTGATGGGCTCGCTGACATAACAATACCTTGTGAAAGCACGGAGTGGCCCATGCCTGGTCCTCATTTCTAGACAGCTGGAAGGGGAGCAGAACCCCCTACAATGCAGCCAGAGTGGGGGTCCCACAGAGGGGAAGGGTGGAGGTGGAGGTGGAGGTGGGGCTGGGGGGGACTAATGAAAGGAACCATTTGTATCCTGCACTTTGCTAACTTAAAGCTCACTTTGAAAGTCCAACGGGTGATAACACTGCAGAAATAACGTTGTTTTGGAGAAGGTGCCGTAGACAGGATACTGTACACATTGTA
Organism: Sebastolobus alascanus; assembly: GCA_916701645.2. NCBI lineage: Eukaryota > Metazoa > Chordata > Actinopteri > Perciformes > Sebastidae > Sebastolobus > Sebastolobus alascanus. Next base: position 1,656,007 of record CAKAOJ020000134.1, on the reverse strand, counting down.
TAAAGTTGCTGTGTGCAACAACTGGCTGCAGGAAAGACGTAGGGAGAGAGAGGGATGTGCCACGGTGAGGGTTCTTCTGTGCCCAAGCTGCACTTAATACTTGAGGAATGTCTCCCCGGTGCCCATAGCAACCAAACGTAATCAAAAGCTTTATTAAAAGAGGGGGGAATAGATCATAAGGAACATTAAAAGTATCCCTCGCTGGGTTCCCAAGTCAGCACACAATTGCCCTTTTGTTTGTTGCTGTTTTGTTGTGAGCGCCTTTTTTCAAGGACTCGGTGGCTAATGTTGCCATTAAGTCATGCAAAACTGTTTTGTCTTTGTGGTGCCTTGTGATGAATCTCTCCGTGTGTGAATGCAGGGTGATTTAACGTTTGTTTTTCTCCTCTTTCTCCTCTCTGCCAGGTTCATTAACGCCAGGAGAAGAATAGTACAGCCCATGATTGACCAGTCAAATCGAGCAGGTAAAAAAACAAAAAAAAAACAGCCAACGTACAGCAGCTTCTCTCTCTTTTCTTTCCCCAGCATGAAGAAAACCCTTTCCAAATCCTTTACTGGCATGCTCATCATGCCTGGAGCCCAGATTTGTTTTAAAGGGGCACCCTACATCTTCTCCCCCCCCACCCACCCCACAAAAAAATCCCTTCTACTCCCTCCTCTTCCTCTCCCTCACTTCATCCCCTTTTCCATTTTCTGTATGAGATGCGGGCCGTTTGCTGATTGACTCTAATTGGAGATTTCCCAGTCTAAGTGGAGGGAGAGGTATATTAGCACTCTCTCTGTGAATTACTAATTGGACACAAGAGGAGTGCCAGAAATGCTAGCAGCAATTTATGAGTTATCTCCTTCTTTTTTTTTTTGTTTTTAATTTTTTTCTTCCAGTGTAGGGTTAGGGGGGGATTCCCCTCACTTTTTCTGCTGCGTTTTTATTCCCTCAAGAATCACTGCTCTGGATTTTGATATTAAGTAGTCATTGAGCACATTTCAAATATCAAGACCGCTACACA